>CM075746.1:54914884-55268818 GCA_037974335.1 Prionace glauca | reverse complement strand
TCACGTGCTCACTGTGTAACAGTTACCTTTATAACCAGCGAAAAGACTTCAGCACGGTAGCACAGTGGGTTAGCACCGCTGCTTCACAGCTCCAGGGTCCTGGGTTCAATTCCCATGCTTGGGTCACTGTCTGTGTGGAGTTTGCACATTCTCCTCGTGTCTGCGTGGGTTTTCCTCCGGGTGCTCCGGTTCCCTCCACAGTCCAAAGATGTGCGGGTTAGGTTGATTGGCCGTGCTAAGAAATTGCCCCTTAGTTTCCAGGGGTGTGTAGGTTAGAGGGATTACCTAGAAACATAGAACATTACAGCACAGCACAGGCCCTTCGGCCCTCAATGTTATGCCGAGCTATGTCCAATCCCAAGATCAAGCTATCCCTTCCCTATAATTCTGGAGTGCCTATCCAATAACCGCTTGAAAAGTTCCTAAAGTGTCCGACTCCCCTATCGCAGCAGGCAGTGCATTCCACACCCCAACCACTCTCTGAGTGAAGAATCTACCTCGGACATCCATCCTATATCTCCCACCATGAACCTTACAGTTATGCCCCTAATAACAGCTACATCCACCCAAGGAAATAATAGTGGGTATAATATGTAGGGATATGGGGGGTAGGGCCTGCGTGGGATTGTGCTCAGTGCAGACTCGATGGGCCAAAAGGCCTCGTTCTGCACTTTAGGGTTCGAGTCTATTATTCTGTTTTTTAAAAGAAGAAAGTCCATATTTTGTTGCCATTTTCCTCTTGATCGCTCGGCAGCAATGTTCTTGATTCTTCGGAATTCTCTACCCCATGGGGCTGAGAGTGGGACTGATAAATTTTGGGAGCGTTGGGCAGGGAGGTACGGCTGAGATAGAATATTAGCCATAGTATTGAAAGGTAGGGCCGGGTCAAGGGGCTGAACGGTCTCTGTTTTAATACACCCCGTGCCAGCCTTTAGTTCCGGAGGCTCCAGGGCAATTCTGGAGAGTTGGCAACTTGGAGAGGAGTGGCAACCGTGGTTAGCGCTGCTGCCAATATAGCGCCAGGGACCCGGGTTCAATTCCAGCTTCAATCACTGTCTGTGCAGAGTCTGCATGTCCTCCCCGTGTCGGCGTGGGTTTCCGTCCGGGTGCTCTGGTTTCCTCCCACCCTCCAAAAGACACGCTGGTTAGGGGGAATTGGCAGTGTTAAATTCTCCCTCAGTGTACCCGAACAGGTACACAGGAGTGTACACAGGACTAGGGGATTTTTGCGGCACCTTCATTGCAGCGTTAATGTGAGTCTACTTGTGACACTGATAAATAAACTTTAAAACCTTTGGGAAGTGGTGTCACAAATGCTGGAAAAGGTATATCCGAGATGGTGGGGCAAGGTGGGCGTCCGTTTTTAGGAGGGATAAGGGCAGGATAGGCCTGGCTGTTTTTACGGGTTGGATTAATTTCTGTTCCTCCTCAGAAAACAAACACAAACTTCCTCCAATTCCAGTAGCTGATCTAAAATGGCCGCGAGGGTCCGATGTACTCTCCGGGACTCTTGCTTGTATGTTCGAAGGGCCCAGACGCTTGGCAAGGGTAAGAGTTCTGGCCTTCCAGCCCTGGGGGATGAGGAATAGGTCAGACTATCGACGGGAGAGGGACGGTACGTTAAAACCCCCATTTCCAACATCTGCTACACACGGTGCAGGAAGTGTGATCACCGAAGAACATAAGAAATAGGAGCAGGAGTAGGCCATCTGGCCCCTCGAGCCTGCCCCGCCATTCAATAAGATCATGGCTGATCTGAAGTGGATCAGTTCCACTTTCCCGCTTTCTCCCATAACCCTTAATCCCCTTATCTATCAGAAACCTATCTACCCGTGACTTAAATATATTCAGCGAGGTAGCCTCCACCACTTCAACGGGCAGAGAATTCCAGAGATTCACCATCCTTTGAGTGAAGAAGTTCCTCCTCAACTCCGTTCTAAACTGCGCCCCCCTTTATCTTGAGGCTGTGCCCTCTAGTCCTGCTATCCTTTCTAGCGGGAAGAATCTCTTTACCTCTACCCTATCCACCCCCTTCATTATCTTATACGTCTCTATAAGATCCCCCCCTCAGCCTTCTAAACTCCAACGAGTACAGACCAGTCTATTTAGTCTCTCTTCATAGGCCAACCCCCTCATCTCCGGTATCAGCCTAGTGAAACCTCCTCTGCACTCCCTCCAAGGCCAATATATCCTTCCGCAAGTGCGGTGACCAAAATCACTTCCTTCCTTCCCCCCCCCCCCCGCCGCACTATCTTCACCACAGTCTGAAAGTATTCGTAGAACATAGAAAAACTACAGCACAAACAGGCCCTTCAGCCCACAAGTTGCGCCGATCACATCCCTACCTACGAGGCTTACCCATACCCCCCAATCCTATAAAGTCCACGTACTCATCCAGAAGTCTCTTAAAAGACCTTAACAATTCGCCTCCACCACCACCGACGGCAGCCGATTCCATCACTCACCACCCTCTGAGTGAAAAACTTACCCTGACATCTCCTCTGTACCTGCTCCCCAGCACCTTAAATCTGTGTCCTCTCATAGTGACCATTTCAGCCCTGGGAAATAGCCTCTGAGAATCCACCCTATCTATACCTCTCAGCATCTATACACCTCTATCAGGTAATTCATTGGACAGAATGGCAGCAACAGCAGCATAAGTATGTTCGCTGTGATTCAATTGATTGAACACTTCCTGCTCACCAGAAGCTATCTCATTTCTGAAACATAGAACATAGAACCCTAGAGTGCAGAAACAGGCCCTTCGGCCCATCGAGTCTGCACCGAACACAATCCCACCCAGACCCTATCCCCATATCCCTACACATTTACCTGCTAATCCCTCTAACCTACACATCCCAGGACACTAAGGGGCAATTTTAGCATAGCCAATGAACCTAACCCGCACATCTTTGGACTGTGGGAGGAAACCGGAGCACCCGGAGAAAACCCACGCAGACACGAGGAGAATGTGCAAACTCCACACAGGCAGTGACCCGAGCCGGGAATCGAACCCAGGACCCTGGAGCTGTGAAGCAGCAGTGCTAACCACTGTGCTACCGTGCCGCCCGGAACAGATGCCCTTCTCCGTGACTGTTTCTGTTGACTGTTGAGGGCGGCACGGTAGCACAGTGGTTAGCACTGCTGCTTCACAGCTCCAGGGTCCTGGGTTCGATTCCCGGCTCGGGTCACTGCCTGTGTGGAGTTTGCACATTCTCCTCGTGTCTGCGTGGGTTTTCTCCGGGTGCTCCGGTTTCCTCCCACAGTCCAAAGATGTGCGGGTTAGGTTCATTGGCTATGCTAAAATTGCCCCTTAGTGTCCTGGGATGTGTAGGTTAGAGGGATTAGCAGGTAAATGTGTAGGGATATGGGGATAGGGTCTGGGTGGGATTGTGTTCGGTGCAGACTCGATGGGCCGAAGGGCCTGTTTCTGCACTGTAGGGTTCTATGTTTCAACCAGTCAATCCCTGGGAAACTCTGCTCGTTTGTTCTTTGCTAGTCTTCTCAAACCAACGTCAGATTGTTCTTTCTACCCACTCTCTTCCCCGGGAAGTAGAGAAAAGATTTGCAGAGTGACTGAGAGGTTGGTGGGTGCCAATGTTATTTTTTTAAATCTTTGGTCATCCCCTCAGTACAATTGTCACGCGGATGGCCTTGAGATACTTTTGCTATTAACCCTGAAACTCAGCTAATGTTCTGGGGGGGCCCGGATTCGAATCCCGCTCACGGCAGATGGCGGAATTTGAATTCAACAGAAGAAATCTGGAATTAAGAGTCTACTGATGGCCATGAAAATATTGTTGGAAAAATTCAACTGGTTCGCTAATGTCCTTTCGGGACGGAAATCGGCCTTCCTTACCTGGTCTGGCCTACATGTGACTCCAGAGCCACAGCAATGTGGTTGACTCTCAACTGCCCTCTGAAATGACCTGGCGAGGTGTTCAGATCAAGGGCAACTTGGGATGGGTAATAAATATTGGCTGGCCAGCGACGCCCATCTCCCATGAATCAATAAAAACAAATGAAGCAGTGGAAATGTCCTACGGCTCATTAATATTCTGCCATGAGCTTTCCGTCCAACACCATCTTTATACCAAGCAGTAGGATGGTGAGTCCTGTACAATGGAAGAGTTGTATAGACTGCCATAATTTAGAATTCCTACAGTGCAGAGGGAGGCCATTTGGCCCATTGAGGCTGCATCGAACACATCCCCAAACAGGCCCTCTCCCCGTAACCCCACATATTTACCCGTGCTGGTCCCGCTGAGACTAAGGGGCAATTTAGCATGGCCAATCCACCTAACCCCACACGTCTTTGGAGTGTAGGAGGAAACTGGAGCGCCCAGAGAAAACCCAGGCGGACACGGGGAGAATGTACAAACTCCACACAGACAGTGGCCCAAAGCCGGGATTGAACTCGAGTCACTGGCACTGTGAGGCAGCAATGCTAACCACTGTGCTACCCTGATAAGGAGGGTTGAGCACCTACTGGAAATGAGTATATTTCACTTGGAATACTGTGTACGATGTCTAATTCTGGTCACCCGATAATAGGAAGGATATTAGTAAACTAGAAAGAATGCAGAAAAGATTTATTAGGATGCTACCAGGACTTGATGGTTTGAGTTATAAGGAGAGGTTGGATAGGCTGGGACTCTTTTCTCTGGAGCCTGGAAGGCTGAGGGGTAATCTTATGGAGGTCTATAAAATAATGAGGGGCACAGATCAGGTAGATTGTCAACTTCTTTTTCCAAAGGTAGGGGAGTCTAAAACTAGAGGGCATAGTTTAAAGTGAGAGGGGAGAGATACAAAAGTGTGCAGAGGGGTAATTTTTTCACACAGAGGGTGGTGAATCTCTGGAACAAGCTGCCAGAGGTAACAGTTAGAGGCAGGTACAATTTTGTCTTTTAAAAAGCATTTAGTCAGTTACACAGGTAAGATGGATGTGGGCCAAATGCGAGCAATTAGGACTAGCTTAGGGGTCTAAAACAAAAGACAGCATGGACAAGTTGGGCCGAAGGGCCTGTTTCCATGCTGTAAGCCTCTATGACTCTATAACTCTATGACTGTAGTGCGTCGCAATCCAGAATTCAGATTCAAAGCTCTAATATACACACACACACACACACGCACACTGAGACTGTCTAGGGTTCCAACCTCAAATAAATAAGCTCAGAGAGAGGAAACCTGCCAAAAATTCTAAAGTCTTGGTCCGCATGTATTAGGGTTAGGGTTAGGGTAAGGGTTAACGTCTGTTGGGTACAGAGTTCAGAATAACCTCCAGTGAGCAGCAGTTTGGGGATTCAGATAGACAGAACAGATAGATGATGGAATATACTGCAGAGGAGGTGAGACAGGCAGCTCATACGCCCTTAGAACCATGAATATATCTAGCAAGGTGTCGCTAAGCAACAGGTAGCAGAGCAAAAACCATGAGCACAGCACGACACGGATCAGACGCTCCGATTCATTCTGTAACCGTGCCCCAAAAACTCCCACACTCACATTCGCCCAAGTTTAAATACCTCAGGAATACTCAAAAGGTCAAAGCATTGATTTGCGGAGACTCTAAGCTGAGAGTTCAAAGGGCATCATCAAGGAACCTTGGTTCAAACCTTGTTGCAGTTGCGAAGGGGGAGGGACACAGCAGAGCTGTCACCATGGTAACACTTCTCCACAAGGTTAAGGTTCAGCCATTTTCTTCTGATTTAAACAACAATAATAAGGCAATAAAAAGCGATAAATCCGAATTTGAAAATGGGAAGTGTTGGAAGAGTGCAGAAGGCCAATCAGCCCATCGGCCCTCAGCTATCTGTGTCCCATGGAGTCACAAAGGGCAAGCCACCAACTCCAGTGTCAACGGAGGGTTACCCAAGGTGGGCGAGCAAGAAAGGGAGGTGATGGAACAGGGACCCCACTTGGGGCGGCACGGTAACGCAGTGGGTTAGCACCGCTGCTTCACAGCTCCAGGGTCCTGGGTTCGATTCCCGGTTCGGGTCACTGACTGTGTGGAGTTTGCACATTCTCCTCGTGTCTGTGTGGGTTTCCCCCGGGTACTCCAGTTTCCTCCCACATACCAAAGATGTGCGGGTTAGGTTGATTGGCCATGCTAAGTAATTGCCTCTTAGTATCCAGGGATGTGTAGGTTAGAGGGATTATTGGGTATAATATGTAGGGACATGGGGGTAGGGCCTGGGCGGGATTGTGTTTGGTGCAGACTCGATGGGCCGAAGGGCCTCTTTCTGCACAGTAGGGTTCTATGAATTCCTCTATGAACTTCCTGTTCCTCCTGGCTCCACAAGAAATAAACACAAACTTGTCTCGTGGCCTCCTCTGTGGGTAGGCCTCCAACTCCACCAGCTGATTTCAAATGGCCATCAGAATCCTACGCTACGGGGCTCTTTTTGCAGATTAGAAGGGAACTAATCCTTAGCAAGGATGAGAGTTCTCCTCCCTGTAGCCCATTGCTTTTCCAGGTCCCACTGCACCTTTAGATCATCCTTAAAACGTGCCTCATTTGACATCTGACCACATCTTTCCCCCCTCCTCACTCTCCCTCCTCCTCCCCGCTATCCCCTCACCCCCACTCACCCTCCCTTCACTCCCCCTCCTCCCCCCCATCAGCCCTCCCCTCCGCCATTCCTGATCTCTTCCGTTCGACCTGGCCTCCATGTTGTACTCTCGTCTCTGCCAGATCGGAGTTTCATAGAACATAGAACATTACAGCGCAGAACAGGCCCTTCGGCCCACGATGTTGCGCCGACCAGTTACAAAAACAATGACCCTCTAGCCTAAACCAATCCCTTTTCGTCCATAAACCTATCCACAGATCTCTTAAATGCCCCCAAACTAGGCGCATTTACAACTGCAGCTGGCAGGGCATTCCAATCCCTCACCACCCTCTGGGTAAAGAACCTGACGAAGAGGCAGTCCCCTCGAAAGCTTGCTTGCTTGTGAGAATATTATCAAATAAATCGGTTGGACTAAAACTTGGTGTTGTCAGACTTTTTACTGTGTTTACGCCAGTCCAACACCGGCATACCCACATCATAAAGAACCTACCCCTGACATCAGTCCTATAACTACCTCCCCTTAATTTAAAGTCGTGCCCCCTCATGCTAGCTTTCTCCATCCTAGGAAAAAGGCTATCACTATCTACCCTGTCTAAACCTCTAATCATCTTATATGTTTCAATAAGATCCCCTCTTAGCCGCCTTCTTTCCAGCGAAAACAACCTCAAATCTCTCAGTCTCTCCTCATAGGATCTCCCCTCCATACCAGGCAACATCCTGGTAAACCTCCTCTGCACCCTCTCCAAAGCCTCCACGTCCTTCCTGTAATGTGGGGACCAGAACTGCACACAGTACTCCACGTGCGGCTGCACCAGAGTTGTGTACAGTTGCATCATGACGCTGCGACTCCTAAATTCAATCCCCCTACCAATAAACGCCAAGACACCCTATGCCTTCTTAACAACCTTATCTACTTGATTCCCAACTTTCAGGGGTCTATGTACCAAAGTTCCAAAGTTTACAGTCAACCTTCAGCACGTAATCCCGTTGGGGGTGGGGGGTGTAGAAATCATTGGGCCGTGGGAAAGCGGCTGAATTGAGTGGGAGACTGGAAGTGACATGATGAAGATGTTCAACGAGACTTGGCCACTCTAATTAGCGGCGCGAGAGATAAGTGGAGTTGATCTGTTTACTGTTGAAATAGGATTTGGCAAGCTGACGTTCCGAGGGGTTCCTTTCGGGGAAAGAGGAACTTGGAAATTTTGGAGGAAGAAGCTGCTGGAGATTAAAGAGGGACATTCCAGCCTGACTGCCAAGGGGCTTGTCAAATATTATCAATTGGTGCAGACTGCTCTGTTTCGTGCATCAATTAATTAAAAGGCTCCACAATGGTTTTTCAGACTTTCCATCCTTTTCCCCTTCAAAGTATTCTCCTTGGATTGTGAAGTCAACATTGTTTTTAAATGAAAAAAGGTGCGACACTTAACAATACCTCTGTGGGATATTTAACACTTGATGTGACAGACACTATTTCCAGCCTTAATGAGCTCATTCACTTCACCCTCCCGGATTCCTGTTTTCTATCTTCACCAGCAAAGCATCTCAGTTGTGCAATTTTCTCTCCAATATTGGCCCGAATTTTCCACCATTTCATTGCCATTTTTCCACCCCGCTTGCAGCGAGTGGAGATTTTGTTTCTTGCCAAATTCTCCACCTTCGCTGCAGAGGGAGCTCAAGGTCAAGTCCAATAGCCTCTGAACTAGACTCCACACATAAGAACATGAGAAATAGGAACAGGAGTCGGCCATCTGGCCCTTCGAGCCTGTCCCGCCATTCAATAAGATCATGGCTGATCTGTCGTGGCTCAGTTCCACCTTCCCGCCCTCTCCCCATAACCCTTAATCCCCTCTCTTATCAAAAACCCATCAACCCGCTTCTTGAAAATATTTAGCGAGGCAGCCTCCACCACTTCAACGGGCAGAGAATTCCAGAGATTCACCACCCTTTGAGTGAAGAAGTTCCTCCTCAACTCCGTTCTAAAACGCCCCCCCTCTATCTTGAGGCTGTGCCCCCTAGTCCTACTGTCCTTTCTGAGCGGGAAGAGTCACACAGGTGGGGTAGAATTGCTACAGTGCAGAAGAAGGCCATTCGGCCCATCAAATCTGCACCGACTCTCTGGCAGAGCCGACCCCCATATACAAGTATAAAGTTTATTAGTGTCACAAGGAGGCTTACATTAACACTGCAATGAAGTTACTGTGAAAGTCCCCTAGTCACCACACTCTGCTCAGGTGTGGCCAATGCACATCTTTTGGGTTGTGAGAGGAAATCGCAGTACCTGGAAGAAACACGGGGAGAAAGTGCAAACTCCATACAGACAGACAATCACCCAGGGCTGGAACTGTCCCCGGTGCTGTGAGGCAGCAGTGCTAACCACCGTGCCGCTGTGGCTCTGGAGGGGACTGGTTCGGGAGGTTGAGGGTGTTGGGGGAGTTGGGGCTGCAATGGGGAGCTGAGGATAAGACTGACCCTGTTCTCCTCAGCCGATAAAAATGATTTCCCCATCCAGAATCATTCAGACACTGGGAAGTGGAGAGAGACGGTGTCACAGGGCTGCTATTACAGGGAGCATGTTCCCAGAGTTAGGGCATTGGCTTCTAATACTCCAGAGGGTTTCTGCATTGCTGCCTGTATCGGTGCGCACTATTATGACTAGAATTCAGCTCTTAGGGCTCTTCGTTACCGGATTTAGAATTTCTGATTTCTCACACTGCTAACTAAAAAAAAAAGACTTCCACTAAGAAAGCACATTTCACAATGCCTGAGCACCACAAAGCACTTCACAACCAATGAGGCACTTTTTTTAAGTGTAGTCACTGTCGTAACGTAGGCAATGTCATGGGTAACTTGTGCACAGCAAGATCCCACAAACAATAACATAATAGTGAGCAGGCCATCTGTTTTTTTTTTCCCCTGGGATGTTGATTAAGAGATGAACATTTGCCAAGGCAATGGGGGTAACTACCCCACTGTTCTTCAACTGTCATAGAATCGGAAAAAGGAGGCCACTCGGCCCGTCGGGTCTGCGCCAACCACGATCTCACCCAGGGCCCCCAGTCCTGTAACCCTGCTAATTCCCCTGACACTAGGGTCAATTTCGTATGGCCAACTAACACCTTTGGGGTGTGGGAGGAAACCGGAGCAGCCGGAGGAAGCCCACGCAGACACGGGGAGAACACACAGCCTCCCCACAGACGGTGACCCAGGTTGGAACTGAACCCAGGTCCTTGGCGCTTTGAGCCAGTAGTACTAACCACTGTGCCACCGTGCTGTGGCAGAATGTTGGTGATGTCCAATATTGTTGAGAGGGTAGACAGGGCCACGTGACAGCACCTTCACCGGCAGAGGGCCTCAGTATTGCACTCAGGTCCCGGAGTGGGAATTGGGAGCTAAATCCTTATGATTCAGAACTTTTGTTACCCGGTGAGCCACAGCTGACACAGCAGGGAAAAGGTTACCTCACATCGTTAGTCATCCAGAGGCCTCAGCGCGAATGTGTATCCAAATTCCACAATGACAACTTGAGTTCAGTTCAAACTCTGTGTGTGATTTGATGTGGAGATGCCAGCGTTGGACTGGGGTAAACACAGTAGGAAGTCTCACAACACCAGGTTAAAGTCCAACAGGTTTATTCGATGGCAAAAGCCACGAGGTTTCAGAGTGTTTGCTGCCCCTTCGTCAGGTGAGTTCCAATCACAAACAGGGTATATAATGACACAAACTCAATTTACAGAATAATGTTTGGAATGTGATTCTTTACAGCTAAGGGTGAGAGCACTAAGCACAGGATAAAGACAGTTGTCGAACGAGGGGCATACACGCGATGGGTCGTACTGGGGCTGCTCTTGAGTGTTCGAGACTGGCCTAGTGCTTCATGTCGTTAGTGTGTGCGCTTAAACTGGACCAGATACTGGGCAAGACGACAGCTCAGTGACTATCACCGATTGCTGTGCAGACACATGGATTTGGGCCGGTGTCTGGGGGGAGTTTGCGCATTCTCCCCGTGCTTGCGTGGGTTTTCTCCGGGTGCTCCGGTTTCCTCCCACACCCCAAAGATGTGCTCTTAGGCTGATTGGAAGTAATAAATTGTCCCTAAATTAGTCTCCCCTCAATGTGGATTGCCATCAAAACAATAGATAGGGGTCATGAGTGAAGGGGGGTGCTGGCAATATTAGGATGGCGGCATGGGCTCGTTGGGCCGAAGGGCCTGTTTCCCGGGCTGTTTTTGTTCTTTGTTCTTTGTAAACTGTCCTGTCTGGAGACAATCTCTTTAACCTGTCCTTTTCGCTCTCTCCACTCACATTGTGTGTACCTTCAAGACTTGTCAGGCCCTCTAGCTCTCACTCCCTCGCAACCCCTCAATGCCCACTCATTCCTCAAACCCTACCCTTGAAAACTCACCCTCGACAACCATTGAAAGAAGGGCTCAGCAAGACCCCACTGCAATGCCCCATCACCCCTGGGGAGGGGGGGAATGTTAGCAATTCAGCCTGTCAGACTGAACTACTCAAGTGCCCATTAAAAGCCACTCCCCAACTCCTTGGGCCCACATCGGGAGGGCCCGAGACCATGGTGGGAGAGTGCCGGGCGAAACCTGCTGATCTCTCAGTGGGTGCTGAGTAATGCCTTCGTTTGTCAGTATAGGACCTGAGTGGGATTCTTTTTGGTGCAGGCATGATGGGTCAAATGGCTTCCTTCTACAAGGATTCCATGGTTCTATGTAACGGTAACTAAAGACTTGCATTTATATGTTTTGGGCGCCGCACCTGCGCAAAGATATTTTGGCCTTGGAGGGAGTGCAGAGGAGGTTTACTAGGCTGATACCAGAGTTGAGAGGGTTGAGCTATGAGGAGAGGCTGAATAAACTAGGCTTGTACTCGTTGGAGTTTAGAAGAATGAGGGGAGATCTCATTGAGACGTATAAGATGATGAATGGGATGGATAGGATAGAGGTGGAGTGACTCTTCCCGCTCAAAAAAGACAGTAGGACTAGGGGGCACAGCCTCAAGATAAAGGGGAGGCGGTTTAGGACAGAGTTGAGGAGGAACTTCTTCACTCAAAGGGTGGTGAATCTCTGGAATTCTCTACCCGTTGAAGTGGTGGAGGCTGCCTCGCTAAATATTTTCAAGAAGCGGGTTGATGGGTTTTTGATAAGAGAGGGGATTAAGGGTTATAGGGAGAGGGCGGGAAAGTGGAACTGATCCACTTCAGATCAGCCATGATCTTATTGAACGGCGGGGCAGGCTCGAAGGGCTAGATGGCCGACTCCTGCTCCTATTTCTTATGTTCTTAACGTGCAGCCAATGCAGCTGTTTTGAAGTGCAGTCACTGTTGTACTGCCAGTTTGCACACAGTAAGATCCCACAAACAACAATGCCCAGGTGATTTGCTTTCAGCGATGTTAATTGAGGAGTAATTACCGGGCAGGACACGAGGGGAACTCCCATGCTCTCCTTCGAAAATCCTCCTGGAATCTAGCGCTGTGAGCTTAACCTGTCACCCAGGAAGTACCTCTGACAGTGTAGCAGTCCTTTGGTAGTGCCCTGTGGCCTGGAGTCTGGGGTTTTGACAGCCACCTGACTTTGAGGTGCTGAGTGGTTGGACTGATTCAGAACTGACACAGATTACTGGCCTCACACACAACACAAACATCCCTCGTTCTGTAAACAGAAAATGAGAAACAGTATCTAATAACAGAGCAACCATTCCACCTAAGCTACTGCCAGTCAAATATCCGACAGTGAAGATTGTAATACCTGGATCAGACTGACCCAAGTATTGACACACCCAACAAGGTCACTTTTCCCACAACCGGCTGCTGAATTTCTCCTTGAAGTCACGGCATTCTGAGAGGGGTCATTTACATTGTAAGCTTTTACCATAAACCCAGTGCCTGTGACCGTCTGTAGTTTATGAGGATAGTTCTCTCTTTGCATGACCTTGTACAGTGTAACTTGCATGGATTTATTCTGGGTGGTTTACACTGCCCTGCATTAAACACAAAGTCACATGAGATATTAATGGACTTTCACACCCAATCACCAGGTTTAAGTTACAATCTCACCTAGTTAACCCTCAGCTGACGCTTACTGCATTTCGCCAACCACTCCCTGAAACCCTTGTCATTTTTATTAACGAAGGATGTCCAAATAATCAAAGCAGCTTGTTCGGTTACCATTGGTGAATGGTGTTGATAATCGGGGATTAGGGGTGGTACAGTGGTTAGCACTGCCACCTCATTGCACCAGGGACCCGCGTTCAACCCTGGCTTCAGGTCACCATCTGTATGAAGTCCGCACATTTTCCCAGAAAGCTCCCAAAGCTCGTGGTTCCAAGTAAACCTGTTGGGCTTTAACCTGACGTTGTGGGACTTCTCTCTGTGCCCCACCCCAGTTCAACGCTGGCATCTCCACATCGAGGGATGGTACAAGGGGGAGGGATTCAAGTTCCTGGGACATTGGAACTGGTTCTGGGAGAGGTGGGACAAGTACAAATAGGACATTTTGCACCTGGGCAGGACTGGAATCCATGTCCTAGGGACAGTGTTTGTGAGACCGCAGCTGGAGTACTGTGTGCAGTTTTGGTCGCCGCACTTACGCAAGGATATTTTGGCCTTGGAGGGAGTGCAGAGGAGATTTACTAGGCTGAAACCGGAGTTGAGGGGGTTGAACTATGAGGAGAGGCTGAATAAACTAGGCTTGTACTTGTTAGAGTTTAGAAGAATGAGGGGAGATCTCATTGAGACATATAAGGTGACGAATGGGATGGATGGGATAGAGGTGGAGAGGCTCTTCCTGCTCAGAAAGGACAGTAGGACTCAAGATAAAGGGGGGGCAGTTTAGAACAGAGTTGAGGAGGAACTTCTTCACTCAAAGGGTGGTGAATCTCTGGAATTCTCTGCCCGTTGAAGTGGTGGAGGCTGCCTCGCTAAATATTTTTAAGACGGGGGTTGATGGGTTTTTGATAGGTGAGGGGATTAAGGGTTATGGGGAGAGGGCGGGAATGTGGAACTGAGCCACGACAGATCAGCCATGATCTTATTGAATGGCGGGGCAGGTTCGAGGGGCCAGATGGCCGACTCCTGCTCCTATTTCTTATGTTCTTAGTGCTATTGGCGAGAGTTTAAACTAATGTGGCAGGGGGATGGGAACCGATGCAGGAAGTCAGAGGGAAGTAAAGTGGGGACAGAAACAAAGGACAATAAGGGGAAAAGGGGAAGGCAGAGAAACCAAAGAGAAAAATCAAAAAGGATCACAGTACAGAGACTGTGGAGAACTCAGTGACTGGGTCCAGTAAGGCTAAAAGAAATAAAACACAGGGAGAGTGTACAAAACATGACAGGATAAATGGTCTGAGGTGTGGAGTATCACAGATAAGGCAGATAAATTTAAAGCTCAGATTACTACATGGAACTATGATGTTGTGACAGTTATAGAGACTTGGATGAAAGAAGGACAGGACTGACAGCCTAATATTGCAGGATTTAGATGCTTCAGGCAAGACAGAGAGGGTGACAAAAGAGATGGGGGCGTTGCTTTACTGATTAGGCAGAATGTCACAGCTATACAGAGGGAGAACGCCTTGGTGGGGTCATGCAGTGACACCATATGGGGAGGACTCAGGAACAGGACTGGTGCAACCACACTGTTGGGGTTGTACAACAGACCTTCCAAACAGCCAGCGTGAAGTGGAGGAACTGATATGTTCGCAGATTATGGGAAGGCGTAAAAACAACAGGGTTGTGGTGATGGGCAATTTTAATTTCTCCAACACAGACTGGGATTTCTTTAGTGCCAGGGGATTGGATGGGGCAGAGTTTGTTCAGGGTGTCCAAGAGTGCTTCTTGAGGCAATATTTCAAGAGAAAGGGGTTATTTTTAGACCTGGTTCTGGGGAACGAGCCTGGACGGGTGATTGATGTCTCAATAGGGACCATTTTGGGAACAGTGATCACAATTCTATATGGTTCAAGATACTAGTATAAAAGGATAGAAAGAATCCCAGAGTGAAAGTACTAAACTGGGGGAGGGCTAACTACAGCAGTAATAGGGTAGGAGCTCGGGAATGTAGACTGGCGATGGCTGGGGCATCTTACAGAGACTTACAAGATAATGAAGGGGATGGATAGGGTAAGAGGTAGAGAGATTCTTTCCACTTAGTAAGGAAGACAGAACTAGAGGGCACAGCCTCAAAATAAGGGGGGGCAGTTGAGATTGGCGTTGAGGAGGAACTTCTTCACTCTAAGGGTTGCGAGTCTCTGGAATTCTCTGCCCATTGAAGTGGTGGAGGCTACCTCGCTAAATATATTTAAGTCACGGGTAGATAGATTTCTGATAGACAGGGGAATTAAGGGTTATGGGGAGAAAGTGGGAAAGTGGAATTGATCCACTTCAGATCAGCCATGATCTTATTGAATGACGGGGCAGGCTCGAAGGGCTAGATGGCCTACTCCTGCTCCTATTTCTTATGTTCTTATGTTCAAGGGTAAATCCACATCCGATATGTGGGAGTCTTTTAAAAGCCAGTTGTTAACAATTCAGGACAAGTATGTCCCTGTAAAAATAAAGGCTAAAGATGGCAAGATTTGCGATGCCAAGAGAGATTGTGAGCTTAGTGAAAAAGAAGAAGGAGGCACACATAAATTTCAGGAAGTTGAAACCGGATAAGGCTCTTGAGAAATACAAAGATAGGAGGAAAAAGCTTAAACAGAGACTTAGGAGGGCAAAAAGGGGCCATGAAATGTCCTCGGCAGGCAGGATTAAGGAGAATCCCAAGGTTTTTTATGTGTACATAAGGAGGAAAAGAGTAGCTAAGGAAAGGGTGGAGGGAATGTGTGTGTGGGGCCGGATGGGATGGGTGAGGTCCTTACCGCGTACTTTGCATCAGTATTCACAAAGGAGAAGGATGTGATGGATGGTGAGTGTAGAAAGGAGGATGTTGACATTCTAGGGCATGTTGAGATGAAAAGGGAGGGGGTAATGGAGGTTTTGAAAAACATTAAGGTGGACAAGTCCCCAGGGCCAGATAGGATCTATCCCAGAATACTGAGAGAGGCGAAGGAAGAAATTGCTGAGGCCTTGGCCAAAATCGTTGTGTCCTCTTTGGCCACGGGTGAGGTACCAGAGGATTGGAGAGTAGCTAACCTTGTTCCTCTGTTTAAAAAAGGCAGAAGAGACAATCCGGAAAATTACTGGCCTGTGAGCCAGTGATGGGAAATTATTGGAGAAGATTCTTAGGGACAGGATGTACTCACATCTGGGAGAGAGGCTTATTAGCAATAGGCAGTGTGGTTTGTGAAGGGGAGATCGTGTCTCACAAACTTAAGAGAGTTCTTTGAGGAAGTGACAAAAAAATTGACCAGGGCAGGGCAGCGGATGTTGTTTACATGGACTTTAGTAAAACCTTCGATAAGGTTCCCCATGGCAGGCTGATACAGAAGGTGATGTCATATGGGATCCAAGGTCAACTGGCAAAACTGGCTTGGGCATAGAAGTCATGATGTGGGTATGCCGGCGTTGGACTGGCGTAAACACAGTAAAAAGTCTGACACTAAAACCTGGTGTTGTCAGACTTTTTATTGGGCATAGAAAGCAGAGAGTGGCAGTGGAAGGATACTTTCCTAATTGGAGATCTGTGAGAAGCAATGTTCCACAGGAATCAGTATTGGGGCCTCTGTTACATAGAACCCTACAGTGCAGAAACAGGCCCTTCGGCCCATCGAGTCTGCACCAAACACAATCCCACCCAGACCCTATCCCCATATCCCTACACATTTTACCTGCTAATCCCTCTAACCTACACATCCCAGGACACGAAGGGGCAATTTTAGCATAGCCAATGAACCTAACCCGCACATCTTTGGACTGTGGGAGGAAACCGGAGCACCCGGAGAAAACCCACGCAGACACGAGGAGAATGTGCAAACTCCACACAGGCAGGGACCCGAGCATGGGAATCGAACCCAGGACCCTGGAGCTATGAAGCAGCAGTGCTAACCACTGTGCTACCGTGCCGCCCACGATAGCACTGTGGGTGGGTTCTTTGTAATATTTATAAATGACCTCGAGGAAAATGTAGGTGGTGTGATTAGTAAATTTGCAAATGATAGAAAAATTGGGGGAGTAGCGGAGAGTGAGGAGGATTGTCAGAGGATACAGCAGGATATAAATCGGCTGGAGACCTGGGCTGAAAGGCGGCAGGTAGAATTTAACCTGGACAAATGTGAGATGTTGCCCTTTGGAAGGTCTACTGCACAAGGAAAGTATACAGTGAATGGAGCTCTTAGAAATATTAGCATACAGAGGGATCTAGGTGTGCAGATCCACAATTCCCTGAAGGTGGCAACTCAGGTGGTCAAGAAGGCATATGGCATGCTGGCCTTCATTGGTTGTGGCGTTGAGTATAAGAATTAGAAAATCATGGGCGCCGCACCTGCGCAAAGATATTTTGGCCTTGGAGGGAGTGCAGAGGAGGTTTACTAGGCTGGTACCGGAGTTGAGGGGGTTGAGCTATGAGGAGAGGCTGAATGAACTAGGCTTGTACTCGTTAGAGTTTAGAAGAATGAGGGGAGATCTCATTGAGACGTATAAGATGATGAATGGGATGGATAGGATAGAGGTGGAGAGACTCTTCCCGCTCAAAAAAGACAGTAGGACTAGGGGGCACAGCCTCAAGATAAAGGGGAGGTGGTTTAGAACAGAGTTGAGGAGGAACTTCTTCACTCAAAGGGTGGTGAATCTCTGGAACTCTCTGCCCGTTGAAGTGGTGGAGGCTGCCTCGCTAAATATTTTCAAGAAGCGGGTTGAAGGGTTTTTGATAAGAGAGGGGATTAAGGGTTATGGGGAGAGGGCGGGAAAGTGGAACTGAGCCACGACAGATCAGCCATGATCTTATTGAATGGCGGGGCAGGCTCGAAGGGCCAGATGGCCTACTCCTGCTCCTATTTCTTACGTTCTTATGTTGTGTGTTGTTTTTGGACTATTGTATACAATTCTGGTCATCCGAAGGATGTTGATGCATTGGAAAGGGTGCAGAAGAGATTTACCAGGATGTTGCCTGGTTTGGAGGATCTGGACTATGAAGAAAAGTTGGAAAAACTTGGATTGTCTTCATTGGAGCGATGGAGGATGATGGGGGGGGGGGGACCCGATAGAGGTTTACAAGATTATGACAGGCTTGGATAGATTGGATAGTCAGAGTCTTTTTCCCCAGAGTTGAAGGGTCAATTACTCGAGGCATTGGTTGAAAGAGAGAGGGGGAAAGTTTGAAAGAGTTGTAAGGGGCACATTTTTCACACAGAGGGTGGTGAATGCCTGGAACCTGCTGCCAGAGGAGAAGACAGAAGCAGATTCTCTAATAACATTCAAGAGGGACCTGGATAGATACAGGAATAGGCAGGGAATAGATGGACATGGACCATGTAGAAGCAAATAAACATTAGATTAGAGAGGCATCTGTGTCAACACAAGTTTGGTGGGTCAAAGTGTCTGTTCCCATGTTGTACCATTCCTTGTTCTTTATAAGATTGTTTATAAGATTATGAAGGGGACAGATAGAGTAAATGGTGGTAAGCTTTTTCTGCTACTAGAAATGGATAGAAAGAGGGGTCACGGGCTTAGGGTGAGGGGGGCTAGGTGTAAGACTAATATTAGAGGGCAGTTTTTCACACAAAGGGTAGTGGGGGTGTGGAATGCACTGCCGAGTAAGGTGGTGGAAGCAGGCATGCTAGGGTTGTTCAAGAGTCACTTGGACAGCCACATGAGCAGTCTACATATAGGGGGATATAGCAGGCCTTATTAAGCATTGTAGGCTTGGGATTCAGTTTTAGCCTCAGGGATATAGAGTCTTTTTAATAATGAATTTTTTATCCACAGGCATTTAAGTCCAGCAAGGGGCATGCGTGCGGCAGGTTGTGGTGGGCTGCTCTTGGATGTTGCTTCGGGAGTTGCCTATTGCTTCATGTCGTTGGTGTGCGTAAACTGGACCATCTCGAGGGCAACATGACAGCTCAGAGACTATCTCTGTTGCTGTGCGGACACATGGATTTGGGCCTGTGTCCGTGGGAGTTTGCGCGTTCTCCCCATGGTTGCGTGGGTTTCCTCCGGGTGCTCCGGTTTCCTCCCACATCCCAAAAATGTGCTTTTAGGCTGATTGATTGGGTAACAAATTGTCCCTATATTGGACCTCCCTGATCGTCACACATTAGGCATGGACTAAAATCATGAATAGGTCACTAAGACAATGGGATGGCAGCGCGGGCTCGTTGGGCCGAAGGGCCTGTTTCCCGTGCTGTGTTGTTCTTTGTTCTTTGTTCTTTGTTTCCCTTGGTTGGGGAGTCTAGAACCAGGGGGCACAATTTCAAAATAAAGGGGAATGCTACTTAGGACCATGATGGGGAGAAATTTCTGTACTCGGATGATTCTGATCTTTGGAATCCTCTACCCCAGAGGGCTGTGGTAGCTTCATCATCGAGAACGTCTAAAGCAGAGATGGACAGATTTCTAAATGCAAATGACAAAAAAAAGGATATGGGGATAGTGTAGGAAAAAAGGCATTGAAGTGGATGGTCAGCCATGATTATATTGAATGGAGGAATAGGCTCGATGGGCTGAATGGTCTATCTTCCGATGTTCCTATCTTCCAATGTGCCGTGGGCAGCACTGTAGCACAGTGGGTTAGCACTACTGCTTCACAGGGTCCTGGGTTCGATTCCTGGCTCGGGTCGCTGTCTGTGTGGAGTTTGCACATTCTCCTCGTGTCTGCGTGGGTTTTCTCCGGGTGCTCCGGTTTCCTCCCACAGTCCAAAGATGTGCGGGTTAGGTTCATTGGCTATGCTAAAATTGCCCCTTAGTATCCTGGGATGTGTAGGTTAGAGGGATTAATGGGTAATAATATGTAGGGATAAAGGGGTAGGGGTGGAGTGGGATTGTGGTTGGTGCAGACTCAATGGGCCGAAGGGCCTCTTTCTGCACTGTAGGGGTTCTACGGTTCCTACATCTCACAACTGAGTCGATTAATCCAATACTCTCCTAGCCAGCCTTCATTTCCCGCATTCAGTAAACATCACCTTTGCCAACCCTCTGCCGCTTGTATATAAGAATAGAAAATGTTAGATAGACGCAGTAGATTTGGCAGCATCTGTAGAGAGAGGGACAGAGTTAACGGTTTGAGTCTATCTGACTCTTCACTCAGATTCCAAGCATTAACTCTGTGTCTATCCCTGCAGTATTTTGCCTTTAGTCTCGTGTTCTGTTAAACTAATCTTCATTCCCCACCACCCCACCGTGCTCACTGACCAGTCCACTGGTCCTGGGGCACAGATCTCTCAATGGCCTTGCCCTCTGTCACCTCTTCCAGCCCCACCACCCTCTGTGATACCTGTGACTCCAATTCTGGCAAATCTTCCGTGTCTGTTGCCCTTCCGTTGGCGTACATACCATCAGCCGCCTGGCCTCTAACTTCTGGAATTTTCTGGCCTCAGACAGAGCATATAACAGCACAGACAGTTTACAGATTACTGATTAGAATGTAAGTCTTTACAGCTAACCTGCTATTCAAGTCTTAAAGAGGCCAACAATGTGAGTGGAAGGAGCACTGATCACAGGTTAAAGAGATGTGTATTGTCTCCAGACAGGAGAGTAAGTGAGATTTTGCAAACCCAGGCAAGTCACGGGGGTTACAGATAGTGCGACATGAACCCAAGATCCCGGTTGAGACTGCCATTCTCCTGAGGAAGGGGCAAACCCCAAAAGCTTGTGAGTTTACTATCAAATAAATCGGTTGGACTTTAACCTGGTGTTGTCGGACTTCTTACTGTGTTTACCCCAGTCCAAGGCCGGCATCTCCACATCATCACTCCTTCTGCACTGCAGGGATTCTATGCTTCTCCTTGAGACTCTCCACTTTTAAGGGGTTCCTACATTTTTGACTAAGCATTTGGTCACCTGTCTTATCATTTCTTTATTGCTTTCGTGAAGCACAGCACAGCTCCTGTGAAGCCCCTTGGGATGTTTCACCGCCTTAAAGGTACTATAGGAACGCAGGATGTGGTGTGTTGTGTACTTGAGTCCATCCTGAGTCACGTTGCAGTAAATGTTTACAGTGAAAGGATCGGGTGTTGCTCAGTGTGTGAGTGCAGCCAGAGGGACCAGGAGCCTTAAGTTGGCAAATATCATCCCTCGCTCATGTTCCTGGGGGAACTGATGTGTGAAGCAGCATTGCATCAAGGGCAGCAACCAACCTGTCACCAGCGGGCCAGAGAGAGGGGGGTAAAGCAACTAGTTAAAAGCTCCCTGCGGTGACAGCCATCGTATCTGTGACGAGGAGGATTGAAGGAAGCCTGACATTCTAGCTGCCTCAACACTTGACTTTGTGACTCTTCATAATGTGAGCATCTGAGAAAGGTGGGGATGAGTCTCTTTCCAGGATGGAGTTGGCTCCGAGTTGACAAGCCCGCGAAGGGGAGACTGGAACAGAGTGAACCTCCTGCGGCAAACTACAAAGGGCAGCACGGTGGCACAGTGGTTAGCACTGCTGCCCCACAGCGCCAGGGACCAGGGTTCGATTCCTGGCTTGGGTCACTGTCTGTGTAAAGTCTGTGTACATTCTCCCCGTGTCTGCATGGGTTTCCTCCGGGTGCTCCGGTTTCCTCTCACAGTCCAAAGATGTGTGGGTTAGCTTGATTGGCCGTGCTAAAATTGACCCTTAGTGTCAGGGGGACCGGCTAGGGTCAATATGTGAGGTTAAGGGGATAGGGCTTGTGGTGGGTGCAGGCTGGATGGGCTGAATGGCCTCCTTCTGCACTGTAGGGATTCCAGGATTCTATCCTAACTCTACCCACTGAACCTGGAGGCTTCTACAACTCCGCAAGAAGCTGCCTACAAATTCTCATCTTCCCTCAGCACTAATCCTCAGCTCCTGTCCTGGGACTTAGACCCACAATCGTTTGACTCAGATGCTTACAATGAAACTCATACGTTGCGCACAGGGTAATTGCTTCCTTGTCGAGAGTAACCAGTGCAGGCATCATGGAGTCTTTGAATAGTTCTGTCATCTGTACTGCGAGAGTTACTTATCGCCGCGTACCACAGCCAAACTTGCTTTCACCCTACTTAATCAGAACGAATTTGGTTCCGGCCAGATTCTTTTCTCCAGAACAGATTGCGATGTTCTCGGAGCTACATAAGAAATAGGAGCAGGAGTCGGCCATCTAGCCCTTCGAGCCTGCCCCGCCATTCAATAAGATCATGGCTGATCTGAAGTGGCTCAGTTCCACATTCCCGCTTTCTCCCCATAACCCTTAATTCCCCTGTCTATCAGAAACCTATCTATCCGTGACTTAAATATATTCAACGAGGTAGCCTGCACCACTTCAACGGGCAGAGAATTCCAGAGATTCACCACCCTTTGAGTGAAAAAGTTCCTCCTCAACTCCGATCTAAACTGTCCCCCCCCTTTATCTTGAGGCTGTGCCCTCTGGTCCTGCTGTCCTTTCTAAGCTGGAAGAATCTCTCTACCTCTACCCTATCCATCCCCTTCACTATCTTGTACATCTCTATAAGATCCCCCCTCATCCTTCTAAACTCCAACGGGTACAGACCCAGTCTATTTAGCCTCTCCTCATAGCTCAACCCCCTCATCTATTTAGTCTCTCTTCATAGTCCAACCCCCTCATCTCCGGTATCAGCCTAGTAAACCTCCTCTGCACTCCCTCCAAGGCCAATATATCCTTGCGTAAGTGCGGCGACCAAAACTGCACACAGTACTCCAGCTGCGGCCTCACCAATGCCCTATACAGCTGCAGCAAGACCTCCCTACTTTTATATTCAATCCCCCTCGCTATGAAGGCCAGCATCCCATTCGCCTTCCTGACCACCTGCTGCACCTGCAGACTGGATTTGCAGACTGCTCGCTGCTGTAATATTGAATGTAAACCACCTCCCTTCCCACCACCGGTGACATTACAGCAGCGAGGGGGGTCTGGAGGATATTATGAGCCATTGAACCATCACCAGATGGTGGTTATAGGGGCAGCAGGTGTCCTTCAGCACCTCCCCATCATGGCAGTGCCACCCTGGCATTGGGCTGCCGGGTTAACATTGCCAGGGTGACACACTCGGGGTGACGGCACGGTAGCACAGTGGGTTAGCACTGCTGCTTCACAGCTCCAGGGTCCTGGGTTCGATTCCCGGCTCGGGTCACTGCCTGTGTGGAGTTTGCACATTCTCCTCGTGTCTGCGTGGGTTTTCTCCGGGTGCTCCGGTTTCCTCCCACAGTCCAAAGATGTGCGGGTTAGGTTCATTGGCTATGCTAAATTGCCCCTTAGTATTCTGGGATGTGTAGGTTAGAGGGATTGGCAGGGATATGGGGATAGGGTCTGGGTGGGATTGTGTTCGGTGCAGACTCGATGGGCCGAAGGGCCTGTTTCTGCACTGTAGGGTTCTAGGGTTCTATTCTAGACGGGGGCAATGCCAGGGCTCTACCCAGCCATTTCACCACCCATCGGGGAATATCAAAGGTCACCTCGCCTCCCTCCACCCCCCGGTGTGGCCAATCAGGTCATGTCACCATTGTGGAGACCAGCGGTGACCCATGCCAGCTTCCCGCTGTGTCCGAAGAATCGCCAGAGCCAGGAGAATCCCGTTCCAAACTGACCCTGCCTGCTGCAATACCAGGGGCATTGCCAAGCTGGCACAGCCAATGCGAGGGTCGGAAGGATGATGGGGGGGGGGGGGAGGGGAATACGGGGGCTCATGAAGGATGGGGGAGTTGGGGGGATACGTGATTTCGCCTTGATACACCTGATGGTGGGTGGGGGAGGAGGAGTGGAAACCGTGAAGGGAGATTTGGTGACTTCCATGGCAGGATGTCGCTGTGTTTGGGGGGGGGGGGTTGGGTCGCTGAAATGGATGGGGGTGTCTTAGTTGAGAGTGGGGGGGGGGGGAGGGGGGTTTGGCATTTCGGGTTGTCTGGAGATCGGACATTCTTTAAAAAGCGGGATAGTGCTGTGATTGGAGATCTCTGAGAGATCACTCGGTGTGATTGGAGACCCCTGAGAGATCATTCGGTGCGAATGGAGATCTCTCGGTGAGGATGGAGATCTCTCGGTGCGAATGGAGATCTCTCGGTGAGGATGGAGATCTCTTGGTGCGGATGGAGATCTCTCGTATTTGGTGGAGATCTCTTGGTGTGATTGGAGATCTCTTGGTGAGAATGGAGATCTCTCGGTGAGGATGGAGATCTCTTGGTGAGAATGGAGATCTCTCGGTGAGAATGGAGATCTCTCAGTGTGATTGGAGATCTCTCGGTGTGGATGGAGATCTCTTGGTGAGGATGGAGATCTCTTGATGAGAATGGAGATCTCTCGGTGTGGATGGAGATCTCTCAGTGAGAATGGAGATCTCTCGGTGAGGATGGAGATCTCTCAGTGTGGATGGAAATCTCTCGATGAGAATGGAGATCTCTCAGCGTGATTGGAGATCTCTCGGTGTGGATGGAGATCTCTTGGTGAGGATGGAGATCTCTTGGTGAGAATGGAGATTTCTCAGTGTGGATGGAGATCTCTCAGTGAGAATGGAGATCTCTCGGTGAGGATGGAGATCTCTCAATGAGAATGGAGATCTCTCGGTGAGGATGAAGATCTCTCGGTGTGGATGGAGATCTCTCAGTGTTGGTGGAGATTTCTCAGTGTGATTGGAGATCTCTCGGTGTGGATGGAGATCTCTTGGTGAGAATGAAGATCTCTTGGTGAGAATGGAGATCTCTTGGTGTGGATGGAGATCTCTCAGTGAGAATGGAGATCTCTCAGTGTGATTGGAGATCTCTCAGTGTGGATGGAGATCTCTCAGTGTTGGTGGAGATCTCTCGGTGTGGATGGAGATCTCTCAGTGTTGGTGTAGATCTCTCGGCGAGGATGGAGATCTCTCAGTGAGAATGGAGATCTCTCGGTGAGAATGGCGATCTCTCGGTGAGAATGGAGATCTCTCGGTGAGGATGGAGATCTCTCACTCAGTATGAATGGGCTGAGATTGGGTGCAGAGTGTACCTCCTCCCACTTCAGGCAGGCTGAAATATCTCATGTAATAAATCAGCAAAACAGGTTTATTTACAAAGCAGCCCCAGCCTGATCTCATTTACCTTCCTGACAGAGAGAGACAGTGCAGTGTAGCACACTCTCCCAGCATCGTAACAATTATAGATTGCATTGTTATTGACAAACACAGGCTGAAACAGCCCAATTTTAATTATGAAACAATCGCAATGTAACTTACACCAGCCCCAGTGATCATCTCTGGCTTTCAAATACAGATACTCAAATTGAAGGCTTTCAGTGGAAGGGGATTATGTGTAATGATATATATTTTCTCGTTAAGTTTGACGGTGGAATGTTCTTCAGTGTCCCGGGTAGTTATTTCCTCTGGTTTTATTGTCTGACATTCCTTGTCCTTTAACAGACAGTGCTGTCTGGCTCGCCCAGCCGAGCTCCCTGCTCCAGCCTGGTCGCACTGCCACTCGGTGGCAACACGTGAACACTGCAGCATCCTTGAGGGTGGGTCCCTTCACCAAGAGGGAGAGAGACAGAAAGACTTGCATTTCTATAGCACCCCTCCACACAGCCCACAGGACATCGCAAAGTGCTCAACGTACCGTAGCACGGTCGTTAAGAAATGTCGCGGCCAATTTTTTGCACAGTGAGATCCTACAAATTTTTTAAAAATTATTTTTCATAGGATGTGGGCATCACTGGCTGGACCTGGGTTTATTATCCATCCCTTATTATGCCCTCGATGGTGAGCTGTTTTCTTGACCACTGCAATCCATACGGTGTAGGTACACCCACAGTGCAGTTGGAGAGGGAGTAGGGGATTTTGACCCAGCAACAGTGAAGGGATGGCAGTAGATTTCTGAGGGAATTAGAGGTGGGTAACAAATATTTTAGTAAAAAGTCTGACAACACCAGGTTTTAGTCCAACCGATTTATTTGATAATATTCTCACAAGCAAGCAAGCTTTCGAGGTTACCCTCTTCGTCAGGTGAATGGAGAGTTCTGGCCTCAGACAGACAGAGCATATAAAGCACAGACAGTTGCTGATTAGAATGCGAATCCTTACACCTAACCTGCTGTTCAAGTCTTAAAGTGGCTGATAATGTGAGTGGAAGGAGCACTGATCACAGGTTAAAGAGATGTGTATTGTCTCCAGACAGTACAGTAAGTGAGGTTTTGCAAACCCAGGCAAGTCACGAGGGTTACAGATAGTGCGACATGAACCCAAGATCCCTGTTGAGACCGTCCTCATGTGTGCGGAACTTGGCTATCATAGCCAAGCTCCGCACACATGAGGACGGTCATAGCCAAGTTCCGCACACATGAGGACGGTCTCAACAGGGATCTTGGGTTCATGTCGCACTATCTGTAACCCCCGTGACTTGCCTAGGTTTGCAAAACCTCACTTACTGTACTGTCTGGAGACAATACACATCTCTTTAACCTGTGATCAGTGCTCCTTCCACTCACATTATCAGCCACTTCAGGTCTTGAACAGCAGGTTAGGTGTAAGGATTCGCATTCTAATCAGCAATCTCTAAACTGTCTGTGCTTTATATGCTCTGTCTGAGGCCAGAACTCTCCATTCACCTGACGAAGAGGGTAACCCCGAAAGCTTGCTTGCTTGTGAGAATATTATCAAATAAATCGGTTGGACTAAAACCTGGTGTTGTCAGACTTTTTACTGTGTTTACGCCAGTCCAACGCCGGCATACCCACATCATAACAAATATTTGCCAGTGAAAGGGTAAATGGTAGGACTCTGAAGAGTGCAGTAAAACAGAGGGATCTGGGAATATAGATACAGAATTCCCTAAAAGTGGCATCACTGGTAGATAGGGTCATAAAGAACGCTTTTGGTACATTGGCCTTTACAAATCAAAGTATTGAGTATAAGAGTTGGAATGTTATGGTGACATTGTATAAGACATTGGTGAGGCTGAATTTAGAGTATTGTGTACAGTTTTGTTCACCTAATTACAGGAAGGACATTAAGAAGGTTGAAAGAGTGCAGAGAAGGTTCACAAGGATGTTGCCAGGACTTGAGAAACTGAGTTACAGAGAGAGATTGAATAGGTTAGGACTTTATTCCCTGGGGTGTAGAAGAATGAGGGGAGATTTGATAGAGGTGTATAAGATTTTGATGGGTATAGATAGAGTGAACGCAAGCAGGCTTTTTCCACTGAGGCTAGGGGGTAAAAAGACGAGAGGACATGAACATAGAACAAAAAAAAACAGTGCAGTTCAGACCCTTCGGCCCTCGATGTTGTGCCGACCAGTGGAACCAATCTAATGACCCTCTAACCTAAACTATTCCAATGTTATCCATATGCCTATCCACTGACCATTTGAACGCTCTTAAAGTTGGCGAGTCCACAACTGTTGCAGGCAGGGCATTCCACGCCCTTACTACCCTCTGAGTAAAGAACCTACCTCTGACATCTGTCCTATAATTACCACCCCTTAATTTAAAGCTATATCCCCTCGTGTTAGCCATCACCATCCGAGGAAAAAGGCTCTCACTGCCCACCCTATCTAACCCTCTGATCATCTTGTATGCCTCAAACATGGGTTAAGGGTGAGGGGGGAAAAGTTTAAAGGGAACATTAGGGGAGGGGGTTCTTCTTCACACAGAGAGTGGTGGGAGTGTGAAATGAGCTGCCGGATAAAGTGGCAAATGTGGGGATCACTTTTAACACTTTAGAAAAACTTGGACAGGTTCATGGATGAGAGGGGGTGTGGAGGGAGATGGTCCAAGTGCAGGTCAGTGGGACTAGGCAGAAAAATGGTTGGGCACAGACAAGAAGGGCCAAAAGGCCTCTTTCTGAGCTGTAATGTTCTATGGTGCCCACATCCAACAACAGGTATCACCATTTGATATTGTCTTTATTGCTATTCTATCAATGTTTATGCATGCGCCTCACAATAAGCTAAACTATAAGCTGCGAGTGTAATGAAAACCCTTATTAATATTACCTGCCACAAGTAAAGGAGTCTAAAACATTGCCCGTTTATTTGGGTATATAATAGGTACAGAGTGTGACAATTCAGCAGCAGGGAGTCCTGTGCCCAATCTGCACAGGCATTAATCCCCAAATACAAGGCAAACAGTTTGAGTTCGTTGTGATCAGGCACATAAATGAGAGGCCTAACATCTGCTGAAGGACCCCAACGTTGACTTAGTAACCGAAGATGTTGCCTCTGATTAATCTCAGCCACAGAAACCTGTAAGATTTCAGCTCTGACCCTGGCTCTGTCAAGGCCAATGGTAAGGACTTTATAATTGGCCTGAGCGCTTCCCAGACGTATAGTCGAGCAGCAGGTCAACCATGACTCCAGTTGCCAGTGACGTGGAGATGCCGGTGTTGGTGAAGGAGCAGCGCTCCGAAAGCTGGTGATTCCAAATAAACCTGTGAGATTTCTTCCTGCGGCCAGTTGCCAATCGCTTTCCAGTGAGTTGAGATGGAAAGTACGGATCTCTGTTTGGCCCTCAGTTCATCTGTGAAACTGTGGTCTGGCATTTAGCAGAATCCACACACAGAAACATAGAAAATAGGAGCAGGAGGAGGTCGTTCAGCCCTTCGAGCTGTCCCATCACTCATTAAGATCATGGCTGATCATCCAACCCAGCAACCTGTTCCCCCCTATCCTTCTTGAAAAGATACAGGATGGAATTTTCCCATCCTGCCTGCCGCGGGAATCACAGTGGGTGGGACACGGACCATTCAGAGCTCCGTTACCGCGGGTGAGACTTTCCAATTTTAGGCAGAGAGCGGCCAAAAAATCCTGCCCACGATAAAGTTAATTTATTAGTCACGAGTAAGGCTGATACCGGAGTTGAGGGGATTGAGCTATGAGGAGAGGCTGAATAGACTGGGCTTGTACTCGTTAGAGTTTAGAAGAATGAGGGGAGATCTCATTGAGACGTATAAGATGATGAATGGGATGGATAGGATAGAGGTGGAGAGACTCTTCCCGCTCAAAAAAGACAGTAGGACTAGGGGGCACAGCCTCAAGATAAAGGGGAGGCGGTTTAGAACGGAGTTGAGGAGGAACTTCTTCACTCAAAGGGTGGTGAATCTCTGGAATTCTCTGCCCGTTGAAGTGGTGGAGGCTGCCTCGCTAAATATTTTTAAGAAACGGGTTGATGGGTTTTTGATAAGAGAAGGAATTAAGGGTTATGGGGCGAGGGCGGGAAGGTGGAGCTGAGTCACGACAGATCAGCCATGATCTTATTGAATGGCGGGGCAGGCTCGAGGGGCCAGATGGCCTACTCCTGCTCCTATTTCTTATGTTCTTATGTTCTTATTAACACTGCAATGAAGTTACTGTGAAAGTCCCCTAGTGGCCACAGTGCGGCACCTGTTTGGGTCAATGCACTTAAGCAGCACCTCTTTCAGACTTCAGGACATCTCCATAGGACTCCCTCAGGGTAGTGTCCTTGGCCCAGCCATCTTTAGCTGCTTCATCAATGACCTTCCCTCTGTCATAAGGTCAAAAGTGGGGCTGTTTGCACAATTCGCGACTCCTCAGATAGTGAAGCAGTCCATATCTGTGATAACCCCCATGAGGTCCATGGGGAGTCACTGATTAATCTCCCTGTGAGGCTCATTCTATCTGAGCTCCCCTGGTAACAGGCAGTGGCCTGTCCAGCTGGAATTCATCACCTGAGCCTTTTATAAAGCAGGCCCAGGAGTGGGCCTGCTGAACAGTAGTCCCAGACGGGAACCAGTACGTGTAAACTACCATTATGGTTTTACTTTGCATTCTATGTTCCTTTCCAGTTGGGTTTCCAGAATCCTTACAACGTCCATTTGCAGAAGCCCATAAGACCTGGATGACATTCAGGCTTCATAGAATCATAGAATCCCTACAGTGCAGAAACAGGCCCTTCGGCCCATCAAGTCTGCACCGACCACAATCCCACCCAGGCCCTCTCCTCATATCCCTACACAGTTACCCACTGATCCCTCTAACCTACACATCCCAGGACACTCAGGGGTAATTTTTAGCATCAACCTAACCTGCATATCTTTGGACTTGGAGGATAAGTGGCAAGTAACATTCACACCATACAATAAGTGCCAAGAAATCTAACAATAAACCCTTGACGTTCAATAGCATTACCATTGAAGAATCTCCTACTATCAAGTTCCTTGGGTTACCATTGATCAAAAACTGAACTAGACTACTATATAAATACTGTGGCTACCAGAGCAGGTTAGAGACTAAACATAAGAACATAAGAATATAAGAAATAGGAGCAGGAGTTGGCCATCTGGCCCTTCGAGCCTGCCCCGCCATTCAATAAGATCATGGCTGATCTGTCGTGGCTCAGCTCCACCTTCCTGCCCTCTCCCCATAACCCTTAATCCCTTCTCTTATCAAAAACCCATCAACCCGTTTCTTAAAAATATTTAGCGAGGCAGCCTCCACCACTTCAACGGGCAGAGAATTCCAGAGATTCACCACCCTTTGAGTGAAGAAGTTCCTCCTCAACTCTGTTCTAAACCGCCCCCTCTTTATCTTGAGGCTGTGCTCCCTAGTCCTACTGTCTTTTTTGAGCGGGAAGAGTCTCTCTACCTCTATCCTATCCATCCCATTCATCATCTTATACTAGGAATACTGCAGCGGGTAACTAACCTCCTGACTCCCCAAAGCCTGTTCCCCACACCCAGGGAGTGTCAGGGGTGTGATTCAATACTCTCCACTTGCCTGGATGGGTGCACCTCTAACAACACCAAAGAAGCCCAACACCATCCAGGATGAATTAGTCCCACTTGATTGGCATCCTATCGGTCATCTTCAACAGTCATTCCCTACGTCACCAATGCACAGAGGCATCTACAAGATGCACAGAAGCATCTCGAGACTCATAGAACATAGAACATTACAGCGCAGAACAGGCCCTTCGGCCCACGATGTTGCGCTGACCAGTTACAAAAATAATGACCCACTAGCCTAAACCAATCCCTTTTCATCCATAAACCGATCTACAGATCTCTTAAACGCCCCCAAACTAGGCACATTTACAACTGCAGCTGGCAGGGCATTCCAATCCCTCACCACCCTCTGGGTAAAGAACCTACCCCTGACATCCGTCCTATAACTACCACCCCTTAATTTAAAGCCATGCCCCCTCGTGCTAGCTTTCTCCATCTGAGGAAAAAGGCTATCACTGTCCACCCTATCTAAACCTCTAATCATCTTATATGTTTCAATAAGATCCCCTCTTAGCCGCCTTCTTTCCAACGAAAACAACCCCAAATCCCTCAGTCTCTCCTCATAGGACCTTCCCTCCATACCAAGCAACATCCTAGTAAACCTCCTCTGCACCTCTCCAAAACCTCCACATCCTTCCTGTAATGTGGGGACCAGAACTGCACACATTACTCCAAGTGCGGCCGTACCAGAGTAGTGTACAGTTGCAACATAATGCTGCGACTCTTAAATTCAATCCCCCCACCAATAAACGCCAAGACACTGGATGCCTTCTTAACAACCTTATCTACTTGATTCCCAACTTTCAGGGATCTATGTACACATACACCTAGATCCCTCTGCTCATCCACACTATTCAAAGTCCTCCCCGTTAGCCCTATACTCGACACATCTGTTGCTCCTACCGAAGTGAATTACCTCACACTTCTCCGCATTAAATTCCATCCGCCACCTCTCGGCCCAGCTCTTTAGGCAACACCTTCCAAAGCATGACCACTTCCATCTAGAAAGACAAGGGCAGCAGACACATGGGAATACCACCACCAGGAAGTTTCCCTCCAAGCCATTCACTGTCCTGATTTGGAATTATGACAATATTCCTTCCAGTTGCTGGGTCAAAATTCTAGAATTCCCTCCCCTACAATGCCATGGGTGTATCTACACCAAATGGATTTCAACATTAGAACATAAGAAATAGGAGCAGGAGTAGGCCATCTAGCCCTTCGAGCCTGCCCCGCCATTCAATAAGATCATGGCTGATCTGAAGTGGATCAGTTCCACTTTCCCGCTTTCTCCCCATAACCCTTAATCCCCCTGTCTATCAGAAACCTATCTACCCGTGACTTAAATATATTCAGCGAGGCAGCCTCCACCACTTCAACGGGCAGAGAATTCCAGAGATTCACCACCCTTTGAGTGAAGAAGTTCCTCCTCAACTCCAATCTAAACTGCACCCCCCCTTATCTTGAGGCTGTGCCCTCTAGTCCTGATGTCCTTTCTAAGCGGGAAGAATCTCTCTACCTCTACCCTATCCATCCCCTTCATTATCTTATACATCTCTATAAGATCCTTCCTCAGCCTTCTAAACTCCAACGAGTACAGACCCAGTCTATTCAATCTCTCCTCATAGTCCAACCCCCTCAACTCCGGTATCAGCCTAGTAAACCTCCTCTGCACTCCCTCCAAGACCAATATATCCTTGCGCAAGTGCGGCGACCAAAACTGCACACAGTACTCCAGCTGTGGCCTCACCAGTGCCCTATACAGCTGCAGCAAGACCTCCCTACTTTTATATTCAATCCCCCTCGCGATAAAGGCCAAAAGAAGGCAACTCACCTTCACCTTCTCAAGGGCAACTAGGCACGGGCAATAAATGTTGGCCTCGTCAACAATGCTCACATCCTGTGAGAGAATTTTAAAGACTAGTTCCCCTTGCAAGACAAACTATATTCAAACGTTGGCCATTAAAAACAACACTATAGGAGTGACACATTTCAAAAGTATTTCAATGACTCTAACACACTGTAGAACATAGAACATTACAGCGCAGAACAGGCCCTTCGGCCCACGATGTTGCGCCGACCAGTTACAAAACAATGAGCCACTAGCCTAAACCAATCCCTTTTCGTCCATAAACCTATCCACAGATCTCTTAAACGCCCCCAAACTAGGCGCATTTACAACTGCAGCTGGCAGGGCATTCCAGTCCCTCACCACCCTCTGGGTAAAGAACCTACCCCTGACATCAGTCCTATAACTACCCCCCCTTAATTTAAAGTTGTGCCCCCTCGTGCTAGCTTCCTCCATCCTAGGAAAAAGGCTATCACTATCTACCCTGTCTAAACCTCTAATCATCTTATATGTTTCAATGAGGTCCCCTCTTAGCCGCCTTCTTTCCAGCGAAAACAACCCCAAATCTCTCAGTCTCTCCTCATAGGATCTCCCCTCCATACCAGGCAACATCCTGGTAAACCTCCTCTGTGGGGACAGTAATGATGCTATCTAAATCGAGGAGTTTCTTTCTTCTCCATGAAGTCCACGGTGATTTTCTCATTCTCTAAACGAGTTGACTCAGGGCCTGAGACACCCACTCCCATTACAGGCCGTGTCCCTGACCCTTGCAGCTGTGTGTGGTGGGGAGACTCTCTCATGCACATCCAGCAAAATCTCAGAGCGACACAGAAGGTGCCTGGAAGAGAAGAACATGAGGGACAGGAGCACGAGTTGACCACTTGAGCCTGAACTGCCACTCAGTAATCTCTTCGCTGTCCTGATTGAGGCCTTAACTCAATCATGTTTGGCCCCCATAACCCTTGACCTTCCCCCACCCCTCCATCCCCACCCTCCCCGTCAATCACAAATCTGTCTAACTCAGCTCTGAGCATATTCCCTGACCCGATCTCCACTGATCCCTGGGTAGAAACTCCCTGGGCAGAGGTTCAATATAGAGCAGGCCCCACACATAATCCATCCTCTGCTCCCAAAGCCCCCACTTTCAGACCCTGCCATCATGCAGTCAAGAATTCAGCCCACACGGGGACCTGGGATCAGATCCCACCCGGAGTCTTGTGGGTAACCCTCAGCAGGTTGGCCTTGGGTACACACTTGAAGTGTAACTAAGGTAAGCGGGTTAAACTTTGAAACTAGGATTCATAAACCTGACCCTCAAATTAAGAAGAGTGGTTAGATTGAGATATCTTAAATATCAAAGGCATTCTATAGGCAGATTTGAAGAAACAAACCCCTTTTGAGGATACGATCTTGAAATAATGGTAATGATAGAATCCTTACAGTGCAGAAGGCCATTCAGCCCATCAAGTCTGCACCAACAACAATCCCACCCTAGGCCCTATCCTCACACACTTGCCCTGCTAATCCCTCTAGCCTATTCATCCTGGGACACTAAGGGGCAATTTAGCATGGCCAATCAACCTAACCCGCACATCTTTGAACTGTGAGAGGTAACTGGAGTACCTGGGATTGGGATTGGTTTAGATTAGTGGGTTAGTGTTGTTTTTTTTAAAAAAGCTGGTCGGCACAACATCGTGGGCCGAAGGGCCTGTTCTGCGCTGTAATGTTCTATGTTCTATGTACCCGGAGGAAACCCATGCAGACATGGGGAGAACATGCATTCTCCCAACAGACAGTGACCCTGGGCAGGAATCGAACCCAGGACCCGGGCGCTGTGAGGCAGCAGTGCTCACCACTGTGTCACCCAAATTGGAGTGGAATCATTTGCTCTAAACCAGGAAGAATAAGTTACAGATCATCTACGCTATTACTGATCAACAGAACAAGCCTGAGGGGCTCAGTGGTCATTCCCTGTGTCTAATAGGATTAGACCTCCCTGTCTCAATACAGGAAGGATGTGGAAGCTATTGAGAGGGTGCAGAGGAGATTTACAAGGATGTTGCCTGGATTGGGTGGCATGCCTTATGAGGATAGGTTGAGGGAACCCAGTCTGTTCTCCCTGGAGAGACGAAGGTTGAGAGGCGAGCTGATAGAGGTTTATAAGATGTTGAGAGGAATAGATAGGGTGGATTCTCAGAGGCTATTTCCCAGGGCAGAAATGGTTGCCATGAGAGGACACAGGTTTAAGGTGCTGGGGAACAGGTACAGAGGAGATGTTAGGGGTAAGTTTTTCACTCAGAGGGTGGTGAGTCAGTGGAATCGGCTGCCGTCGGTGGTGGAGGCGAACTCGCTGGGGTCTTTTAAGAGACTTTGGATGAGTATATGGGATTTAATGGGATTGGGGGTTATAGATAGGCCTGGTAGGGAGGGATATGATCAGCGCAACTTGTGGGTTTGTTTGTGCTGTAGTTTTTCTATGTTCTAATAGTGCCAAATAATCTAAATTATTGCATCTTAGTAAAGGCAGAAGGAATGAGTCACACTCATGTTAAAGCAGACGGAATACTCTCGCTTTGAAGAACAGGAGAAGGCCATTCAACCCATCAAACCTGATCTTCTATCTCAATGCCATTTTCCACAGATACGCAGATCCTCGAGCTTTCCTGGAGGAACTACAGGAACGTTGGGAATTAAGTGAATGATTTGGCAGAAGGAAACTTCTCACTGTCCCCCCCCCCGTAACCGTGCCTAAGCGAGAGCGCAGCGCATATCAAAGCCAGAGAGTGCCATTAGCGGGTTAAAGGATGCTCGGAATGTAATTGCCAAAGAGAAAGCCTATCGTTTCCATAGCGATAGTGAGGCCTGTTTTCCTGGAGTTGCGTAACGGCGATTCGAAAGATTTCAAGATGTTGTGAGTACATGGAAACAATTAGCACTAATAGTCTGCAGGTTCTGTAGACGAGAGGATATCGACACAAGGACCCTGTAAGCCAGTGTTCAGGGAACCTGGAGATTAGTGTCGCTCCCGTTATCCCTTTCAGGCTATGGAGTAGGAATCGGACTTTATTGCAGCTAAAAGTGTCCAGTTCTGCAGAGCTGTGTCCGACATCCCAAGAAAGGTAGGAATATGTCACTATTTGGGGCAGGCGAAACTCAGATAGTCTAAAATCCGCCTCACACAGATGTTAGGCTGCGTGTGTGTCTGTTTTCTGGGGGCCTCACACACCAATTTCAGGATCTTTGCCAAATATTGGTCAACTTATAAGTGGAGCAAACACTGGAACTCTTCCCATCAGCTTTTATCGGGATCATTCTGTGCCCTTAAAGGAATTGCTGGAGGCCACATCAAGAAAAAAGTTGCTATTTTCTGTAGGGAGATGGTGAGGGGGAGCAGAGTGCTCCTTCTGGTTGAACAGCGGTACTGCAAGCTGCTGTCATTTCATTTGATCTAACTTATTATTGTCACATGTGTTAGCATACAGTGAAAAGTATTGCTTCTTTCGTGCTATACAGACAAAGAATATCGTTCATAGAGTGGAAGGAAAGGACAGAGTGCAGAATGTAGTGTTGCAGTTTTAGCTAGGATGTAGAGAAAGATCAATTTAATATCAGCGAAGTCCATTCAAAAGTCTGACAGCAGCAGGAAAGAAGCTATTCTTGAGTTAGTTGATACGTGACCTCAGATTTTTGTACCTTTTACCCGATGGAAGAAGGTGGAAGAGAGAGTGTCCAAGATGCGTGGGGTCCTTAATTACGCTGGTTGCTTTTCTGAGGCAGTGGGAAGTGTAGACAGAGTCAATGGATGGGAGGTGGGTGTCCCACTCCAATCGGAAACATACTAGATCTTCACCGCCTGGTTATTCCTACAAATAACCCATCTCCAAATTCCGTGGCCTGGGCTCGGCTCCTCCCTCTGTGACTGGATCCTGAACTTCCTGACCCACAGACCACAATCAGTAAAGATAGGCAACAACCTCCATGTCTCAATACAAGTCAGATAGGGCCAAGGATGTTGCTTGGATTGGGTGGCATGCCTTACGAGGATAGGTTGAGGGAGCTCGGTCTTTTCTCCCTGGAGAGACGAAGGATGAGAGGTGACCTGATAGAGGTGTGTGTGTCTTCTCCATGATCATCCCCAACACTGGTACGCCACAGGGCTGTGTTCTCAGTCCCCTCACTATACTCCTTATACACCTATGACTGTGTGGCTAAATTCCCCTCCAATTCGATTTTCAAGTTTGCCGATGATACCACCGCAATGGGTCGGATCTCAAAACAACGATGAGACAGAGAATAGGGATGGGATAGAGAATCTGGTGAGCCGGCGCGGCAACAATAACCTCTCCCTCAATGTCAACAAAACGAGGGAGATTGTCATCGATTTCAGGAAGCGTAAAGGAAAACGTGTCCCCTGTCTACATCAACGGGGATGAAATAGAAAGGTTCGAGAGCTTCAAGTTTTTAGGTGTCCAGATCACCAACAACCTGCCCTGGTCCCCCCCCCACGCTGACACTATAGTTAAGAAAGCCCCACCAACGCCACTACTTTCTCAGAAGACTAAGGAAATTTGACATGTCCGCTACAACTCTCACCAACTTTTACAGATGCACCATAGAAAGCATCCTTTTTGGTTGTATCACAGTTTGGTCTGGGCTCCTGCTCTGCCCAAGACTGCAAGGAACTACAAAAGGTCATGAATGTAGCCCAATCCATCACACAAACCAGCCTCCCATCCATTGACTCTGTCTACACTTCCCATTGCCTCAGCAAAGCAGCCAGCATAATTAAGGACCCCACGCACCCTGGACTTTCTCTCTTCCACCTTCTTCCATCGGGAAAAAGATACAAAAGTCTGAGGTCACGTACCAACCGACTCAAGAACAGCTTCTTCCCTGCTGCTGTGAGACTTTTGAACGAACCTACCTTGCATTAAGTTGATCTTTCTCTACACCCTAGCTATGACTATAACACTACATTCCGCACTCTCTCCTTTCCTTCTCTATGAACGGTATGTTTTGTCTGTATAGCGCGCAAGAGACAATACTTTTCACTGTATGCTAATACATGTGACAATAATAAATCAAATCAAATCAAATCAACCTAACCATAACTCTACTAATCACTGGGGTAGTCAGTCTATTTTCAAAAATGGTTAATACTAATTTCCCTGAATGTTGTAAATTTCCACTGGCGAGGAACTTAATTTGGAGGAGGAGCTTAATTCCGGTGACATGGCCTTTTAATGAGATGCTAATGCAATGCAAATGAAGTTCCTGACATTCTTCATTGGGAATCTCGACTCACCTTTAACCGGCCTGGAAAGTCAAAAAATTCTGACAGATTATCTGTTCATCGGGAAACAGAGCTTTTTTGCCTCCTGCCGAATTAAATTTGCCCGCCCATCATGACTCCCGTTACTTGCAGGACTGGAAGATTCCCCCCATAGAGTCTTGGTAACACAGATGGAGGATATTCAGCCCATTGACTCCATGCTAGCTTTCAACTGAACAATCCAGTTAGTCCCATTACATAGAACATAGAACATTCCAGCGCAGTACAGGCCCTTCGGCCCTCGATGTTGCGCCGACCAGTGGAACCAATCTAATGACCCTCTAACCTAAACTATTCCAATGTTATCCATACGCCTATCCACTGACCATTTGAACACCCTTAAAGTTGGCGAGTCCACAACTGCTGCAGGCAGGGCATTCCACGCCTTTATTACCCTCTGAGTAAAGAACCTACCTCTGACATCCGTCCTATAATTACCACCCCTTAATTTAAAGTTATGTCCCCTCGTGTTAGCCGTCACCATCTGAGGAAAAAGGCTCTCGCTATCCACCCTATCTAACCCTCTGATCATCTTGTATGCCTCAATTAGGTCACCTCTCAACCTTCTTCTTTCTAATGAAAACAACCTCAAATCCCTCAGCCTTTCCTCATAAGACCTTCCCACCATACCAGGCAACATCCTGGTAAACCTCCTCTGCACCCTTTCCAACGCCTCCACATCCTTCTTATAATGTGGCGACCAGAACTGTACGCAATACTCCAAGTGCGGCCGCACCAGAGTTTTGTACAGTTGTAACATGACCTCACTCTACATTACCCCACTCTATCCCCATCGCCTTCCCAGGTTATCTCCTTTGAGCTCCCATCCGATTCCCTTTTCATTTCCAGATTATTAAAAGCAAAATCAGTTTTGACAAATCTGAATGGTTAGGGCTAGCGATCGGATAAGGGGTTTGGTGTTAGAGTTAGTGGTTAGGGTTAGTCTTTAGAGCTATGGTTAGGGATGGGTTTATTGGTTAAGGCTAGTAACTAATGGTTAAGATTAATAGTTTTTATTTAGGGGAATTGTTCTGTGGTGTGGGTTAGTGTTTTTGGACTTTAGTTAGGGTGAGGTTTACTTGGTTTGGGGGGGTGTTTTGGGGTCAGGATTACTGGTTGGGGTTAGTGATAACATTAGTGCTTGCAGTTGGTTGATTAGGATAGAGCAATTGATTTAACTGAGTGATTAGGGTTATTGATTAGGCTTTTAAATCTTCCATGTCAATTAGATAAATCCATATGCCCACCAACAATATAGAAAGCATAGCTATTTAAGAGCGAAAACAGAGGATGTTTGAATGTTTATCATTTGATGATTCGTTTTATGATTTGCATTTGAAGTTGTTTCTTCACTGGGAATTTTATAACATAAAGCAATTTTAAAGGAAATTTTGAAGTTTAATATTACAAACTATAGGATCACTGCAGTGTAGAAGGAGGCCATTCTGCCCATCGAGTCTTCACCAACTCTCCACAAGAGCAAGTTTACCCAGGCCCACCACTTCTCCCCTTGCCCATAACCCCACACTTTTTACCATGGCTAATCAAGACTCCCATCACCTCCACTGAACACCGGCTCCTAAATCTGACTCTGCTTCCGCAGCAGTACACAATGCCTGGAGAGACTTCCCCCCTAGTCACACCGACCCAAACACACAACCCAGAGTCACCTCCAGCCACACTCACTCACTCCTGCACATGCACACTCACACACTCTCACTCACCCGCTTTCTCACTCACCCACTCACTCTCTCACTCACTCACTCACTCACTCACACTCACACACACACACACACTCTCTCTCACACTCACACACGCACACAACTTTCTCTCACTCACACACACACTCTCACCCACACACTCACACTTACACATACTCCCACTCACACACACACTCACACTCTCTTAAACTCACACACTCACAGACATGCACATACTCACACCACACACGTGCACACGTACTCTCACATATGCACCCACAAACATGCCCATACACACCCTCAAACATGCACACATGTATATGCACACACATGCACGCTGACGCACAAACATGAATGCAAGCACACATGCACAAGAACACACATACACACACACTCACAAACACTATATTCTCTCAAACTCACACAGACTTTCTCACACACACAGAATCAAACCCATACACTATCACGCACAAATAAACACACACTCCCACAAGCACACATGCACACGTGTACACACATTCTCACAAATATACTTGCACTCTCACACAAATGCACCCACAGATATGCCCATACGCACTCTCTCACGTACACACATACAAATGTACATGTACACATGCACATGCACACACAAACATGCACACGTGCACATGCACACATACTCATGCATGCACACTCTCACATACACACACACATCCACATGCACGCACGCATACACATTCACATACACATGCACACTAACTATCATACATGCACCCACACACATGCCCATACATACTCTCTCATATACCTACAGACACACACACACACACACCAATGTGCATGCACACTCATACATATGCACACACACTTGCGCACACATGCACAAACACACACACACACTCAATCCTATTGCTGTTTGATTTGATTTATTATTATCACACGTATTAACATACAGTGAAAAGTATTATTTCTTGCGCGCTGCACAGACAGAGTATACTATATATTGGGAAGGAAAGGAGAGAGTGCAGAATGCAGTGTTACAATCATAGCCAGGGTGTAGAGAAAGACAGTATGTTTGTGGGAGTTTAGTGGGCTCGAATTGGCTGCCACATTTTAACATTGACTCGAGGTCCAGGGTCTGTGACTGAAGGTGTGAAACAACGCTGTAAAGCTGTGAAAGATACTGTGTGAATTCAAACTCTTCCTGTTTGTGATTGTGTAACGGGTTACTGGAGGCAGGTTCCACTGGGAACATTTCCAGAAACACACAGGTTACCCTGGTTACCCTTCCAGCTCCAGAATGAACTCATGGAGATCTCTGCCAACTCTCCCTCTGCCCTGTCAGCTTTACAGCGAAGAGATCCCACAGTGCTGTCCTTCAGCGTGAGATATGGTGTTTGAGAGAGATAGGAAATAGTGAGACCACCCCTCCCCCCTCCCCCCCCCCCCCCCCCCCCCCCCCCCCACACATTGATAGAGAGGCCACTGATCTACATTTCACCAATGGAGTTTGCAAAATGTAAAGAGGAGCTCTGGACATCAGCAGATGTGTGAGCTGCCGTTACACACGACTCTCCCCAAGAAGAAAAATCTCAAGGAAAGTTTTCCCATCCGGAGATTGGGGGTTTCCCAGAGTTAATTGGGAGTGAAAACTTTGACGCGTTGTCACACATTTTATTTGGATGTTTATAACAACGGAATGACTTCGTAACACGCAAAATTTAATTTGATTTGATTTATTATTGTCACATGTATTCGTACACAGTGAAAAGTATTGCTTCTTGTGCGTTCTACAGTCAAAGCATACCACTCATAGAGAAGGAAAGGAGACAGTGCAAAAGGTGGTGTTATAGTCATAGCTAGGGTGTAGAGAAAGATCAATATAATGCAAGATTGGTCCATTCAAAAGCCTGATGAGGCAGGACAGAAGTTGTTCTTGAGTCAGTTGGTACGTCACCTCAGACTTTTGTATCTTTTTCTCAAAGGAAGAAGGTGGAAAAGAGAATGCCTGGGGTGCATGGGATCCTTAATCATGCTGGCTGTTTTTCTGAGGCAGCAGGAAGTGTAGACAGTGTCAATGGGTAGGGAGGCTGGTTTGTGTGATAGACTGGGCTTCGTTCATGACCCTTTGTAGTTCCTTGCAGTCTTGGGCAGAGCAAGAGCCCATACCGAGCTGCGATACAACCAGAAAGAATGTTTTCTGTGGTGCATCTGTAAAAGTTGGTGAGAGTCGTAGCGGACATGCCAAATTTCCTTAGTCTTCTGAGAAAGTGGAGTTGGTGGGAGGGAAGAGGAGCCAGAGGCTAATGCCAGAGCTCAGACATTGTAGGGGGGAACGGGGATGGCGGAAGGTGTGAGGATGTGGGAGGGAATGATGGCACTAGCTGACTGGCTCATTCCCACAATAATGTGGTCCCCGATGTGAGAGGGTGTGCGGAGATCTGTGTTACTTATGGATAAATAGTTGTGTACCATTAGACCGAGCAGCTGCGAGAATAACAGTGATGGCTCTTAACCACACTATCATCAGCTGGGTTACCACCTTCAGATATCTGACAGTGTTGACAAAGTGTACGAGAGCTACGGTGCCATACGGAAGTGATTAGTCAAGGTGGCAGTGAGCCCTAGTCTAGGACCTGGGGGGTTTGAGAGAGGGTGACAGTGTAGACAGAGATTATATTCAAACACCGCAGATTAAATATTCCCCCATCAGTTCAGGTTACTCAGTTCCTGTCTGCAAGCATCTAAATGCGATGAATTGATTCAGCGATCAGCAGCAACGGTGAAATCTTTACACCCCCTTAAAGCTCGGAATGGGGTGGACTGGGATTTGTTATTGGGGAGGGTGAGTGGAGCCAAATAGTGATTACCCACCCCACCCCTCCCCTCAGCCCCCATCCGCGCCAAGTCTCTATACATTACAACACATTACAATCATAGGACTCTTAAATCGGCCTCGCAGGTGGAGGATGTGGTCAAGAAGGCGTATGGTGTACTGGCCTTCATTAACCGAGGGGTTGGTTTAGGAGTTGGGAGGTAATGCTGCAACTTTATAAGACCCTTGTCAGACCCCACTTGGAGTACTGTGCGCAGTTCTGGTCGCCTCACTACAGGAAGGATGTGGAAGCTATTGAGAGGATGCAGAGGAGATTTACAAGGATGCTGCCTGGATTGGGAGGCATGCCTTATGAAAATAGGTTGAGGGAGCTAGATCCCTTCTCCCTGGAGAGACGAAGGATGAGAGGTGACCTGATAGAGGTTTATAAAATGTTGAGAGGTATAGAACATAGAACATAGAACATTACAGCACAAACAGGCCCTTCAGCCCTCGAGTTGCGCCGATCACATCAACCCCACCAATCTATAGACCTATCTATAACCCGCAATCCCATTAAACCCCATATACTCATCCAGAAGTCTTTTAAAAGACCCCAGCGAGTTCGCCTCCACCACCATAGATAGGGTGGATTCTCGGAAGCTATTTCCCAGGGCAGAAATGGTTGCTACGAGGGGACACAGGTTTAAGGTGCTGGGGAGCAGGTACAGAGGAGATAGAACATAGAACATTACAGCACAAACAGGCCCTTCGGCCCTCGAGTTGCGCCGATCACATCAACCTCACCAATCTATAGACCTATCTATAACCCCCAATCCCATTAAACCCCATATACTCATCCAGAAATCTTTTAAAAGACCCCAGCGAGTTCGCCTCCACCACCGATGATGGCAGCCGATTCCATTCACTCACCACCCTCTGAGTGAAAAACTTACCCCTAACATCACCTCTGTACTTCCCTCCCCGCACCTTAAATCCTCTCGTAGCAACCATTTCAACCTGGGGAAATAGCCTCTGAGAGTCCACCCTATCTATTACTCTCAACATTTTATAAACTTCTATCAGGTCGCCTCTCAACCTTTGCCTCTCTAGGGAAAAGAGTCCCAGCTCCCTCAACCTATCTTCATAAGGCATGCCTCCCAGTCCAGGCAACATCCTTGTAAATCTCCTCTGCACCCTTTCAATAGCTTCTACGTCTTTCCTATAGTGAGGCGACCAGAACTGCGCACAGTACTCCAAATGAGTACTCCGATGTCAGGGGTAAGTTTTTCACTCAGAGGGTGGTGAGTGAGTGGAATCGGCTGCCGTCGGTGGTGGTGGAGGTGAACTCGCTGGGATCCTTTAAGAGACTTCTGGATGAGTACATGGGATTTAATGGGAATTATAGATAGGCCTGGTAGGCATGGATATGATCGGCACAACTTGTGGGCCGAAGGGCCTGTTTGTGCTGTAGTGTTCTATGTTCTATGTTGTATTAACTAAGTGTGTTCGTGTCAGGATTTCAAGTCAGAAGCCTTTTGGGTTACTTGAGAGGAAAAGAGCCTGTTGCTAGAGGAATATTCAACCCCACACTGACTCCCGGAGCAATCGGGATGACAACATGTGAATATATGTCCAATGCTTTCAGTGGGAGGATGCAGCGAAATTTAACATCGGGCCTTGTTTGGGTAATGCAGCCTGAGGCCTCCAGTGTTGCTCTGGCCTATATGCAGCCCAAGGGTTCTTCCTGGGCGGCTGGGAGATGATGCAGAGGGAATGAAAGGTACACTTCCTGACCTCATAGCTTCCAAAATGTGAGCAAGTGCCTCCATCCTTCCTAATTCACACTAACCGTGGGCGGCACGGTAGCACAGTGGGTTAGCACTGCTGCTTCACAGCTCCAGGGTCCTGGGTTCGATTCCCGTGCTCGGGTCACTGCCTATGTGGAGTTTGCACATTCTCCTCGTGTCTGCGTGGGTTTTCTCCGGGTGCTCCGGTTTCCTCCCACAGTCCAAAGATGTGCGGGTTAGGTTCATTGGCTATGCTAAAAAATTGCCCCTTAGTGTCCTGGGATGTGTAGGATAGAGGGATTAGCAGGTAAAATGTGTAGGGATATGGGGATAGGGTCTGGGTGGGATTGTGTTCGGTGCAGACTCGATGGGCCGAAGGGCCTGTTTCTGCACTGTAGGGTTCTATATAACCTTGTTTGGGCAAGGTTATAATCGGAGGAATTCCGCCCTCACATTCTCAGGACAAGTTTAAATCCCATTTTGGGGACCTGGCCACAAAACCTAGGTTCATAGAATGGTTACAGCGGAGAAGGAGGCCATTTGGCTCATTGTGTCCATATTGGCCTTGTCTAAGGGTTATTCAGCTGGTTCTAATTTGTCACCCTTTTTCCTGGGGCGGTGCGAAAACATCTCTCTTCGGGTAAATTATCCAATTCCCTTCTTTGCAACACAAGTTGGCAACCCTACTGTAACTGAGTCAGAGAGGAACTCTGCGTAACACTTGTGTGTCTGACCCTGGGGTCGCCTACCCCCAGTGCCAGCGCAAGTTGGAGGGTGCGCCAGCGGGAACCCCAGAAGGAGCGATGTCACCCTGTCCCCGACCTGGTGCACCCACCACACCCAGACAGCACTGAACGCAGTCTCGTTTCGAGATTCCCAAGAAGACTTTGCAGATCCCAGGGTTGCTGCAGTTCCAGGTTCAGCCAGTTAATGGCGCTGGTTTTCAGAATCTGGTTACCATGGAGACAAAAAGGTTTCACTATTTTGGAGACAATCCCGTTTTAATTTGATCTGATTCCCTCCCTTGGAATAAAAAAAGTGGGCAGCACCGTTGCCTCACAGCGCCAGGGACCCAGGTTCGATTCCGGCCTCGGGTCTGTGTGAGGGTTGCACATTCTCCCCGTGTCTGCGTGGGTTTCTTCCGGGTGCTCCGGTTTCCTCCCACAGTCCAAGAATGTGCTGGTTGGGTGGGTTGGCCATCATAAATTGTTCTTAGTGTCGGAGGGAAGTGGGGTTACGGGGATAGGGCTGGGTGGGATTGTTGTCAGCGCAGGCTCGATGGGCCAAATGGCCCCCTTCTGCACTGGAGGCATTCTATTCTATGATTGTTGTTGGTGCAGGCCAGATGGGCTGAATGGCCTCCTTCTGTACTGTGGGGATTCTATCGTACACGATGATTGTTATGCACTATCCACACAATATTTGTCCAGTTTCTCAGCTCCTATTTTGTGTTGAGGATCTAATTGGGATTTCTATTTCAAGGCGAGCCCATAACTGTGAACTATCTGGTTGGGAGAAAGCATAGGCTCATGTGAAGGCACTATAGGAGGGACTTTTTTACGGTTAATGATTTACTCCATTCGTAAGGGTTACAAAAGCCAGTGCTCAGAACGGACCGAGTAAACCCAACCCTTCACTTGCTCTAAGATCCAATTGAGCCCATTATAAAATCCCCACAAGAAGAGACAAACAAGATCCAAGCCGATAAGATTGACCTGCACATCCTTGGAGGAAACCGGAGCACCCGGAGGAAACCCACGCAGACACGGGGAGAATGTGCAAACCTCGCACAGACCCGAGGCCGGAATCGAACCTGGGTCCCTGGCGCTGTGAGGCAGTGGTGCTGCCCACTTCTTTACCCCAAAGGGGGTAATCAGATCAAATTAAAAAGGGATTGCGGGGGGGGGGGGGGCAGGGTGGAGGGGACTTTATTCTCCCGTCCATTTAAGGTAAGAACATTGTCTTGTTCTCCTTTGTTTAAAATGAATCTCCAAAATTGCATCTCATCTTGGGCTTGATCTGAAGCTTGATCTTAGCCAAAAGGCCGAGAAGTGATACATCTCGATCCTTTCTACACAAGATCATATTATTCTTAAACGGTTTTGTATAAAGTAAGGTATTGGCGAAGTGGATTGAGGTGTGACTGAGATTTGAATTCAGGATCTCCACTCTCTCTGCTGTTGGTTAAGTGATCATTCTCATGCCATTTCTCAGCCTCCCGATGTACCCCAAAAGGTCAGTAAAATTCAGCCCAATTTCTTGCAATTTTCCTCACAAGTTGCTCAGCCCACACTAATTTGGCATCTTCAGAGTCCAACTGATCTAACAATCTATCACTAACAACAATAAGGTTTACAGTTTATTTATTAGTGTCACAAGTAGGCTTACGTTCAGACTGTAGTGGAGTTACTGTGAAAACCCCCAGTCGCCACACTCTGACGCCTGTCTGGGTACACTGAGGGAGAGTTTAGCATGATCAGTGCACAAGTGGGAGGAAACCGGAGCATCCGGAGGAAACCCATACAGACACGGGGAGAATGTGCAAACTCCACACAGACAGTGACCCGAGCCGGGAATCGAACCTGCATCCCTGACACCGTGAGGCTGCACTGTTAATCATTGTGCCTTGTGTCAAAAGTTTAGCAATAGTTAAACACCAACAAAACTTCAAAGGTCAATTTCCAGTTAACCAGAATTGAATCTTATTACCAAGTTGACAATCTGTCCAAACCATTGCTTAGGTCAGCTGAAGTCCACTTAACCAGACATTGACTGTACAGAGAGAAAGATCTTTCATGACCTTAGCACTTGACAGCCAGTCACTCAATGCAGGAAAAGCTGCAGCCAGTTTGCACACAGCAAGATCCCACAGTGTGGTAAATGACCCATGGCAGCACGGTGCCAAAGTGATTCGCACTGTAGACTCACAAAGTCAGGGACCCCAGGCTCATCTCTGGCCTTGGGTGACTGTGGGTGCGGAGTTCTTCCTGTGTCTGCGTGGGTTTCCTCCGGGTGCTCCAGTTTCTTCCCACAGTCCAAAAATGTGTGGATTATGTGGATTGGCCATGCTAAATTAACCCTAGTGTCAGGGGATTAACAGGGTAAATATAGAACATAGAACAGTACAGTACAGTACAGGCTTTTCGGCCCTCGATGTTGTGCCGAGCTATGCCCAATCCCAAGATCAAGCTACCCCATTCCCTATCATTCTGGTGTGCTCCATGTGCCTATCCAATAACCGCTTGAAAGTTCCTGAAGTGTCCGACTCCACTATCACAGCAGGCAGTGCATTCCACACCTCAACCACTCTCTGAGTAAAGAATCTACCTCAGACATCCCTCCTATATCTCTCACCATGAACCTTATAGTTATGCCCCTACATCCACCCGAGGGAATAGTCTCTGCACGTCCACTCTATCAATCCCTCTCATCAACTTATAAACCTCGATTAAGTCGCCTCTCATCCTCCTCCGCTCTAAAGAGAAAAGCCCCAGCTCCCTCAGTCTTTTCTCATAAGACCTACCCTCCAAACCAGGCAGCATCCTGGTAAATCTCCTCTGCACTCTCTCCAATGCTTCCACATCCTTCTTATAGTGAGGTGACCAGAACTGCACACAATATTCCAAATGTGGTCTCACCCAGGTCCGGTATAATTGCAGCATAACCCCACGACCCTTAAACTCAAACCCCCTGTTAATAAACGCTAACACGCTATAAACCTTCTTCACGGCTCTATCCACTTGAGTGGCAACCTTCAGAGATCTGTGGATACGAACCCCAAGATCTCTCTGTTCCTCCACATTCCTCAGAATTGACCCTGTAATCCGCATTCAAGTTTGTCCTACCAAAATGAATCACCTCGCCCTTATATGTGAGGTTATGGGGATAGGGCCTGGGTGGGATTGTGGTTGGTGCAGACTCGATGGGCTGAATGGCCTCCTTCTGCGCTGTGGTGATTCTACGATTAACTGTCTGTCTTTATCGAGGGAAGAATATCTCACAGGTCGTGTGTGTGTGTAAGATGGACTGATTGTGTTTTGGTTTGAAGGTAAAAGGGAAAAGAGGAAGAGGGGAAAGTAGAACCAGTTGCTGCTGCTGAGCCTGATGGCGGGAGAATGAAAATGTTGTAAGGTGATGTTATTAAAGAGGCCAGGAGTCATTTTGTCTTCGATTCATCAGAGCGGCTGAGCAGATAACCCGCAGCGACGGGAGCATGGCAATGTGCCTGTGCCCTTAACTGCTTTGCTTCTGGGGGTACTGATGACCATTAATCTCTGGTATTGAATGTTCTCTCTGCTCTTTCAGGCTGGAGAGGGAGCTTGAGTCATTGGAAAATGGGGAAATCGCCATCTCGAAAGAAAACAGCGTGGAGGAGAAACTGCAAGAGGAGGAGAAGGTGTGTACAGAAGGAGCTCGCACCGGGAGGGACTGTATAACTGGGCGTGATTTTATTTATATCTGTTTGTGGGCACCACTGGCTGAGAATCGCCCATCCCTAATTGCCCCTGAATGCTGCACACCCACTAGGAGTGATTGATGTGAGATGGGGCATTATATTGATCACCACGTGGCTTATTTGGACAGGGAGTGCTGAGCTCAGGATTGAGCTCGATAGTGACACAACCCCATGTCTAATACGTGCCTGAGCTTTCTCCACTCCTCTGTGTGAAATGGGCGACTCAGAGAAGTATATAAGAAATCCCAACCCTGCTGCAAACCAATCCTTCAACAATCATTTGGCTGGAAGATAAATTCTGCATCAATGTTTTTACAGTTAATTTATTAGCGTCACAAGTAGGCTTGCAAAGAATGAAGTTACTGTTAAAATCCCCTAGTCGCCACACTCCAGTGCCTGTTCGGGTACATTGAGGTAGGATTTAGCACAGCCAATGCACCGAACCAGCACAGGAAACCAGAGGAAACCCATGCAGACACGGGAAGAACAAAGAACAAAAACAGCCCAGGAAACAGGCCCTTCGGCCCAAACGAGCCCACGCCGCCATTTTAACATTACCAGTTCCCCCCCTCCACCCATGACCCTTATCTATGTTTATGGCCATCCACATTGAGGGAAAACTAATTTAGGGACAATTTATTACCTCCAATCAGCCTAAGAGCACATCTTTGGGGTGTGGGAGGAAACCGGAGCACCCGGAGAAAACCCACGCAAGCACGGGGAGAATGCGCAAACTCCCACAGACACCGGCCCAAATCCATGTATCTGCACAGCTAGCAGTGATAGTCACTGAGCTGTCGTCTTGCCCAGTATCTGGTCCAGTTTAAGTGCACACACTAACGACATGAAGCACTAGGCTACTCTTGAACATCCAAGAGCAGCCCTCGTACGACCCATCGCGTGTGTGCCCCTCGTCGGACAACAAGGCGTACCCAATCACCTGTGGATTAAAAGAGAAAAACGTTAGTCTCATGAATGAGAACGTGCAAACTCCACACAGACAGTCACCCAAGCTTGGGAATCGAACCCAGGTCCCTGGAGTTACGAGACAGCGGTGCTAACCACTGTGCCACCAATGCTTCTTAGATCCTAGGATATGGAAAGTCAGTCTAACCAGCTGATGGTGGGGATCCGGAGGAGCTGAACTACGATATGAGCGCCAATTCTTTTCAAACCATTTGCCACTTACACTCTTGTGAGTCTTTGTTGGTAAAACACCAAGATTGGGGGAAAGGCAAATTGTGCGGAGGGTGTGGAGAGTCTGCAGAAGGATCTAGATAGGCTGGGCGAATGGGCCAGGAAATGGCAAATGGAATTTAATGTTGGCAAGTGTGAGGTGATCCACTTTGGTAGGAAGAATGGTAGGAAGAACTATTACTTGCGTGGCGAAAAACTGCAGCAGGCGACGGTGCAGAGGGACCTCGGGGTCCTGGTGCATGAGTCGCAAAAACCCAGCTTGCAGGTGCAGCAGGTGGTCAGGAAGGCGAATGGGATGCTGGCCTTCATAGCGAAGGGGATTGAATATAAAAATAGGGAGATCTTGCTGCAGCTGTACAGGGCACTGGTGAGGCCGCAGCTGGAGTACTGTGTGCAGTTTTGGGCGCCGCACCTGCGCAAGGATGTTTTGGCCCTGGAGGGAGTGCAGAGGAGGTTTACTCGGCTGATACCAGAGTTGAGGGGATTGAGCTATGAGGAGAGGCTGAATAAACTAGGCTTGTACTCGTTAGAGTTTAGAAGAATGAGGGGAGATCTCATTGAGACGTATAAGATGATGAATGGGATGGATAGGATAGAGGTGGAGGGACTCTTCCCCTCAAAAAAGACAGTAGGGCTAGGGGGCACAGCCTCAAGATAAAGGGGAGGCGGTTTAGAACAGAGTTGAGGAGGAATTCTCTGCCCGTTGAAGTGGTGGAGGCTGCCTCGCTAAATATTTTTAAGAAGCGGGTTGATGGGTTTTTGATAAGAGAAGGGATTAAGGGTTATGGGGAGAGGGCGGGAATGTGGAACTGAGCCACGACAGATCAGCCATGATCTTATTGAATGGCGGGGCAGGCTCGAAGGGCTAGATGGCCTACTCCTGCTCCTATTCTTATGTTCTTATGTTCTAAAAGAAATACTTCTCCCCAAGTACAATATGGCACCAGGAGGTTTTCCGATGGGAATTTTCCAGCCTGATGCACATAAAACAATCCGCAGTCTGACTAGGAGATTCTAACCCGCAGGGACACACAAACAGAGATTAAAGTTCCCCGCTTTACTGCAATTAAAGTGTTCAGAGGTTATTCTCGCTGAAGGAAGTTACAATAACAGACACAATGGCACCACGACGATCTGTAAAAAGCCAAGTAATCGCACTGTTTCCTCAGAGCTGAGCAGGATGGATTGGCCTCACACCCCCCTCCCCACTCTCTTTCCTAATCGGGAACAGGAAGATGACAGCCGGCTTCCACAGTATTCCCGTCCCGGCCCCCGCGCCAGTGGAGAGTGAGGATTCTCAGAGCTCGGTTACAGCGCATCAGGAGGTTCCACTTGCTGTTGGAGTTGGAAAGCCTGAATAGTCCTGAGTGGATAGATTGGGTCTTGATGGTGTGGGTGGGGGACGTTAAGTTGTGAAAAGTCTCCACCTGGTAGTCCCTTCCTCTGGGATTCCCCCTCCCCACCCTCCTGCAGACCCTCCTGTAATATCAGCTCCATCGGACAGGCCTTAGTCTACCAGGAGTCACATTGTGCTGTCTCTGGAGAATGGAACCAGAAACTGTGACACACCATCTAACCTCAGACTTCCATTAGACCGGTATCGCCAGGTTTATATTCACATCTCTCCCTTCCAATGCCTGACCTTGCTCAACCCCCTCTCCCCGAAACCATTCCCCTCTCCCCATACACCCCCTCTCTCCTCGGACATCCTCCCTTCCCCCAGACATCTCCCCCCTCCCCTCCCAGACCTGCGCCCTCCCAGGGCACCACCTCTCCCCAGGCACTCCCCTCTCTCCTCCAACCCTTGTTCCCTGCTCACCGCTCTCCCCAACAACCCCCTCTCTCGCCACCGACCTTCTATACTCAGGGGAATACTGACCAAGGGTGGCATGGTAGCACAGTGGGTTAGCACTGCTGCTTCACAGCTCCAGGGTCCTGGGTTCGATTCCCGGCTCGGGTCACTGCCTGTGTGGAGTTTGCACATTCTCCTGGTGTCTGCGTGGGTTTTCTCCGGGTGCTCCGGTTTCCTCCCACAGTGGGAGGAAAGATGTGTGGGTTAGGTTCATTGGCTATGCTAAAATTGCCCCTTAGTGTCCTGGGATGTGTAGGTTAAAGGGATTAGCAGGTAAATGTGTAGGGATATGGGGATAGGGTCTGGGTGGGATTGTGTTGGGTGCAGACTCGATGGGCCGAAGGGCCTGTTTCTGCACTGTAGGGTTCTATGAAAACTCCATTCAACCTGTTCTCATTATTCTGGGGTCAGTACATGGAGGAACAGGCCCTGGTACTACACCCCACCTCCTGGTGGATCCTGCAATACCTGGGACTGCTACACATGACTGACAGACAGTGACTCTCCTCACACCCAGAGAAACCTCAGCTCCCCATCAAACAGGAGACCGGAACTGCTCAACAGAATCAAACCTGCGTCTCTAGCTCCCCCCCCCCCCGGTCCATTTGCTGCCTTCACTCCAGCCTTGGCCCTGACTGGCAGTGAGTGAGAATGAGGTGGAGGGGTCAGGCACACGTGAAAGAGATTATTCAGCTTGGGGTATGGGAGTCAACGGGCTGGGACAGGGGCTCCCCTGCGTTCAGTTGAACCTGGGTTCCATTCCAGCTTAGGGTCACTGTCTGTGCAGAGCCTGCACATTCTCCCCGTGTCCGCGTGGGTTTCCTCCGGGCGCTCCGCTTTCCTCCCACAATCTAAAGATGTGCGGCTTAGGTGGATTGGTGACGTGTGGGATAACAACAACAACAGTGTGGGGGAGAGGGCCTGGGTGTGATATTCTATCAGACACTCGACGGGCCGAATTGCCTCGTTTGCACATTTGGGGATTCTACGATTGTAATCAGGGTATTCCTGTGAGAACCTGGGCGGCACGGTAGCACAGTGGGTTAGCACTGCTGCTTCACAGCTCCAGGGTCCTGGGTTCGATTCCCGGCTCGGGTCACTGCCTGTGTGGAGTTTGCACATTCTCCTCGTGTCTGCGTGGGTTTTCTCCGGGTGCTCCGGTTTCCTCCCACAGTCCAAAGATGTGCGGGTTAGGTTCATTGGCTATGCTAAAATTGCCCCTTAGTGTCCTGGGATGTGTAGGTTAGAGGGATTAGCAGGTAAATGTGTAGGGATATGGGGATAGGGTCTGGGTGGGATTGTGTTCGGTGCAGACTCGATGGGCCAAAGGGCCTGTTTCTGCACTGTAGGGTTCTATTATTATTCTATTATTATAACCTTGCCAATCGTATTGCCATCAAATAGATAAGAATTCTGAGTGATTATTAACATCAATCTCTTTGATTGTCCCACAGGTTTCTCCAAGCAAAGACAGGGGTGAGTATTTAACTGACAGCAATCGCCTGAAATACTAACTGCTGAATGTCTGATGAGTGCAAAGCTTCTCTACAAGTCCACATTTACTCAGCGATCGTGTTCACACTGATGCAAGTCTCCATTCTTGACACTACCTTTCAAGAAGGGTCTGGGCAGCGACATGAGTAGGGTGGAGGTAGAGGGATCTAGCCCCCCCCGGAAGGGGAGGGGGTTTTGGTTCCGATGGACAGCACGGTCGGTGCAGACTTGAAGGGCCGAAGGGCCTGTTCCCATGCTGTAGTCTTCTTTGCCCTTTGTTAAGTCCAGTCGTGGGCAGGAAGGTCAGGGCGATTACCGCTGCGGGTGTGGGGTAACTGAGCACGTGTGATCTCCCACTTCCACCTCATTAATTATGCATTCTACAAGGAGCTCAGCCAATCCCGTGAAGAGGCGGGCAGAGAGTCACCAGCCCCTCCCCCCAACTCCCACCGCCATCACTTCATGGGGTCAAAGGTCCCGTGCATATTTAAAGTGCTCCTGGACAGCCATTCACTGACAACGAACAAAGAACAACACAGCCCGGGAAACAGGCCCTTCGGCCCAACCAGCCCGCGCCGCCATTTTAACATTACCAGTTCCCCCACTCCACCCAAGACCCTTTGTCTACGCCTATGGCTATCCGCATTGAGGGACGACTAATTTAGGGACACAAATTGTTAACACCAATCAGCCTGAGAGCACATCTTTGGGGTGTGGGAGGAAACCGGAGCACCCTGGAGAAAACCCACGCAAGCACGGGGAGAATGCGCAAACTCCCCACAGACACCGGCCCGAATCCACGTGTCTGCACAGCAAACCTCATTACTCCCCATGGGCCGAATGGCCTCTTTCAGAGCTGTCGAGAGTCTATGATGAGTCTCTGGGACATACAAAGAAGCCCCCAGCATTGCCTGTAGATAGGAACTCTGCTGGTGATAAACCCTTGGTCAGTCCTTGCCATTGCAGTGTTTCAGATTCACCAGCCTCTTGCTGCCCAAACCCACGCTCCACCTGACCCCGTGCCAATGTATAACAGCTTCTCTCTCTCTGGTTAGGAGCCATTACTAAGGCAGCGTCAACACAGCATCGACACATCGGTGAAAGTGTGAAGTGAGCTCTTTACCCTTCACACAGTCCTCTCCGTCTCAGAGCCAGTAAGCCTCTGCTTAATACTTTCATTTTGCCTCTGTCTACATAGGGCAGCAGCACTCCAACCCCTTCCAGGTAAAGGACATCCTGGAGGACCAGGGATATGTGCTCTTACCGTTCATATTTGATTTGACTTATTGTTGTCACACGTATTAACATACAGTGAAAAGTATTGTTTCTTGCGCGCTATACAGGCAAGGTATATCGTTCAGAGAGAAGGAAATGAGACAGTGCAGAATGCAGTGTGACAGTCACAGCGAGGGTGTAGAGAAAGATCAGCTTAATGCAAGGCAGGTCCATTCAAAAGTCTGACAGCAGCAGGGGAGAAGCTGTTCTTGAGTCGGTCGGTTGCGTGACCTCAGACTTTTGTACCTTTTCCATGAAGGAAGAAGGTGGAAGAGAGAATGTCCGGGGTGCGTGGGGTCCTTGATTATACTGGCTGCTTTGCCGCGGCAGCAGGAAGTGTAGACAGAGTCAATGGATGGGAGGCTGGTTTGTGTGATGGGTTGGGCTACATTCATGGTCCTTTAGTAGTTCCTTGTGGTCTTGGGCAGAGCAGGAGCCCATACCAAAGTGTGACACAACCAGAAAGAATGCTTTCTACGGTGTATCTGTAAAATATGCATGGAGTATGGAAACATTGCCGCTCGACCAGGGTAACAAGAGTCATTTGTAAGAAGCCTCAAACAGACACTTTTCGGCTTGTCTCCGCTACCCTCAAAACGTGACATAGAAAAATCAATGGCTTAGGAAGACTAACCCCAGGCTCCCTTGTCAGCATTCACCCAGGAGGACGGAGGTTTAGTGTCAGGCTGCCCTCCACCAACCCAATGACCCTTCGAGGCATCCACCTCCCCTCCCTCCCTCACCCCAGTCTCTGACTGCAACCAATAACAAAGTGGCAGAGAATGAATGGCAGTGCCCGGCCTTGCTGGATCTCCAGGTCATGGCACCCAGGAGTCTGGAATGGACCTGCTGCATTGTGTGGGCTTCACCGGAGAGAGATGATCACAGGTGAGAACCTTTGACATCCAGAAGCCTCGTAACTGTTAGGATGTCTCTTCAGTCAGCCTCTGGTGCTGAGCTTGATCTTCACCCACTTCTCCGCTCGTGGGAGAGACCGGAACTCAGGGGCACAATCTCAGAGTGAAGGGACGTTCCTTTAAGACTGAGATGAGGCTGTGGAGGCCAGGTCCCTGAGTGTCTTTAAGACAGTTCTTGATTAATAAGGGGATCAAGGGTTACGGGGAGAAGGCAGGAGAATGGGGATGAGAATCGTATCAGCCAGGATTGAATGGTGGAGTAGACTCGATGGGCTGAATGGCCTCTCAAAGTGGTGAAGTTTGCCGGGTGCATGCCACACCCAGGGAAGCGAAACACTGTAAATTCTCATTGGCGGAGAGGGAGCTGAGCTCCAGTGATGTGACCTTTTAATGAGTGTTAATATGTATAAATTGGGTTCCCATTAGATGCCCCCAACACCCTTAACTCACCTTTCTAATTCCGCGCTGACCACGGAAACTGAGCGGGCGAGGTGTGGGCAGGGGAAATGTCGATTGCCCACGGGTAGGAACTTCTCGTCATGCTCGAGGGAGGCCGAAAAATCCTACCCACTGTCATAGAACCCTACAGTGCAGGAAGAGGCCCTTCGAGTCTGCACCGATCACAATCCCACCCAGGCCTACCCCCATACCCCTAACACATTTACCCACTAATCCTCTCTAACCTACACATCCCAGGACACAAAGGGGCAATTTCTCAGCACGGCCAATCAACCTAACCCGCACATCTTTGGACTGTGGGAGGAATGATGTGGGTATGCCGGCGTTGGACTGGCGTAAACACAGTAAAAAGTCTGACAACACCAGGTTTTAGTCCAACCGATTTATTTGATAATATTCTCACAAGCTTTCGGGGTTAGCCCCTTCGTCAGGTGAATGGAGAGTTCTGGCCTCAGACACAGCATATAAGCTCTGTCTGAGGCCAGAACTCTAAAGCTCTGTCTCAGGCCAGAACTCTCCATTCACCTGACGAAGAGGGTAACCTCGAAAGCTTGCTTGCTTGTGAGAATATTATCAAATAAATCGATTGGACTAAAACCTGGTGTTGTCAGACTTTTTACTGTGGGAGGAAACCAGAGCACCCGGAGGAAACCCACGCAGACACGAGGAGAATGTGCAAGCTCCACGCAGACAGTGACCCGAGCCGGGGAATCGAACCCAGGACCCTGGAGCTGTGAAGCAGCAGTGCTAACCCACTGTGCCACCGTGCCGCCCACTCCACTACACTAGCAATCCTGAAACCTAGAGTAAAGTCTCAGTATCAGGAAACTGCGTTTTATTGCTCCCCCTGCCAAATTAAATGCTTCCCGTCCGCCACGGTTCCCATTGCTGGGGGTGGGGGTGGAATTGTGACCTGAGGAGCATGGTGGTGGATGGTATCTGTTTCTGCAAAGTGGTCTCGAAATGATCAAACGCTCTTTCCCAACCTCCACGATCATCGTGCTTTTGGCTGGAGTGGAAAAGGAGACGAGGTGGATCGTAAAATACTCTCACCCCATCCCGCACAGGACACAGTTTTGTTTTATTCTTCATGGGAGGTCAGCGTTGCTGGCTGGGCCAACGTTTATTACCCATCCCTAACTGAGGGGGGTCAGTTAAGAGACAACCAGATTACCTTGAACCTGGAGTCACACATAGGCCAGGCTAAGTAAGGATGGCAGATTTCCCTCCCCAAAGGAACCAGACGGGTTTTCACGATAACCATTTCACAGCCGTCGTCAATTCCAGATTTCCTTCTTTGTCAATTAACTTCAAATTCCAATTTTGCAATCTACCATTGCAGAATTGAAACCCAGGCTCCCAGGCTCTGAGCATTAGGTTTTACTCATCTCGGGACGGGGGGTTGAGGTTTAACGCTCCTGATCGGAAATTCCTGACCGAGCCAACGGACATTGGAACTGATCCACTTCAGATCAGCCATGATCTTATTCAATGGCGGGGCAGGCTCGAAGGGCTGGATGGCCGACTCCTGCTCCTATTTCTGATGGTCTTATGACATTTCCATTGTCCGCCACTCCAATTCCACGGCGAGTGGTGTACATAAGAACATAAGAAATAGGAGCAGGAGTAGGCCATCTGACCCTTCGAGCCTGCCCCGCCATTCAATAAGATCATGGCTGATCTGTCGTGACTCAGCTCCACCTTCCCGTCCTCTCCCCATAACCCTTAATCCCTTCTCTTATCAAAAACCCATCAACCCGTTTCTTAAAAACATTTAGCGAGGCAGCCTCCACCACTTCAACGGGCAGAGAATTCCAGAGATTCACCACCCTTTGAGTGAAGAAGTTCCTCCTCAACTCTGTTCTAAACCGCCCCCCCTTTATCTTGAGGCTGTGCCCCCTAGTCCTACTGTCTTTTTTGAGCGGGAAGAGTCTCTCCACCTCTAGGATTCTGGTGAATATCACTACACCAATCTCTCCCCCAGTTACTATGGACCCAGGTTCAATCTTCTTTGACATTGGAGCGAATGGACAGGCACTAACTTTGCCCCCAAGCTCAGAGATTGAGCCGATGGATAAACAGATGTAACTTACATTAAATCACTGACTCCAGATACAAGGAGGTGGAACTTGGGTGACTGGGCAATGTTAGATTGTCTGTTTCTTATATTTCTCCGTTGGTTTTCAATTCCATTGATTTTTCCAACACTAAGTGTTGGCAGTCCACAAGGATAGTTTGATTGGGAAATGCGTGGTTTGCTGTCAAGGTAAAACCAAAAATTCCACATCTGTGGCCCACAGCTGAAACAGGAGGTAGCACAGTGGGTTAGCACTGCTGCTTCACAGCTCCAGAGTCCTGGGTTCGAATCCCAGCTCGGGTCACTGCCTATGTGGAGTTTGCACATTCTCCTCGTGTCTGCATGGGTTTCCTCTGGATGCTCTGGTTTCGTCCCACAGTCCAAAGATGTGGGGGTTAGGTTGATTGGCCGTGCTGAGAAATTGCCCCTTAGTGTCCAGGGATGTGTAGGCTAGAGGGATTAGTGGGTATAATATGTAGGGATATGGGGGTAGGGCCTGGGTGGGATTGTGTTCGGTGCAGACTCGGTGGGCCGAAGGGCCTCTTTCTGTACTGTAGGGTTCTATATGATTCCAGGCCTAATATCTTCTGAGGCCCCATTTGTAAAAGCATTTCACTCAGAGCCAATGTCAACACCCAGAAAAACCAGGAACCCCTCAACTCCAGTCTAACCTGTCTCTCTATCCCCAAGTATCAATCCCCTCTTCCGACACAGCCCGTCCCACACTCCAATAACAATGCAGAGTGTAGTTCTTAGCTCTTCCAGTAATCGGGATGCGGGAATTATCACCGATTACTTCCATTGCTGCTGGAATGGACACTGGGGGAAAAGGGAAAGTTTTGTGTATTTAAATAGCGCCTGCTCCCTGCAACCCCTCTCAGAACTTTCTGAATCTGATTGGCTGCAACACTGGAGACGAGGCTGAGAGTTCTGAGATTAATAAGACGTCTCACAACACCAGGTTAAAGTCCAACAGGTTTATTTGGTAGCAAAAGCCACTAGCTTTCGGAGTGCTGCCCCTTCATCAGATAAGTGGGAGTTCTGTTCACAAACAGGGCATATAAAGAGACAAACTCAATTTACAAAATAATGGTTGGAATGAGAGTCTTTACAGGTAATCAAGTCTTAAATGTACAGACAATGTGAGTGGAGAGAGGGTTAAGCACAGGTTAAAGAGGTGTGTATTGTCTCCAGACAGCATAGAACATAGAACCCTACAGTGCAGAAACAGGCCCTTCGGCCCATCGAGTCTGCACCCAACACAATCCCACCCAGACCCTATCCCCATATCCCTACACATTTACCTGCTAATCCCTCTAACCTACACATCCCAGGACACTAAGGGGCAATTTTTAGCATAGCCAATGAACCTAACCCGCACATCTTTGGACTGTGGGAGGAAACCGGAGCACCCGGAGAAAACCCACGCAGACACGAGGAGAATGTGCAAACTCCACACAGGCAGTGACCCGAGCCGGGAATCGAACCCAGGACCCTGGAGCTGTGAAGCAGCAGTGCTAACCCACTGTGCTACCGTGCCGCCCTTGAACAGGACAGTAAGTGAGGTTTTGCAAGCCCAGGCAAGTCATAGGGGTTACAGATAGTGTGACACGAACCCAAGATCCCTGTTGGACTTTAACCTGGTGTTGTCAGACTTCTTACTGCGTTTACTCCAGTCCAACGCCGGCATCTCCACATCAGTTCTGAGATTACACAGCGTTCTTTAAGCGTGCGCTCCTGTTCTGGAACTTCTGCTGCTGGGACCACATGTGACAGAAAACCAGTCAGGCCAGGATTGTCCTGGGAGCATTAGAGAGAGTGTGAAGAGGGAGAGCATGAGGGAGAGAGAGGGAGTAAGAGAGAAATCAAGAGAGAGAGCATGAGAGAGAGAGAGCGTGTCGAGAGAGAGAGGGAGAGGGAGCACAAGAGAGAGAGTGCGAAAGAGAGCATGAGAGAGAGAGGGAGTAAGAGAGGGATCAAGAGAGAGAGCATGAGAGAGAGAGCGTGTCGAGAGAGAGAGGGAGAGGGAGCACAAGAGAGAGAGTGCGAAAGAGAGCATGAGAGAGAGAGGGAGTAAGAGAGGGATCAAGAGAGAGAGCATGAGAGAGAGAGAGCGTGTCGAGAGAGAGAGGGAGAGGGAGCACAAGAGAGAGAGTGCGAAAGAGAGCATGAGAGAGAGAGAGCGTGTCGAGAGAGAGAGGGAGAGGGAGCACAAGAGAGAGAGTGCGAAAGACAGCATGAGAGAGGGAGTAAGAGAGAAATCAAGAGAGAGAGCATGAGAGAGAGAGAGCGTGTCGAGAGAGAGAGGGAGAGGGAGCACAAGAGAGAGAGTGCGAAAGAGAGCATGAGAGAGAGAGGGAGTAAGAGAGGGATCAAGAGAGAGAGCATGAGAGAGAGAGCGTGTAGAGAGAGAGAGGGAGAGGGAGCACAAGAGAGAGAGTGCGAAAGACAGCATGAGAGAGAGAGGGAGTAAGAGAGGGATCAAGAGAGAGAGCATGAGAGAGAGAGAGCGTGTCGAGAGAGAGAGGGAGAGGGAGCACAAGAGAGAGAGTGCAAAAGAGAGCATGAGAGAGGGAGTAAGAGAGAAATCAAGAGAGAGAGCATGAGAGAGAGAGAGCGTGTCGAGAGAGAGAGGGAGAGGGAGCACAAGAGAGAGAGTGCGAAAGAGAGCATGAGAGAGAGAGGGAGTAAGAGAGGGATCAAGAGAGAGAGCATGAGAGAGAGAGCGTGTCGAGAGAGAGAGGGAGAGGGAGCACAAGAGAGAGTGCGAAAGAGAGCATGAGAGAGAGAGGGAGTAAGAGAGGGATCAAGAGAGAGAGCATGAGAGAGAGAGCGTGTCGAGAGAGAGAGGGAGAGGGAGCACAAGAGAGAGAGTGCGAAAGAGAGCATGAGAGAGAGAGAGCGTGTCGAGAGAGAGAGGGAGAGGGAGCACAAGAGAGAGAGTGCGAAAGACAGCATGAGAGAGGGAGTAAGAGAGAAATCAAGAGAGAGAGCATGAGAGAGAGAGAGCGTGTCGAGAGAGAGAGGGAGAGGGAGCACAAGAGAGAGAGTGCGAAAGAGAGCATGAGAGAGAGAGGGAGTAAGAGAGGGATCAAGAGAGAGAGCATGAGAGAGAGAGAGCGTGTCGAGAGAGAGAGGGAGAGGGAGCACAAGAGAGAGAGTGCGAAAGAGAGCATGAGAGAGAGAGAGCGTGTCGAGAGAGAGAGGGAGAGGGAGCACAAGAGAGAGAGTGCGAAAGACAGCATGAGAGAGGGAGTAAGAGAGAAATCAAGAGAGAGAGCATGAGAGAGAGAGAGCGTGTCGAGAGAGAGAGGGAGAGGGAGCACAAGAGAGAGAGTGCGAAAGAGAGCATGAGAGAGAGAGGGAGTAAGAGAGGGATCAAGAGAGAGAGCATGAGAGAGAGAGCGTGTAGAGAGAGAGAGGGAGAGGGAGCACAAGAGAGAGAGTGCGAAAGACAGCATGAGAGAGAGAGGGAGTAAGAGAGGGATCAAGAGAGAGAGCATGAGAGAGAGAGCGTGTCGAGAGAGAGAGGGAGAGGGAGCACAAGAGAGAGAGTGCAAAAGAGAGCATGAGAGAGGGAGTAAGAGAGAAATCAAGAGAGAGAGCATGAGAGAGAGAGAGCGTGTCGAGAGAGAGAGGGAGAGGGAGCACAAGAGAGAGAGTGCGAAAGAGAGCATGAGAGAGAGAGGGAGTAAGAGAGGGATCAAGAGAGAGAGCATGAGAGAGAGAGCGTGTCGAGAGAGAGAGGGAGAGGGAGCACAAGAGAGAGTGCGAAAGAGAGCATGAGAGAGAGAGGGAGTAAGAGAGGGATCAAGAGAGAGAGCATGAGAGAGAGAGCGTGTCGAGAGAGAGAGGGAGAGGGAGCACAAGAGAGAGAGTGCGAAAGAGAGCATGAGAGAGAGAGAGCGTGTCGAGAGAGAGAGGGAGAGGGAGCACAAGAGAGAGAGTGCGAAAGACAGCATGAGAGAGGGAGTAAGAGAGAAATCAAGAGAGAGAGCATGAGAGAGAGAGAGCGTGTCGAGAGAGAGAGGGAGAGGGAGCACAAGAGAGAGAGTGCGAAAGAGAGCATGAGAGAGAGAGGGAGTAAGAGAGGGATCAAGAGAGAGAGCATGAGAGAGAGAGCGTGTAGAGAGAGAGAGGGAGAGGGAGCACAAGAGAGAGAGTGCGAAAGAGAGCATGAGAGAGAGAGAGAGGGAGTAAGAGAGAAATCAAGAGAGAGAGCATGAGAGAGAGAGAGCGTGTCGAGAGAGAGAGGGAGAGGGAGCACAAGAGAGAGAGTGCGTAAGAGAGCATGAGAGAGAGAGGGAGTAAGAGAGGGATCAAGAGAGAGAGCATGAGAGAGAGAGAGCATGTAGAGAGAGAGAGGGAGAGGGAGCACAAGAGAGAGAGTGCGAAAGAGAGCATGAGAGAGAGAGGGAATAAGAGAGAAATCAAGAGAGAGAGCATGAGAGAGAGAGAGCGTGTCGAGGGAGAGGGAGCACAAGAGAGAGTGTGAAAGAGAGCATGAGAGAGAGAGGGAGTAAGAGAGGGATCAAGAGAGAGAGCATGAGAGAGAGAGCGTGTCGAGAGAGAGAGGGAGAGGGAGCACAAGAGAGAGAGTGCGAAAGAGAGCATGAGAGAGAGAGAGAGGGAGTAAGAGAGGGATCAAGAGACAAAGCATGAGAGAGAGAGCACATGAGAGAGAGAGTGCACAAGTGAGAGAGGGAGCAAGAGAAAGAGAGAGAGCACAAAAGGGAGAGGGAGCAAAAGAGAGAGCGCAAGGGAGAGAGAGAGAGAAGTGTGAGAGAGAGGCAGTGAAAGAAAGAGGGAGTGCGAGAGAGAGAGAAAGCCCATGAGGAGAGTAAGAGAGAGTTGGAGCGTCAGACAGTGCGAACAAGAGAGAGTGAGTGAGTGAATGCAGAAGAGAAAGAGCACAAGAGAGTGAGGGAATGTGAGAGAAAGAGGGAGCGAGAGGGCAAAAGAGAATCGAACAAGTAACTCTGTGAGTCGCAAGCTGCAATCAATGAAAGTTGAAGGTGGGAAAAGATGGAGTGAGGAAGAGAGATTTGGAGAAAGTGCTCCTGAGAGCTGAATCTCGAGGGTTAACGGGGAGTCACGCACGATGTGAGGCAGAGGAACTGATGAGCTTGCAGAGGTAGCATGGGGATCTGTAAATGGGATCCAACGCTTTGAACTCAAAGAGATCAAACGGAATGAAACCAGAAATTGCTGGAAGGGCTCAGCAGCTCAGACAGGAGTGAGGAATAGAGTTAACACCTCAGATTAGCCAGAACATCCAGGGCCTAGTGGAGGCAAGCGGGGACAGAGCTGAGCTGAGGCCTCTTCAGCAGCACTCGCTGGGTAGCAGAATGTTTTCCCAACTGGAGCTGGAGGTGGGAACCCTGAGGAAGCTCTATTACCGGTCTCCAGGGTAACAATACTGCCCTGGGAGTCACAGGCTGTGGAGCGAGTGTAATTCTACCCTTGTGTGGCTGGATGCCAGTCTGGTCTAGACAAACAGGTGCCAAGGGCAGCCTGATACCCAACAGAGGCAAGCAATAAGCTGACTCTGGGAGCTTGCGTTGTCGCCCGTACACCCTGCTCCCAACAAACACCAGCCGAGATCATCACTGATCACGTCACCAAACTCAGCTTCAACCTCAGCCCGTGCATTTACCAGCTGCTTATCAGGGGAGTGGAGTTATCAGAGCTCTCTCTCACTCTGTATCTCTCCGGAATTAAGCTTTACTGCTTAGCAGATAATCATGAGACGGCAACTTGTTTTACATCCACCTCTGCAGTCAAGATCTATTCTTTCCTCGTTCACTATCTGCTGGAGTGGCACGGTGGCACAATGGTTAGCACTGCTGCCTCACGGCGACAGGGACCTGGGTTCAATTCCCAGCTTGGGTGACTGTCTGTGCAGAGTCTGCACATTCTCTCCGTGTCTGCGTGGGTTTCCTCCGGGTGCTCCGGTTTCCTCCCACAATCCAAAGGACATGCTGGTTAGATGCATTGGCCGTGCTAAATTCTCCCTCACTGTACCCAAACAGGCGCCAGAGTGTGGCGACTAGGGGATTTTCACACTAACTTCATTGCAGTGTTAATGCAAGCCTACTTGTGACACCAGTAAATAAACTAAAACTACCTCCGTCTCTCTAATTCCATCAGTCATTTCTCTTTTCCTCTTCTCTTTCTTCCTCCATGTTCTCTAATTCACTCCCTTCGTTATCTCTAGCCCTCTCCTCTCTCAGGCTATCTAATTCTCTCCATTCTCCTCCATCTCTCCCACTCTGTGACCAACTTCTCTCTATTTCTCTGTCCTCTCTCTCTTACTCTCGCACTCTATCTCTCCCTCTCCCTGTCACAGCGCTCTCTCTATAATTAGTTTGGCCTACTAGTGTGATACTAGTGCACACCCATGAAGCACTCATTCACAGGGGTCACCCACTGGATAAACAGGAGCTGGAAACTCCCGACTCCCCAGAATCCCGAATCCCCAATCGGAATGCAAAATCAGTCATCCCTAACGTCAGTCTTCACGTTTCCCGATTCTCACATTAACTTGTTTGGAACAAGCCTTCCTTTCAAATGTTGGAAAGTTACAGAAACATGGAGGGCTATCAAACTCTAACATCACTCACAATCGTCCCTGGGCTTCTTAAGACAAGTTACAAAGGAAATTCTTCCTGTCTGGTATGGGAGTTCTGTAACTCGTAACCTGCAGTTAAAAATAAACAGAACATCTCAGATGAATACACCCTCACTCTGAGCTGCTCTGTGTTCTAAACTCTTGCATTTTCAACAGATTTTGTTCTTTGTAAACAGGAAAATCTCACAGAGGATTAGCGTGCACAATAGACCCTTTTGACATACTTCAAATAGATCAGAACTTTGTTCCCATCAAACGTTAGCGCGGTGTAAAGCTCCATTGTGAAGGAAAGCTCTATTTACAGTGACAAATAGCACGTTCTTTCAAGGTGACCTCAGAGTGCGATCTTTGAACCTTGCTAACTGCGGCAGAATCCAGCCTTGATTGGCCCTGTGCCCCGGTTTAACCTGTTCACCCAGACTGTGCACCCCCAGGCAAACCCATTGAACTCAAACCTTGACTCTCTCTTCGCAGACTCGGCAAAGCATCACGGCAGCCCACTGGTCCATAAAACCGAAGGCAGCACGGAGAAGATGAAGGCTGGTAAGAGTGACTAGTAACTCGCTGTGCTGCATTATACCCCCTCTCCAGGGTGCACATTTTAATGTGAGTCGCTCAGCGCCATTGTCTCATTCGGGAGACAATCTTTCACAGTTAATTGTCTCCGGAAAATTGGGTGTAAATTGGGTATGGCGAAGGTCCAGATTTGGAGTCAACGTTCTGCGTTGCACAAGTGTCTGTAAACGTCCTCCCAGAAACTGGGCTAAAGCATTTCCCAGCTGTGTCTGGCAACCCCTTCGAACGCAATGTAGAGATGCCGGTGTTGGACTGGGGTAAACACAGTAAGAAGTCTCACAACACCAGGTTAAAGTCCAACAGGTTTATTTCTAGCTTTCGGAACTACTGTTCCTTCATCTGGTGGGTGGGAGTGTCTTCGTCAGGTGGGCCCTTCAAGTACACAAATGTCCCCTTCCTTTGGAGCTCTGAATAAGATCAGAATTAATATTGACCACAAACACTGACTGAGGGTTTTGAGGATACTAAGATAGCAGAACCCACCCCCCCCCCCGCACCCACACACATTCACATGCGTGCACACAGACAGATTTTATATATATACATATTCACATATACATGTACACACACATATGACTATATATTCAATTATACACATGCATATATATATTTTTTTATACACATACAGCTACACATTCACATATACACACACATACATTGACATACTTACACACATGCTTGCTCACACAACCCTGCACATATACATATACACAGGAGCACACACACATTCTCCTACATGCAGCACCGCCACAAAACACATCCCACTCGTACATTCATATTCATACACCCAAACACAAACTCTCATCCAAACACGCAGGAAAATCCTGCAAATACACGGGCCACCATGTGCTCTCATTCACATACACATATGTAGAAGGCAAAACATTTCCTGTTAGAGTGTGTGTGAGTGTGTGTATGCTTGTGTGTGAGTGCATGTGTACGTACGTGAGTGCACGCATGTGTATGTGTGTGATTGCGCATGTGTATGTTTGTGTATGTGTGTGTGCATATGAGTATGTGCATGTGTGCGTGTGTGAGTGCGCATGTGTGTGTGTGTGCATGTGAGTGTATGTGTGAATCTTACTTGTGCATGAGTGTGAGTATGTATGCGAGCGTGTGTGTGAATGTATTTGTGGGGGTGTGTGTGAGTGTATGTGTATGTGTGAGAGTGTGTGTATCTGTGTGTGCATGTGTGAGTGTGAGTGTATTTATGTGGGTATATGGATGTGTGTGTGAGTATGTGTGTGTGTGCGAGAGTGTGCATGAGTGTGTGTGTGAGAGAGTGTGAGTGTATGTGTGAGTGTGTGTATGTGTGAGTGTGAGTGTATATGTAAGAACATAAGAACATAAGAAATAGGAGCAGGAGTAGGCCATCCAGCCCTTCGAGCCTGCCCCGCCATTCAATAAGATTATGGCTGATCTGAAGTGGATCAGTTCCACTTTCACACTTTCTCCCCATAACCCTTAATTCCTCTGTCTATCAGAAACCTATCTACCAGTGACTTAAATATATTTAGTGAGGCAGCCTCCACCACTTCAACGGGCAGAGAATTCCAGAGATTCACCACCCTTTGAGTGAAGAAGTTCCCCCTCAACTCCGATTTAAACTGCCCCCCCTTATCTTGAGGCTGTGCCCTCTAGTCCTACTGTCCTTTCTAAGCGGGAAGAATCTCTCTACCTCTACCCTATCCATCCCTTTCGTTATCTTATACGTCTCTATAAGATCCTCCCTCAGCCTTCTAAACTCCAACGAGTACAGACCCAGTCTATTCAATCTCTCTTCATAGCCCAACCCCCTCATCTCCGGTATCAGCCTAGTGAACCTCCTCTGCATTCCCTCCAAGGCCAAAATATCCTTGCGCAAGTACGGCGACCAAAACTGCACACAGTACTCCAGCTGCGGCCTCACCAATGCCCTATACAGCTGCAGCAAGACCTCCCTACTTTTATATTCAATCCCCCTCGCTATGAAGGCCAACATTCCATTCGCCTGTGTATGTGTATATGTTTGCGTAAGTGTGTGTGTGTGTGTGTATGTGGGGGTGTGTGAGTATGTGTATATAGAGTCATAGAGGTTTACAGCGTGGAAACAGGCCCTTTGTCCCAACTTGTCAACGCCACCCTTTTTATTTAAAACCCCTAAGCTAATCACAATTGCCCACATTTGGCCCATATCCCCCTATACCCATGACACCCATACAACTATCTAAATGCTTTTTTAAAAGATAAAATTGTATCGGCTTCTGCTACTACCTCTGGCAGCTTGTTCCAGACACTCACCATCCTCTGTGTCAAAACATTGCCCCTCTGGACACTTTTGTATCTTTCCCCTCTCACTTTAAACCTCTGCCCTCTAGTTTTAGACTCCCCTACCTTTGGGAAAAGATATTGACTATCTAGCTGATCTGTGCCCCTCATTACTTTATAGACCTCTATAAGATCAGCCCTCAGCCTTCCAAACTCAAGTTGAATAGACTGGGATAGAGTCCCATTCTATCCATCGTCTCTTTATAACTCAAACCGTCAAGTCCTAGTAAATCTTTTCTGTGCTCTTTCTAGTTTAATAATACCCTTGCTACAATAGGGTGACCTGAATTGCACACTGTATTCCAAGTGTGGCCTTACCAATGTCTTGTACAACTTTAACAAGACGTCCCAACTCCTGTATTCAATGTTCTGACCGAGGAAACCAAGCATGCCGAATGCCTTCTTCACCACTCTGTCCACCTGTGACTCCACTTTCAAGGAGCTATGAACATGTACCCCTCGATCTCTTTGTTCTGTAACTCTCCCCAACGCCCTACCATTAGCTGAGCAAGTCCTGCCTTGGTTCAATCTACCAAAATGCATTACCTCACGTTTGTCTAAATTAAACTCCATCTGCCATTCATCGGCCCACTGGCCCAATTGATCAAGATCCCATTGCAATTGGAGATAACTTTCTTCACTGTCCACTATGCCACCAATCTTGGTGTCATCTGCAAGCATGCCCCCTATATACTTATCCAAATCATTAATATAAATGGGCCTAGCATTAATCCCTGAGGCACACCGCTGGTCACAGGCCTCCAATTGGAAAAACAATTCTCTACAATCACCCCCAGCTTCAGTCAGGAATGATGTGGGTATGCCGGCGTTGGACTGGCGTAAACACAGAGCTCTGTCTGAGGCCAGAACTCTCCATTCACCTGACGAAGAGGGAAACCTCGAAAGCTTGTGAGTATATTATCAAATAAATCGGTTGGACTAAAACCTGGTGTTGTCAGACTTTTTATGTTATTCAGTCAGGAAGCCAATTTTATATCCATTTAGATACCTCACCCTGGATCCCGTGAGATTTAACTCTATGCAACAACCATTCTCCTCTTCACTCCAATGCAACTGCTCTGAAGATGCTACTTTCCAAACAGTATTCCTGACACATTTTCCTTTCGCCAGATCCAAGGATTCTGTCCCATTGTAGCTGACAGGACCCTCAATCATATCTGATGTTTCCATCACTTCTGCTCTCACCTCTTCCTCACCCCTTCCCAGAATCAGTACAGCATTCCTCTTCTCCTCATTTTCCACTCCACCCGCCTCTGCATGAGAGGATCATCCTCCACCAATCGCAGCGCGATACCCCCAAGCACGTCTTCCCCTCAGCTCCCTGCCCCTCCCCCACACTCCTCCCACCCCCTGTTCCCCCTACCCCCCACCATTAGCATTCCACAGAGACCACTCCCCCCCCCCCCCCCATGACACCCTGGTCCATTCCTCCATCACCTTACCCCCCTCCCATTGCACCTTTCCATGAGATGTTGCCCCTTTACCGCACCCCCCCCACTTTTCCATGTGATTGCAGGAGGTGATGCTGCCCCTTTACCCCCTCACCATCACAAGCCCCAAACACCCCTCCTGCCAGGGGAAGCAGCGATTCTCTTAACTTGGTCACCTGTACAAAGAACAAAGAACAACACAGCACGGGAAACAGGCCCTTCGGCCCAACGAGCCCGCGCCGCCGTCCCATTGTCTCAGTGACCTATTCATGATTTTAGTCTATGCCTAATGTGTGAGGATCAGGGAGGTCCAATATAGGGACAATTTGTTACCCAATCAATCAGCCTAAAAGCACATCTTTGGGATGTGGGAGGAAACCGGAGCACCCGGAGGAAACCCACGCAACCACGGGGAGAACGCGCAAACTCCCACAGACACAGGCCCAAATCCATGTGTCCGCACAGTAACAGAGATAGTCTCTGAGCTGTCATGTTGTCATGTCATGTAGTTGCTGCTCCCAGCGCAGTCTCCTCTACACTGGGGGAGACCAAACACAAGACTGGGTGATCATTTGGTGGAACGCCCTCGCTCAGTCTGTAAGACCTCCCAACTGCGCCACATTTTAACCCAGCTCTCACGCCCACAGGTCTGTCCTTGACCTGCCGCAATGTTCCAGTGACACCCAATGCAAACTGGAGGAACAGCACCTCACCTTCCGATCACAGCTGTCTGGACTCAACACCGAGTTCAACAACTTCAGACCATAAACAATGGTCACATTCCCCCTCGTGCCAGTTTATCACTTATTTCCTTGCAATTATCTTCTTGCTTGCAGACAATGCTGATCTTCATTCGGCTATTAACACATTCTGCTATTTTGCTTTCGGACAATGCTGACCTTCATTCTGAGACAATGCTGGAAAACCTCAGCAGGTCTGGCAGCATGTGTAAAGGGAGAAAAGCGCTGATGTTTTAGAACATAGAACATTACAGCACAAACAGGCCCTTCGGCCCTCGAGTTGCGCCGATCACATCAACCCCACCAATCTATAGACCTATCTATAACCCCCAATCCCATTAAACCCCATATACTCATCCAGAAGTCTTTTAAAAGACCCCAGCGAGTTCTCCTCCACCACTGATGACGGCAGCCGATTCCAATCACTCACCACCCTCTGAGTGAAAAACTTACCCCTAACATCACCTCTGTACTTCCCTCCCCACACCTTAAATCTGTGTCCTCTCGTAGCGACCATTTCAACCCGGGGAAATAGCCTCTGAGAGTCCACCCTATCTATTCCTCTCAACATTTTATAAACCTCTATCAGGTCGCCTCTCAACCTTCGTCTCTCTAGGGAAAAGAGTCCCAGCTCCCTCAACCTATCTTCATAAGGCATGCCTCCCAGTCCAGGCAACATCCTTGTAAATCTCCTCTGCACCCTTTCAATAGCTTCTACGTCTTTCCTATAGTGAGGCGACCAGAACTGCGCACAGTACTCCAAATGAGGCCTGACGAGGGTCCTGTAAAGTTGCAGCATTACCTCCCGACTCCTAAACTCAATCCCTCGATTAATGAAGGCCAGTACACCATACGCCTTCTTGACCACCTCCTCTACCTGCGAGGCCAATTTAAGAGTCCTGTGGACCCGGACCCCGAGATCCTTTTGAGTCCAGGTGACCGTTTGTCAAAGCTAAAAGGTGTAGAAAGTGGGAGATATTTATACTGGCGGAGGAGGGAATGAAAGATGAGTCATAGCCACGGAAACCAGGGGAAAGGCTGCTAATGGCAGCCCATAGAGAGAGTAAAAGATGTGAATGGCCAAACGGCCGAGAAGCTGAAATCAGAAGGTGAACTGTGACAGATGAAGATACTGGGGGGAGGGGAGTAGGGGGGTGGGGAGTAGGGGGGGTGGGGGGAGAGAGGTAAAATTGAGAAAAATGGAGAAATGGGAAGCACAGGGGAGAAAGGGTAAGGAAAGGGAGATGAAATGGGGGAAAGAGTGGGAGGAAGAAAAGCGAGGTCGATAAAGTAATCAAAGGTAGAGAACATTCAATAAAATAGAATGAAAACAAAGGGGTGGAGGTGGGGTAGAATAAATCATCTGAAGTTGTTGAATTTGGTGTTGAGACTGGAAGGCTGTGAGGTGCCGAGCCGGAAGATGAGACGCTGTTTCTCCAGTTTGCATTGAACTCCACTGGAGCATTGCAGCAGGTCAAGGACACACACGTGGGCAAGGGAACAGGATCGTGTGTTAAAATTGCAAGTCAGCAGAAGGTCAGGGTCCTGATTGCACGCAGACCAAAGGTGCTTAGCAAAGCGATCACGCAGTCTACACTTGGTCACTCCGATATAGAGCAGAAACCCTACCGTCTAAATATCTCCCACTTTTTATGCCTTTTATCTTTGACAAAGGGACTCGAAACGTCAGCTCTTTTCTCTCCTTACAGATGCTGCCAGACCTGCTGAGATTTTCCAGCAGTTTCTCTTCTGGTTTTCAGATTCCAGCATCCGCAGTAGTTTGCTTTTATCTGACCTTTATTCTGTTATTAACACATTCTGCTGTTTGGCTTTCGGACAGTGCTGAGAAAATGCTGGAGAGCCTCAGCATCTGTGGAGAGAGAACGGAGCCAACGTTTCGAGTCTAAATGAACCCTTATCACTCTGGCATTGGCTCTGTTCTCTCTCCACAGATGCTGCCAGACCTGCTAAGACTTTCCAGCACTTTTTTCTGTTTTTGTTTCAGATTCCAGCACCTGTAGTATTTTGCTTTAATCTCACTGCTGAACTTTATTCTGCTCTTAACGCCCACTCTGGACCAATGTTATTTTTTATCATTACCATTCTCTTTGGCTCTCTGTTCCATGACATCTTTTGTAATCTCTCCTGCTCTCTACCCTATTGCTCCATCTGCCCCACACACTCTGTAGAGTCATAGAACCCTACAGTGCAGAAAGAGGCCCTTCAGCCCATCGAGTCTGCACCGTCCACAATCCCACCCAGGCCCTACCCCTATATCCCTACACATTTACCTGCTAATCCCTCTAACGTACACATCCCAGGACACTCAGGGGCAATTTTTAGCACGGCCAATCACCCTAACCTACACATCTTTGGACTGTGGGAGGAAACCGGAGCACCTGGAGGAAACCCACGCAGACATGAGGAGAATGTGCAAGCTCCACACGGACAGTGACCCGAGCCGGGAATCGAACCCAGGACCTTGGGGCTGTGAAGCAACAGTGCTAACCACTGTGCTACCGTGCCCGCCCTTCCAACAGCAGAAAACCTTAACATGTTTCTACCTCTCTTCAGCTTTGAAAAGGATCATATTGGACTCAACATCAACCGTTTCTCACCCCACAGGTGACCTGCTGAATTTTTCCAGCACTTTCTGCTTTTGTATTGCTTCTTAAGGCTAACATTGGTTAAGGTGAGACATACACAACTTAGTTCCTTCAGCAAACCTGCACCCACTTCCATCTAGAAGGGCAAGGGTAGCAGATACATGGGAACACCACCGCCTGCAAGTTCCCCTCCAAGACACTCACCATCCTGACTTGGAAATATATCCCTGTTCCTCTGCAGCCCTGGAATTCCCTCCCTAACAGCACGGTGTGTGTACCTACACCACATGGATTGCAGCAGCTCAGGGAGGCAGCTCACCACCACCTTCTCAAGGGCCAACTAGATATGGGCTATAAAACCGTTGGCCTAGCCAGCGACTTCCACGTCTGGTGAAGGTTTACATAATAAGGTTGTTAAGAAGGCATATGGTGTCTTGGCGTTTATTGGTAGGGGGATTGAATTTAGGAGTCGCAGCGTCATGATGCAACTGTACACAACTCTGGTGCGGCCACACTTGGAGTACTGTGTGCAGTTCTGGTCCCCACATTACAGGAAGGATGTGGAGGCTTTGGAGAGGGTGCAGAGGAGGTTTACCAGGATGTTGCCTGGTATGGAGGGGAGATCCTATGAGGAGAAACTGAGAGATTTGGGGTTGTTTTCGCTGGAAAGAAGGCGGCTAAGAGGGGATCTCATTGAAACATATAAGATGATTAGAGGTTTAGACAGGGTAGATAGTGATAGCCTTTTTCCTAGGATGGAGAAAGCTAGCACGAGGGGGCACGACTTTAAATTAAGGGGTGGTAGTTATAGGACTGATGTCAGGGGTAGGTTCTTTACCCAGAGGGTGGTGAGGGACTGGAATGCCCTGCCAGCTGCAGTTGTAAATGCACCTAGTTTGGGGGCGTTTAAGAGATCTGTGGATAGGTTTATGGACGAAAAGGGATTGGTTTAGGCTAGTGGGTCATTGTTTTGTAACTGGTCGGCGCAACATCGTGGGCCGAAGGGCCTGTTCTGCGCTGTAATGTTCTATGTTCTATAATTAAGAAGTCTTCAGTTGGGTATCCTAGGGGGCAAGATGCTATTGTAGCAGTCTAATTGTTAAAGGGGGCTTTAGATTAGGATCTCTGAGCTCCTTCAACTTCCAGCCCAATAAGTTTCCAGCAGTCCCCCGAAGCTGGGAGCTGCCTCCTTTGTTTAATGGAAGGAAGATGCCCTCCAGCTGACCCTGGCTCCTGAAACCCCCTGTCTTAGACTGTTCCTAATTTAAATGTGTTCCCTGGGCTGGGAACATTATCCTGAGGGCTGCCTCAGTGTGTTCATGCTACTGGCAGCTTCTGCCACCACCTGGAGCCCTGGCGGTACTGCAGAACCAGGCATAGATTGTGGCTACATATTCAGGGATTGAGGGGGGGGTGAAAGGGAGCGAGGGGTAGTGAGGGAGCGAGGGATTCAGAGGGTATGAGGGATTGAGAGGGAACGAAGAGCGAGGGATTGAGAGGGAGTGAGGGAATGAGATTAGTGAGGGAGTGAACAGTGTGGAACTTGTCCTAAGAACATAAGAAATAGGAGCAGGAGTAGGCCATCTGGCCCTTCGAGCCTGCCCCGCCATTCAATAAGATCATGGCTGATCTGCAGTGGCTCAGTTCCACTTTCCCGCTTTCTCCCCATAACCCTTAATTCCCTTGTCTGTCAAAAACCTATCTACCCGTGTCTGAAGTATATTCAGCGAGGTAGCCTCAATGGGCAGAGAATTCCAGAGATTCACCACCCTTTGAGTGAAGAAGTTCCTCCTCAACTCCGACCTAAACTGCACCCCCTTTATCTTGAGGCTGTGCCCTCTAGTCCTGCTGTCCTTTCTAAGTGTCCTTTCTTTGTCCTACATGCATGAAGTTGTATTTCGGAAGATTGGGAATGGAACCCTGAGTCTAAACTTCCTGGACGGAACCTCATGGGTTATTTCAATCAGGTCCCTCTCCGCGATCCCAGAGTGTTGATGTGTAGATGAAAGTACTTGGGACCACGGACCTCAAGTCCAGAGGCACTGTGCTGAAACCTGGATACAACCCTGGTTAGACCGCAACTAGAGGCCCAGAACTTCCGATCAACGGAGTAAATTTGCACTCCAGGACCCCCTCCCCACCCCCTCCTGCCCACCCAGGAAATTTCCAGACAAGGATAACGGGAGAATTGTCCAGGAAGTTCAAATTCCCACTGGAATATTACCCTGCAACTGGGAACCATCTGAAATTCCGTATGGTCTTCAGATGGTTCCAATTGTCTTATCAGGAAAAGTTTGAAGAATTAAAACTATTTTGAATTCCTGAGTAACTACAGTCCTGATACCCCTAAACACCCCCCTACTGCCCCAACCCTCTCCCCTGATTACCCCCTCAACTGCATTCCCAACACCCCAACAGTCCACCCCAAACACTCCCAACCCATCCCCGACAACGGTCCTGACCCCCAGCTACCCCCCCACCCATCCCAACTCCCCTTCCCTGACTACCCCCACCACAACCGGACCAGCCCCCTCCCCCAACTGATTATCCACCACTCTGACAACCCAACCCTCCCCCCCACTCCTACCCCTCCCAACTACCAACCCGAATCCCGACTATCTCATCCATTTCCCACCAACTGCCCCCTTGACCATCCTATTGCCCCCCCCCCCCACCCAATCACTCACTCCCTCACCCCCAATAATTTGGCACTTTAGGGAATGAGGCTGTTTGAAGGGTCGCAGAGGGAGATTTACCAGAATGGTCGCAGGGTTAAAGGCTCGCAGTGCCGGAGGTCAGTTGTTCTTGGAGCCAAGGAGGTTGAGGTGAGTTCTTGGAGCCAAGGAGGTTGAGGTTGTGGGCGGCACGGTAGCACAGTGGTTAGCACTGCTGCTTCACAGCTCCAGGGTCCTGGGTTCGATTCCCGGCTCGGGTCACTGCCTGTGTGGAGTTTGCACATTCTCCTCGTGTCTGTGTGGGTTTTCTCCGGGTGCTCCGGTTTCCTCCCACAGTCCAAAGATGTGCGGGTTAGGTTCATTGGCTATGCTAAAATTGCCCCTTAGTGTCCTGGGATGTGTAGGTTAGAGGGATTAGCGGGTAAATGTGTAGGGATATGGGGATAGGGTCTGGGTGGGATTGTGTTCGGTGCAGACTCGATGGGCTGAAGGGCCTGTTTCTGCACTGTAGGGTTCTATCATTTTGAGACGTACGATTTATGACAGCTTTGTATAAATTGTGAAAGAAAAGCTACTCCCATTGGCTGATGGTGTGAGGATGGAGGGTTAAGGGTTTAAGGTTCAGGGAAAGAGATAAAGTGGGGGTAGGGGGGGCAGGGGATGGAATAAACTGTAACGACCTGAAACTCGCTCACTTTGAGAGAGGGGGAAAATAAACCAATAATTTCAGAAGGAGACTTGGAGGAAATAAATTTACGGCATAGAGAGGATAGAGGAGGGGAATAGAGCTGATGGGATTGCTCTATAGAGAGCTAAAAAGAGGGATGCGGGGAACAGAGGGATCCGGGGAACAGAGGGATCCGGGGGAACAGAGGGATCCGGGGAACAGAGGGATCCGGGGGAGCAGAGGGATCTGGGGAGCAAAGGGATCCGAGGGAGCAGAGGGATCCGGGGAACAGAGGGATCCGGGGGAGCAGAGGGATCCGGGGAACAGAGGGATCCGGGGGAGCAGAGGGATCTGGGGAGCAAAGGGATCCGAGGGAGCAGAGGGATCCGGGGAACAGAGGGATCCGGGGAACAGAGGGATCCGGGGGAGCAGAGGGATCAGGGGAGCAGAGGGATCCGGGGAACAGAGGGATTCGGCGAACAGAGGGATCAGGGGAGCAGAGGGATCCGGGGAACAGAGGGATTCGGCGAACAGAGGGATCCGGGGAGCAGAGGGATCCAGGGGAGCAGAGGGATCCGGGGAGCAGAGGGATCCGGGGAACAGAGGGATCCGGGGAGCAGAGGGATCCAGGGGAGCAGAGGGATCCGGGGGAGCAGAGGGATCCGGGGGAGCAGAGGGATCCGGGGGAGCAGAGGGATCCGGGGGAGCAGAGGGATCCGGGGAGCAGAGGGATCCAGGGGAGCAGAGGGATCCGGGGGAGCAGAGGGATCCGGGGAGCAGAGGGATCCGGGGGAGCAGAGGGATCCGGGGAGCAGAGGGATCCGGGGGAGCAGAGGGATCCGGGGGAGCAGAGGGATCCGGGGAACAGAGGGATTCGGAGAACAGAGGGATCCGGAGAACAGAAGGATATGGGGAACAGAGGGATCCGGGGAACAGAGGGATTCGGAGAACAGAGGGATCCGGAGAACAGAAGGATATGGGGAACAGAGGGATCCGAAGAACAGGTGGGGAGATGGATTTGAAACCAGACAGTAGGGCGCTCCAGTTTCCTCCCACAGTCTAAAGATGTGTGGGTTAGGTTGACTGACCATGCTAAATTGACCCTGGTGTCAGGGGGATTAGGAGGGTAAATATGCAGGGTTACGGGAATAGGGTCTGGCTGGGATTGTGGTCAGTGCAGACTCGATGGGCTGAATGGCCTCCTCCTGCACTGTAGGGATTCCATGATATCAGCCGTGATCTGATTGAATGGCGGAGCAGGTTCAAAAGGCTGGATTTGCCAACTTCAGCTCCTAATTCCTCTACAGTCAACAAGCCAAATGACCTCCTCCTGTGCGGTAATGACTCAATTACTCTATCAACCATAGCCGTGGTTCAGTCATCGCACACCTAGCTCAAAGTTCCCCACTCGAAAGACCATCATTTTGGTTGAAAGTTCGGTGAGGTACTGAGAGAGTGCCACACTGCCGGAGGTGCTGTCCTTTTGGTGAGAGCCTAAGCTGGGGTCTGATTTCACATCGATGAGTGGGTTGCTTATTTGAAGAGCAGTGTGGCACTTCCAGGGGATTTATCACCCTCATGACATGGTAGGCAGTGGTTAAGATTTCGACATTCCTCTCCCCCCGCTGCTCACTCACTAACATTTGCCTCTTCTGTCGTTGACCAGCCATGTTTGCCGTGGAGATCACAGTGGAAAAGGACAACGTGACAGGGGAGACTAAGGTTTTGTCCTCTACTAGTGTGTCCCCCAAAAACCTCAAGCAGCAAGGCGTCAAGGTCTACGAGGACGAGCTCAAGGTGATCCATGAGGTGCGAAAAGGTGACGGGGCAAATGGAGTTCACCTTCTCAGTACCTCGGAGGTTGACGAGCTGATGCAGAAAGCCGACAAGGTGACAGACTTCTATAAAGCCACAGCACCCGAGGGCAAAGGACCCAGTGCGGCTGACAGTCAGACCCCAGAGAAGCTACAGCTGGACGGGATCGCTGGCGGAAATCTCCAACTCCTGCAGAAAACCCCGGGGGACGGCGCCGAGCCCGGCACAGACAAGCCAGTCACCATGATTTTCATGGGCTACCAGGATGTCGAGGACGAGAACGAGACCAAGAAGGTCCTCGGGTACGACGGGACGGGCAAGGCGGAACTGGTGGTGATTGAAGACGGAGACGCCAAGAGCGAGAGGCCAGCGGAGAGTCCGGCTCCCCCCAACGGCACTGCCGCAGAGCCTGGGGCCCAGACCGCCGAGGAGGAACCGGAAGGGAAGGCGAAAGAGGCTGTGGATGAAGCGAAGGATCTGAAGGATAAGCAGCATTGCCAGTGCTGCGTTGTGATGTGATTGTGTCCTGTCTTGCTCTTATTGTACAGTTGGAATGTTATATGTTCATAGTCCTCAGATACACCATATGTCTTCTAATGTAACGCACGCTTTCAGTTGGGGATGCAAAGATTGCAGCCAATCCATTGCGACTTAGCAAAGACCGGCATTTTTTTTTTCATTGCAATCCAGCCAGAGCCTAAAAACAAGTGCTGATTTGGTTGAACGATACCACGAAACATCATCGTCCGAGTACAGTTGAGATTCGCTGAAGTTATGACACTGTCAGGGTGGGAGCTGCATAGACAACCCAAGAGAAAATAAAGTAAAGTTGTAATTAACCCTTTAAAATAAGGGGGGGCGCTTGCCCAGGCCGTGGGGTAGGGATGGACAGTAGCGCTGCCTGGAGGTGGTTTTGTGTCGTGCATCAATAATTAGCCTGGTCTCTCTGCAGGGGTTCAGGGCTGGTTGTTGGAGTAGGCTGGAAAGACGGCCTTTAAAAGTATGCCCCAGGAAGGAACCCCCTTTTTTTCTTTCAGCGACTCTCACCCAAGGCGGACGGGAGGGACCAGAGGTAAGTTGCACCACAAGTTTCTCCAGCTTTTCATAAAACGAAGCCAGAAAAAAAGTAATCTGAGAAACAGCAAAGGGGACAGAACTGGAGAAAAAGGAGGTCCACTTCTTGCATTTTCTTCAGAGTCGGGTCTTAGGCGTTACATTTGGTTCGTGGTGGGGGCAGGGAGAGTCACGGCAATAATGCTCAGCCCACCTCCTGAGTTTCGACATTGCTGTAAAAATAATTCTTTATTTTGTTATTCCCTGAACTGAGTCAGGCAAAGCAGCCCAGAGGTGATCACAACCTGTCAGTAGCGTAAAGGTTAAAAATCAGAGTACAAAACTCGAAGGTATCATTACTCCACAATCAGTCTCACTTTTCTGTCCTCCGCTCAGCCAGCTGAGACTGTACACACATCCATGATGTTGGCTATCACTCCTCCGCAGTGATTCCCTCCTTCAACATGAGTCCAAGCAAAGCGAATGAGTTCAAACCTTTATTGAGCCGCAGTGCTATTGACTTCAATCTTTCTACTTCACGGTAAACTACGATGCCTTAAATGACCTGAATAAGCAAAAATAAATTAGTGTCAATACTTGTAACTTGGTCAATTTGTTTCACAACTCGCTCACCAAAGTGGGTTATCATCCCCGCAGAAAATCTATTGCTGGACAAGCCCGGTGAGCTTAGTTGAGGAACATTCAACGTCGTAGGGGCAGCTTTGCTGTCAAATAATGGGCTTCAAGACCAGAACCTTTTATGAGATCCTCTGAAACTGGAGAAATATTAGCTTTTGAGTCCTACCAAACCACACACCTCCTTCTTTCTTCAGTAGAAAACAGAAAGTGCCACTCACCATCCCGACCTGGAAATATTCCGACCATTCCTTCACTGCCGCTGGGTCAATATCCTGGGACTCCCTCCCTAACAGCACGGTGGGTGTACCTACACCGCAGCAGTTCAAGAAGGCTGCTCTCTCTACCGCCTCCTGAAGGGCAATTCGGGATGGGGCAATAAATGCTGGCCTAACCAGCGACATCCCGAGAGTGAATTAGAGAAAGAAAGAAAACCCCAGCGTGTCTGGTAGCATCTAAGGAGAGAGAAACAGCGTTAACATTTCCAGTTCTTACAAAGAAGAGTCAGCCAGACTCGAAACCTTATCTCTCCCTCTCCCCACAGATGCTGCCAGATCTGCTGAGATTTCCCAGCACTTTCTGTTTTGATTTCAGATTCCCAGCGTCCGTGATTGTTTAGCTTTAATTTCCCGCTTTTATTTCCTCCCATTGCTTTAGCCAGGATTTTACTGAAAATTTAAATGATAGCAGTAACTAACAATATATATAGGAATCTTCAGAGAGAGTATTACTAGATTGGGGGAACGGCAAATTGTGCGGAGGGTGTGGAGAGTCTGCAGAAGGATCTAGATTAGGCTGGGCGAATGGGCCAGGAAATGGCAAATGGAATTTAATGTTGGCAAGTGTGAGGTGGTCCACTTTGGTAGGAAGAATGGTAGGAAGGACTATTACTTACGGGATGAAAAACTGCAGCAGGCGACGGTGCAGAGGGACCTCGGGGTCCTTGTGCATGAGTCGCAAAAACCCAGCTTGCAGGTGGTCAGGAAGGCGAATGGGATGCTGGCCTTCATAGCGAAGGGGATTGAATATAAAAGTAGGGAGGTCTTGCTGCAGCTGTATAGGGCATTGGTGAGGCCGCAGCTGGAATACTGTGTGCAGTTTTGGGCGCCGCACCTGCGCAAAGATATTTTGGCCTTGGAGGGAGTGCAGAGGAGGTTTACTGGGCTGATACCGGTGTTGAGGGGGTTGAGCTATGAGGAGAGGCTGAATAAACTAGGCTTATACTCGTTAGAGTTTAGAAGAATGAGGGGAGATCTCATTGAGACGTATAAGATGATGAATGGGATGGATAGGATAGAGGTGGAGAAACTCTTCCCGCTCAAAAAAGACAGTAGGACTAGGGGGCACAGCCTCAAGATAAAGGGGGGGCGGTTTAGAACGGAGTTGAGGAGGAACTTCTTCACTCAAAGGGTGGTGAATCTCTGGAATTCTCTACCCGTTGAAGTGGTGGAGGCTGCCTTGCTAAATATTTTCAAAAAGCGGGTTTTTGATAAGAGAAGGGATTAAGGGTTATGGGGAGAAGGCCGGAAAGTGGAACTGAGCCACGACAGATCAGCCACGATCTTATTGAATGGCGGGGCAGGCTCGAAGGGCCAGATGGCCTACTCCTGCTCCTATTTCTTATGTTCTTATGTACTTAGTCTATTTCTCCAGAATGTAGATTGATTCAAGTTTGGTCAATCGTGCGAGTGCAAGGTTGTTGCCTGGAGAATTTTCATTAACACTGAAAGACTATTGCGTGCATATTGTCAATGGTAAATCATCTGTTGTTTTGCTACATGTCCTGTTATATCCATGTCAAACTGGCAACTGCAGAATTCGCAATTCCTTAAGAAGCTTGCGGAACCGACTGGATTTTCTGAATCATTGCATCCCTAATTTGAACACACTTTTCTACATCACATCTAAATCTTGAGCCAGATCAGCCTATCTTATACACTGCCAAGTCACCATACACCACTCTATATATGTACAATGTGATACAATGGGACCATTTTATTTTTCTCTGCATGTTCTGTCGCTCCGAGCAGATTACAGCTCATTGCTAAAGTCAGTTAGCTGGTGTTGCCTTTTAATTACCCCGCTGCAGTCCATCTGCAATTTTTGTTGCCTCAACGTTGAGGGTCCACTGAGGCCAGAGACCTATGGCAACACTGTTGTTTTTAGGTGAAGGTTCTCGCCTCACTTTGTCCTCCGGATGCTAATCAGATCAAACCTGAATCGGCCGTTCACCCAGGTTAAAGAGTCAGGTGCAAAGTGGTGTGCCCGCAAACCCTATTCTTAATTCACTTATCAACCCAATCCAGATTGAATCTGCTTTGAATGAGTGTACCCCTCCCCGCCTCCCCTCCCCGCCAAATCAAATGACAAAGCAGCACCACAGGAAGTCACGTATCTAATTGTCCCTATGCTGAGTTGACTTTGCGAATGTGTCTGTTTGAATGTGCTTGTGTTTGTCTCCATCTGTCCGTGTGTGCGGATGTGTTTGCGTGTCCGTATTCGTGTGTGGATCTGTCTCCGTCTGAGTGTATGTGTATGTCTTCACTGTGTCTATCGGTGTGTGAGTATCCCTGTGTGGAAGTGTGCCTGAATGTGTGTGTTTGTGTGTCAGTGTATACCTGTCTGTGTGAGTTTGCCTGTGTGTATATGTCAGTGTAGGTCTGTGTGTTTGTGCCTGAGAGTATATGAGTGTGTCTTTGTGTGTATGTATGTCTGTGCACATGTGTATGTATATCTCTGTGTATGTGTACTTATGAATGTGTATGCTTGTGAATATCTATGTTTGTGTGTGTGTGTGTGTGTGTGTGTAGTATGCACTAATGTGGGTATCCCTTTGTGAATGTGTGCCTGTATGTCTGTGAGTGTGTGTATGCCTGCGTGAGTGTGCTTGTGAGTGCATGTGAATGTGTCTGTGTATATATATATATGCCAGTATGACTGTGTGTGTGTGTGTGTGTGTGTGTTTGTGCACCTGTTTGAGTGTCTGTGTATCTGTGAGCCTGTATGTTCATCTGTATCTGTAAATGTGAGTGATTGTATCTTAATCTGTTAATGTGTGTCCATGTGAATGTGAGTTGTTTGCGTGCCTGTGTAAGTGTGTACCTGTATATGTGTGTGTGCACCTATGTGTTTGTGAATTGTGAGTTTGTGTGTGCTTTGTGTGTGCTTTGTGTGTGTGTGTGTGTGTGTGCGCCTATGTGAGTGTGCACTGTTTGTGTTTGTGTGGGTGCATACCTGTATGTGTGTCAATGTGAGTGCGTATGTGTTTATGTTTGTGTGCGTACCTATTTGTGTTTACATGTGTGTGTGTATCTGTGTGTGCAAGTGTCAATGTGAATGTGTATCTGTTTATGTTTGTGTGACTGTGTACCTGTGTGTGTGTGCCTATGTGAGTGTGTACCGGCTTGTGTTTGTGTGTGTGTACCTGTGTGTCTGTATGCCTATGTAAGTGTGTACCTGTTTATGTTTGTGTGAGTGTGTACGTGTGTGTGTGTGTGTGTGTGAGAGAGAGAGAGTGTCAATGTGAGTCTGTGCCTGTTTATGTGTGTGAGTACCTGTGTGAGAGTGTCAATGTGAGGGTATACCTGTTTGTGTGTGTGTGTGTGTACGTGTGTGAGAGTGTCAATGTGAGTGTGTACCTGTGTGTGTGTGTGTGTGTACATGTGTGAGAGTGTCAATGTGAGTGTGTACCTGTGTGTGTGTGTGTACGTGTGTGAGAGCATCAATGTGAGTGTGTACCTGTTTGTGTGTGTGTGTACTTGTGTGAGAGTGTCAATGTGAGTGTGTGCCTGTATGTGTGTGTACCTGTTTGTGTGTGTGTGTGTGTGTATACCTGTGTGAGATGTCAACGTGAGTGTGTGCCTGTTTGTGTGGAAGAACTCAGACCTACTGGGAACTCATTTCAGTTCTTTCACATTAATGGTCGTATTTATTTGACTCCACAGTGATTCAAGGCATACCAAAGACTCCACAAATTATGTCGCTATGAAAGTGGTTTTAATGTTTTCATCAATGGCAAATTTATTGAAAATGGGAGTGAGCAAGACAATCAAATTTCCTTCAAATAGTTTCCCCATTTTGTCGTTCTCCATAATTGAAAATTTCCAGCCTTCTAATGGAGAAGTCAATATTTATATATATATAGAGCTATACAGATATATCTATTTTTAAACACAATGCCTTGGGAATGGCATTAGCCCATGTTTAGATTTCACTAGCCTGAGTGATTCCATAGTACATCGTACCACTGAGCATGCTCATTAAGGTAATAAAGTAGTCCCATTTTATTCAAACACATTCCAGGGGGCTGTGGCACGACGTTATCTCTCATGAAGTGTGAGGCGTGGCACCGGGTGCGAGAGTGATGTGCGTCATGCCAGCTGTGCGAATTTGGATTTCTGAGACTCGAGGCTACAGCTCTCTGTAAGCAGGGAGGCAAAAATCATTCTGAGTGCGGATTCCCTTCATCTATAGGAAGTTAGGCTTTGTAGCTAGTCGGTGTTCTTTGTTGTTTAACGCTGGTATAAGCTGTGTTGTAAAGAGATGGAAACCCTTAGTAATTTCTTCTATATTGCACCCCATTCCAAAATCCTGTAGCATACCAATGGGTTCTTTAGAGGCTTTTAAACACACATTGTCCAAAAGACTATTTTACAACATTCAACCAGATAAATATTATCTAATATTAAAGAATGTGGACAATGAATTCCAAGCTGCAAATGATTGTCTAACTTTATGTTTTAAAATGGAGGCTTGTTTTTTTTTTTAAAAATACTTTCCCATTGAAAACTTTAGTAAAATAAATTGTAATGCATATATTTTTGTTATGACATCTTATAATTACTCTTGTTTTGTGGTGTGCGTTTTACACACACACGCGCACACTCAGCACACCTGGGTATGCCTGTCGAGAAGTGTTCAGATGTTTGTTTGGGAAAACACAGTCTCTGGGTGGACACAGGACGGATTATACAGGACGGATTATACAGGACGGATTATACACGCTGTATAATGTTTGCTCCACATTACAGAATCTGAACAAATCCTATCGGACGAGTTCAACACTGACAGAGTTTTTTTGTTGTGAGGGATTTGTTTGAGGTGTGCGTTACAGCCTACTCCCCTGAGGCACGTGGCAACGAGACCACTGGGTGGAATGCGCTGTTATACTCGCTGGCCTGCACGTACAGTGCGTGCGCCTGCGTCCCCCCCCTTCAGTCTCGCTGTGGGGCGATCGACTTTCAACATCGAAAGGAGATTTGAAGCGGATTGGACTGGAATAAGGATTCCCAAACTGTGTATCGTGACCCCTCTGGGGCAAGCAATGGGGTTGGAGGAGTTGGGTGGGGGGGGGGGGGGGGGGGTTATGATCTCCCAGACAGCCACTGGCAGCTACGGAGCAGTGAGGCCTAGTGAGGCCCGCATTTCCTTCTGCCTTTGGACGTGGCCCACTCCAATGAGCTCCGATCAGTCACACCACCAGAGCCAGGGTCTCCAGTATTCTCTTGTGCACCCTACATCGCTGCTGTTTGGTACCTCCCCGCCAGGCTGGTGGCACGGTGGTTAGCACTGCTGCCTCACGGGGAGGAGCCGGGTTCGATTCTCGGCCTGGGTCGCTGTCTGTGCCGAATCTGCAGATTCTCCCCGCGTCTGTGTGGGTTTCCTCCGGGTCCTCTAGCTTCTTCCCACGTGCTGGTTAGATGCACTGGCCGTGCTAAATTCTCCCTCGGGTGTACCCGAACAGGCACCGGAGGTGATTTTCACAGTTATTTCAGTTAACGTAAGCCGACTTGGGGCAAATAAACTTAAGGCTGCCCCCTTGCAAACTGCCCCCCCCCCCCCCCCCCCCCAATATTTCATCCTGGGGTCGCACCGATTGTGAAACTGTAAAATGGGGCCACAGCAGTTTGGAAAGTCTGGGGGAAAGACTGGACTGGGAGAGATAGGGAGTTGACCAGCTCGACCTGAGGTGTGAATTTCAGTGCTTGACAGGACAAGAGTGTGGGTCCAAGAACCAGTCTTTCATGAGACGATTGGAACTGTAAAAAAGGTAGAAGGAAAATGAAAGAGGTGGGAGTTCCTCTTATCACGTGCATCCAAGTGGAGTTGACTGTATTTAATTGTTTGGAACAATGTGAAATTTAATATGCAAAAATGTATAGTAATCAAAAATAAAATCTAGATGTGGTTAAATGGAATTGTTATTAATGTGCTTAAATCCCAAGAGTTGCAAAGATAATGATTTAGCTAATAGAACAGAGAACGCTACAGCACAAACAGGCCCTTTGGCCCACAAGTTGCGCCGATCATATCTCTACCTACCAGGCCTATCTATAACCCTCAATCCCTTAAACCCCATATACTCATCCAGAAGTCTTTTAAGAGACCTCAGCGAGTTTGCCTCTACCACCACCGACGGCAGCCGATTCCATTCACTCACCACCCTCTGAGTGAAAAACTTACCCCTGACATCTCCTCTGTACCTCCTCCCCAGCACCTTAAATCTGTGTCCTCTCGTAGCGACCATTTCAGCCCTGGGAAATAGCCTCTGAGAATCCACCCTATCTATTCCTCTCAACATTTTATAAACTTCTATCAGGTCGCCTCTCAACCTTCGTCTCTCCAGGGAGAAGAGTCCCAGCTCCCTCAACCTAACTTCATAAGGCATGCCTCCCAATCCAGAGAAAATCCTTGTAAATCTCCTCTGCACCCTTTCAATGGCTTCCACATCCTTCCTGTAGTGAGGCGACCAGAACTGCGCACTGGGTTAAGGGAACAACCTCTAGCTGTGTTCAACTTTCATTGTCTCTCTTGCTGTTAGTTTTCCGATGAAAACTAAAACTCCATTTCTGCAAATCCGTTTGTGTTAAAGAGAATCTTTCTTTGGTTGTTTCAGTCTGTTGAATGTTCCCGTTGATTTGAGAAGGAAAGGGAGCAGATCACGGTTACGGGGAGAAGGTGAGAGGAAGGAACGGGGTGAGTTGCTCATTCGGAGAATTGGTCCAGACACAATGAGCCAAATGGTCCCTGATATAAAGCTCGGTGGTCACGGAATTGTTATACACAGAATTGTTCAGAAGGAGGTCGTTTGGCTCATTGCATCTATATTTGCTCTCCAAACGAACATCGTGACTCAGTGCCTACCTTTTCCCCGTGCCCCTGCACATTGTTTCTATTCAACTAGTCATCTAATTCCCTCCTGAAGGCCTCGATTAAACCTGCCTCCAACCATGCCTCCAAGCAGAGCACTCCAGACCCCAATAACTTGGTGTGTGAAAAAGCTTCTTCTCTCACGTCGCATTTAGTTCTGTTGCAAATCACTTTAAATCTGTGTCCTCTTGTATTTGATCCATTATCCATACTTTCTCCCTATCTGCCCTGATCAGCTCCCTCATGATTTTGAACATCTCTATCAAATCTCTTCTTAGCCGCTTTCTTTCCAAGGAGAACAGTCCCAACCTCTCCAATCTATCCTCATCATTGACGTTTTCCAAGCCTGGAACCATGCTTGGAAATTTCCACTGCATTCTCTCCAATGCATTCTTCCTATATTGTGGTGCCCAGAACTTTATGCAAAGTTCCAGCTGAGGTCTAACTATTGTCTTATATAACTTTAGCATAACCTCCTTGTTCTTGTATGCTATGTCCCAATTAATAGAGTTTGGAATACAATATGGTTTATTAAGTGCTTTCTCCACCTGTCCTGCCGTCTTCAGTGATCTATGCACATGTACCCACAAATTCCTCTGCTCCTGCATCCCTTATAGAATTGTTGGCACATGTCTCTCCGTGTTCTTCCCACCAAAATGCGTCACCTCACACTTCTCCGCATTGAACTCCATCAGTCACCTATCTGCCCACTCCACCAACTTTGTCTGTGTCCTTATGATGTTCTACACTCTCCTCTTCACAATTTACAATCCTTCTAAGTTTGGTGTCATCCACAAACTTTGAAATTGTCCCCTGCATATCTAGATCATTAATATAAATCAGGAAAAGCAAGGGTCCCAATACCAACCCCCAGGGAACATCGCTACAAACTTTCCTCCAGCCTGAAAAGTAGACGTTGACCATTATTCTCTGCTTCCAATTATTCAGCTAATTTTGTGCCCACTATCCCTCTTGTTCCATAAGCTCTAACTCTTGTCAAATGTATAGCACTGTGTTGAATCCCTTTTGAAAGTCCATGTACGTCACATCAACAGCACTACCCTCATCGACCCTCTCTGTTATCTCTTCAAAAACCTCCAGCAAGTTAGTTAACACAATTTCCCCTTTAGGAATCCATGCTGGTTCTACCTAATCAGCCCACATGTGACTAAATCTATCCGGAATCATTGTTTCTAGAAGCTTACCCATCAATGATGTTAAACTGGTTGCCCTGCAATTGTTGGGGCTTCTCTTACAACTCTTTCTTGAAGAAGGGTGTAATGTTTGTAATTTTCTCCTGAGTTTAGTGATGACTGGAAGAGCTCAGCCATTCTTACTTTCTCCAAAATCCTTGATGCACCTCGTCTGGTCCCGATGACTTGTTAACTTTCAGTAACAACAGTCACAGAATCATAGAATCCCCTACAGTACAGAAGGAGGCTACTTGACCTATCGAGTCTTTACCGACCACAATCCCACCCTATTTCCATAGCCCTCATTTACCCTGCTAATCCCCTGATATTAGGGTCAAATTAGCATGGCCAATTCACCTAACTCACACATCTTTAGAGTGCAGGAGGAAACTGGAGCACCCGGAGGAAACCCACGCAGACACGGGGAGAATATACAAACTCCACACAGACAGTGGCCCCAGGCCAGAATTGAACCCCGCTCCCTGGCACAGTGAGGCAGCAGTGCTAACCACTTGTACCACCCTGCCATCTATCCAGCACTTCCTCCTTATCAGTTGTGACTCCTCCTAGGGACAGAATATCCTCACCTATCCTGGGTAGCATCTATCTCCTTAGTAAAGACAGATGTAAAATATTCATTTAATACCTGGTAATACTGATTTAATACCTAGTAATATTTAGTCCAAAGATGTGCGGGTTAGGTTGATGGGCTACACTAAAATTGCGTTTAGTGTCCTGAGATGCGTAGGTTAGAGGGATTAGTAGGTAGATATGTAGCGATATGGGGATAGGGCCTGGGTGGGATTATGGTAGGTGTAGACTCGATGGGCTGAATGGCCTCTCTCTGTGCTGTAGGGTTTCTATGATATATATCTGTTCTATTCTACCTCAGCCATGCCCCTGGCCTCCATGGGTAAGTCCCCTGTTAGCCCCTAATCGGCCTTGCCCCTTCCTTTACCAGCCTTCTTGAGTGTTGTGCTAGTTTTGTGTGTTAGTTCCTCTCTCTCCGTCTGTTTGCACGTTTGCGTTGAATCATTTTCATTTATTTCTGGAGAAGAATCATTCTCATTTTTGCTGGTTTGCCTGAATCCCATCTTTTAAAAGGTTTTTGTTTCAAAATCACCTGGCCTTGTTGTTGTACAAGTTTTGTTACCCCTAGCAAGGTAGGAATTTGGGTAACGTTACGGCCCAAACTGTTAGCTTTAAATTGGGTGAGGAAAATGGCACTTTGTGTGAAGGACGAGGCCGGGATTTTATTGGCACTAATGTCCCGATTTTGGAACTGAAAGTGGGTGATGTGGCCACGGGTGCAGGTGACAGACGTGGGTATTCTCTGGACACAAAGTGGGAACCAACCAGTTAGCGGGTGCGGAGAGAAGGGAAGGGTTGGTTTAGGCAAACATAAGAAATAGGAGCAGGAGTCGGCCATCTAACCCCTCGAGCCTGCCCCGCCATTCAATAAGATCATGGCTGATCTGAAGTGGATCAGTTCCACCTTCCCGCTTTCTCCCCTTAATTCCCCTTGTCTATCAGAAACCTATCTACCCGTGACTTAAATATATTCAGCGAGGCAGCCTCCACCACTTCAACGGGCAGAGAATTCCAGAGATTCACCACCCTTTGAGTGAAGAAGTTCCTCCTCAACTCCGATCTAAACTGCACCCCCTTATCTAGAGGCTGTGCCCCCTGGTCCTGCTATCCTTTCTAAGCAGAAAGAATCTCGTTACCTCTGGCAAGACCGGAAAGGGACAATGATGAAATCTATATGGCAACCAGACATCCTGAATTTTCCCAGTTTCCAACAATTTGCTCAAATAACCCCTTTTTCTCTCTTTGGAAACCATAGACCTCTATGTTACTCTTGCTCTGGAGGCATAGAACATAGAACGTTACAGCGCAGAACAGGCCCTTCGGCCCACGATGTTGTGCCGACCAATTAAGAAAAAAGCAATGACCCTCTAACCTAAACCAATCCCTTTTTTGTCCATAAACCTATCCACAGATCTCTTAAACGCCCCCAAACTTGGCGCATCTACAACTGCAGCAGGCAGGGCATTCCAATCCCTCACCACCCTCTGGGTAAAGAACCTACCTCTGACATCCGTCCTATAACTACCCCCCCTTAATTTAAAGCCATGTCCCCTCGTGCTAGCTTTCTCCATCCGAGGAAAAAGGGTGGACAGTGATAGCCTATCTAAACCTCTAATCATCTTATATGTTTCAATAAGGTCCCCTCTTAGCCGCCTTCTTTCCAACGAAAACAACCCCAAATCCCTCAGTCTCTCCTCATAGGACCTCCCCTCCATACCAGGCAACATCCTGGTAAACCTCCTCTGCACCCTCTCTAATGCCTTCACATCTTTCTTATAAAGTGGGGACCAGAACTGCACGCAATACTCCAAGTGCGGACGCACCAGAGTTTTGTACAGTTGCAACATGATGTTGCGGCTCCGAAATTCAACCCCCCTACCAATAAACGCCAAGACACCGTATGCCTTCCTAACAACATGGGTCATCTCTGTTGGTGGCACTTTCATCCAGTTTGCAAGGCTCTTTGGAAAGTGTTTGTCCATCTCAATCTCCTCCATCTCTTACATGAGCCACATCATGAGGGTCTAGAGGAGATTCACAGGAATGATCCTGGGAATGAGAATCTTGACGTATGATCAGTGTTTGAGGACTCGGGGTCTATACTCAATGGAGTTTGGAAGAATGAGAGGGGAAACTTACAGAATACTGAAAGGCCTGGATAAATGGATGTGGGGAAGGTGTTTCCATTAGTCGGAGAGACCGGGATCCGAGGGCACAGCCTCAGAATAAAGGGACGACCCCTTTAGAACTGAGATGAGGAGGATATCAGCCAGACGGTGGTGAATCTGTGGAATTCATTGCCACAGAGGGCTGTGGAGGCCAGGATATTGAGTATATTTATGACAGAGATAGATAGGATCCTAATTGGTTTGTGGATCAAAGGTTAAGGGGAAAAGGCAGGAGAATGGGGTTGAGAAACTTATCAGCCATGATTGAATGGCGGAGCAGACCCAATGGGCCAAAGGGCCTATATTCTGTCCCTACATCTTATGGTCTTATCAGAGATTGTTAGCATCTTTCTTTTCCCTTGCTCTCCCTTGAAAAAACCACAGAAATCCATAGAAAAGTACAGCTCAGAAACAGGCTCTTTTGGCCCTTCTTGTCTGTGCTGAACCATTTTTTTCTAGTCCCACTGACCTGCACTTGGACCATCTCCCTCCACACCCCTCTCACCATGAACCTGTCCAAGTTTTTCTTAAATGTTAGAAGTGAGCCCACATTTACCACTTTATCCGGCAGCTCATTCCACAGTCCCGCCACTCTCTGTGCGAAGAAGCCCCTCTAATATTCCCTTTAAACTTTTCTCCTTTCACCCTTAACCCATGCCCTCTGGTGTTTTTCTCCCCCTAGCCTCAGTGGAAAAAGCCTGCTTGCATTCACTCTATCTATACCCATCAAAATCTTATACACCTCTATCAAATCTCCCCTCGTTCTCCAGGGAATAAAGTCCTAACCTATTCAATCTCTCTCTGTAACTCAGCTTCTCAAGACCCAGCAACATCCCTGTGAACCTTCTCTGCACTCTTTCAATGCTACCGTGGGCGGCACGGTAGCACAGTGTGTTAGCACTGCTGCTTCACAGCTCCAGGGTCCTGGGTTCGATTCCCGGTTCGGGTCACTGCCTGTGTGGAGTTTGCACATTCTCCTCGTGTCTGCGTGGGTTTTCTCCGGGTGCTCCGGTTTCCTCCCACAGTCCAAAAAATGTGCGGGTTAGGTTCATTGGCTATGCTAAAATTGCCCCTTAGTGTCCTGGGATGTGTAGGTTAGAGGGATCAGCGGCTAAATGTGTAGGGATATGGGGATAGGGTCTGGGTGGGATTGTGTTGGGTGCAGACTCGATGGGCCGAAGGGCCTGTTTCTGCACTGTAGGGTTCTATGTTCTATGTTCAACCTTATTTACATCCTTCCTGTAACTAGGTGACCAAAACTGTACACAATATTCTAAAGACCCTGTCTTTATCTCACCCTTAAAGGCTACACCATAAAGTTATGGTGTAGCCACTTAATGATCGGTGAGATGGAGGCACTCACCCATTTATTGTCAATAATCGCAATAAAGACTCTCCTTGCACTGCGCTTCGCCCAATGAGTGCCTCCATCTCACCGATCATTAAGTGGCTACACCATAACTTTACCACTATGCGCCAAAATCCTTCTCACTGGCATCCAGACCCGGAGAAACAAAATCCTTTCTCGAAATGATCCTGAGTGGAACAGCTGCACACAAAAAGAGGCCATTTCTCAAAAAGCCTTTTCCTCTTGGCAGAGTGAGGGCCTCTTACACAAGGACAGGATCTTGATACTCCATGGAGTCACTGGAGGAGGATCTCGTGTGCACACCAGGAGCATCCTGAGTGGAGACCTCAGGTGCTGCAGACAGCCCCAACTCTTCCCTTCCCCTGCTCCCAGGAGTTTGAGGATTTGGAGACGTCTCCAGTCGCCTTGTCTCCCTCTCACCCAACAGGTTCGATTCCCGGCTCGGGTCACTGTCTGTGTGGAGTCCGCACATTCTCCCTGTGTCTGCGTGGGTTTCCTCCGGGTGCTCCGGTTTCCTCCCACAGTCCAAAGACATGCAGGTTAGATGGATTGCCCCTTACTGTCAGGGGGACGAGCTAAGGTAAATGCATGGGGATAGGGCCTTGGTGGGACCGTGGTCAGTACAGATTTGATGGGCCGAATGGCCTTCTTCTGGTCTGTAGGGATTGTATGATTCTATGATCAGCGACTCACTTCTACCTTCAGTGACAGGCAGGGGGAGTTCCAAGAAGTTGGGGGGGGGGGGGGGGGGGGGTGTGCAGTGGTGGGGGGTTGGGGGGGGTGGGGGGGTGGGGAGAGGAGGGTGACGGGGAGGTTGTGTTGGAGAGGGGAGGGCGGTGTTGAGGAGGGGGAGGGGAGGGAAGGGGAGGAGGGGGAGTGGGGAGAGGAGTGGGGAGAGGAGTGGGGCGGCACGGTAGCACAGTGGTTAGCACTGCTGCTTCACAGCTCCAGGGTCCTGGGTTCGATTCCCGGCTCGGGTCACTGCCTGTGTGGAGTTTGCACATTCTCCTCGTGTCTGCGTGGGTTTCCTCCGGGTGCTCCGGTTTCCTCCCACAGTCCAAAGATGTGCGGGTTAGGTTCATTGGCTATGCTAAAATTGCCCCTTAGTGTCCTGGGATGTGTAGGTTAGAGGGATTAGCAGGTAAAATGTGTAGGGATATGGGGATAGGGTCTGGGTGGGATTGTGGACGGTGCAGACTCGATGGGCCGAAGGGCCTGTTTCTGCACTGTAGGGTTCTATGCTGGTTCTATGCTGATGGGGGAGGGGAGGAGGGGGAGTGAGTATGTGAGAAAGCTGGACTTTCTCACATACTCACATCTCACCCAAGTATGTGAGGAAGTCCAGCTAATTGCCCCTAGCTGCTCCGTGTGGCAATGGGTACACGGCCTGTGTGAACCACCTGGGTTCTACTGGATTTTCCAAGTGGGTCTACTGGAAGCCACACGCACGGATACCAGAGATATGGCTGCACTCAGGGTCTTGATGTACTCCTCAATCATCCCTGCATTGGTGTGTGTAGTCTTTAGAAGCTCCTTCGTGTACTTTGGGCTGTAGCTCCAGCATCATAGGGGCAGCAGGGTGGCACAGTGGGTTGGCACTGCTGCCTCACAGCTCCAGGGACCCAGGTTCAATTTTGGCCTTGGGTGTGTAGAGTTTGAACATTTTCCCCGTGTACGTGTGGGTTTCCTCCGGGTGCTCCGGTTTCCTCCCACAGCCCAAAGATGTGTGGGGTAGGTGGATTGGCCATGTTATATTGCCCCATAGTGTCCAAGATGTGTAGGTTACAAGGATCAGCCATGTTAAATGCATTGGGATAGGATGGAAGGGGTGGGTGATGGGCCTCAGTGAGATACTCTTTCGGAGAGTCAGTGCAGATTTACCATAGAACCCGACAGTGCAGAAAGAGACCCTTCGGCCCATCAAGTCTACACTGACCACAATCCCACTCAGGCCCTACCCCCATATATTTCACTTGCTATTCCCTCTAACCTATACATCTCAGGACACTAAGGGGCAACTTTAACACGGCCAATCAACCTAATCCGCACAACTTTGGACTGTGGGAGGAAACCGGAGCACCCGGAGGAAACCCACGCAGACACGAGGAGAATGTGCAAACTCCACACAGAGAGTGACCCGAGCCGGGAATCGAACCCAGGACCCTGGAGCTGTGAAGCAGCAGTGCTAACCCACTGTGCTACCATGCTGCCCCTATGATGGGCTGAATGGCATTCTTCTGCACTGCAGGAACTCTATGGTTCGAACTATTGCCTTGCTGCTGACTCCAGAAAGCGTCGTCAGCCTGAAACTCAGCATCCACAGTCCTTCCTCTTGTATCAGTGTCACTGGCAGGACTCCAGTACGCCTGTGCTCACCGTGTTATCACCCTGGCTCAGTGCGTGAATGGATAACCAACAATGTGAGAATATCTGTCATGAGTGAAGGTGTGGGAGGCAGGCATGGTGGGTTCCTCAAAGCTGGGGGTCTGTACCACACACGGGGAAACTGGCAGCTCTGGTCCATGGCCCGCGAGAGACAAGAGTGATTGGAGGACAAGATATGCATCAACATAAGAACATAAGAAATAGGAGCAGGAGTAGGCCATCTAGCCCTTCGAGCCTGCCCCACCATTCAATAAGATCATGGCTGATCTGTCGTGACTCAGTTCCACCTTCCCGCCCTCTCCCCATAACCCTTAATCCCCTCTCTTATCAAAAACCCATCAACCCGTTTCTTAAAAATATTTAGGAGGCAGCCTCCACCACTTCAACGGGCAGAGAATTCCAGAGATTCACCACCCTTTGAGTGAAGAAGTTCCTCCTCAACTCTGTTCTAAACCGCCCCCCCCTTTATCTTGAGGCTGTGCCCCCTAGTCCTACTGTCTTTTTTGAGCGGGAAGAGTCTCTCCACCTCTATCCTATCCATCCCATTCATCATCTTATACGTCTCAATGAGATCTCCCCTCATTCTTCTAAACTCTAACGAGTACAAGCCTAGTTTATTCAGCCTCTCCTCATAGCTCAACCCCCTCAACTCCGGTATCAGCCTAGTAAACCTCCTCTGCACTCCCTCCAGGGCCAAAATATCCTTGCGCAGGTGCGGCGCCCAAAACTGCCCATCGTCTGAAGCTCTTTGTTGGCTGTGGGGGGTAGGGGGGGATGTATGAACGCCATAGCTTTGTGCTTGCTATTTGGTCTCTTCCATTCAGCCCACACTCCCTCTCAGGCTCCTCGTTCTCAGCGATAGCCCTGCCCTGTCACCATGCTTCCCAGTTCCAATGCCCCTTCCTCCTTTAGCATGAGGATTGGCATGTCTCGCGTGCCACCTCTGCTTCCCGACCTTTCTCTTGCGCTGTCAGCTCTCTTCTCTTGCAAGCACGCAAATCTACAAATCATCACACACCAACGACACGCACAACCCAGCTGCCTAGCACAGGGCTACAGGAATACAGCTAATACTGTCAGCACAGGGGTCAACTTTGACTGACTGGTGCTGTCTGTAGGGAGGCTAATGTATAACTGACTGGCACAGTAGAACGGTGGGTTAGCGCTGCTGCTTCACAGCTCCAGGGTCCTGGGTTCGAATCCCGGCTCGGGGTCACTGTCTGTGTGGAGTTTGCACATTCTCCTCGTGTCTGCGTGGGTTACCTCCGGGCGCTCTGGGTTCCTCCCACAGTCCAAAGATGTGCGGGTTAGGTTGATTGGCCATGCTAAAAAATTAGAACAAAGAACAACACAGCACGGGAAACAGGCCCTTCGGCCCAACGAGCCCGCGCCGCCATCTTAACATTGTGTTTTTCCTCCTTCACCCTTGACCCGTGTCTATGCTTATGGTAACCCCATTGGAAACCAGGTTAAGGGGAGAATAATTTAGGGACAATTTGTTACACCAGTCAGCCTAAGAGCACATCTTTGGGGTGTGGGAGGAAACCGGAGCATCCGGAGGAAACCCACACAATCACAGGGAGAATGCGCAAACTCCCACAGACACAGGCCCAAATCCATGTATCTGCACAGCAAACAGTGACACTGAGCTGTCGTGGTGCCCATCCAGTTTTAAGCATACACAAATGATGCATGCCCCTCGTTGGACAACAAGGTGGACCAACGCACCTGCGGATTAAAAGAGAAAAAACCTCAACACATGTAACATTAGATTTCCAGGAATGTTTCCGAGGCTCTGATCCTTATTTAAAACAGTCTCCTATAACCCTCCATCCCTGTTTCGCTCATGTGTCTATCTAAGTAAACCTTGAACAAGTCCAGCGTGCCTGCCTCCACCACCTTACTTGGCAATGCATTCCATACCCCCACTACCCTCTGTGTGAAAAACTTCCCTCTAGCATCCAAATTATACCTTGCCCCCCTTCACCCTAAGCCCATGGCCCCTCGTGATATTTGTCTCCAATCTAGGAAAAAGCCTGCCACTGTTTACTCTATCTATACCTTTCATTATTTTATACACCTCTATTAGATCCCCCCTTAATCTCCATCTTTCTAAGGAAAAGAGCCCCAGTTTACCCAATCTTTCCTCATAACCCAGTCCTTCCATACCAGGCAACATCCTGGTAAACCTCCTCTGCACTCTCTCCAGGGTCTCCACGTCCTTCCGGTAGTAAGGTGACCAGAACTGGACGCAGTACTCCAAATGCGGTCTAACCAACGTTCTGTACAACTGTAGCATTAGACACCAGCTCTTATATTCTATACCCCTTCCTATAAAGGCTAGCATACCGTAAGCTTTCTTCGCAACCTTCTCCACCTGTGTTGCCACCTTCAGAGACTTGTGCACTTGCACCCCCAGGTCCCTCTGCATTTCTATACTCTCAATAGGTCTATCCTTTACCATGTAACTCCCCTCTACATTATTCCTTCCAAAATGCATCACCTCGCATTTATCAGGATTAAATTCCATCTGCCATTTATCTGCCCAATATACCAGCCTATCTATATCCTGTGTCACCTGACACTCCTCCTCACTATCCACCAATCCTGCCATCTTTGTGTCATCTGCAAACTTGCCGATCACACCACATACGCCCTCTTCCAAGTCATTTATATATATTACGAATAGAAGAGGTCCCAGTACTGAGCCCTGTGGCACACCACTGGTGACAGACCTCCAGCTTGAAAAGGACCCTTCCACTACTACTCTCTGTCTCCTGTTGCCCAGCCAGTTTTCAATCCATCTAGATACCTGTCACTGTGTCCCATGACACTTAACCTTTTCTACCAACCTACCATGAGGGACTTTGTCAAACGCCTTACTAAAATCCATATAGACGACATCAACCTTCGTCAACCATTTTTGTCACCTCCTCAAAGAATTCTACCAGATTCGTAAGGCAAGACCTCCCCTTTACAAAGCCATGCTGCATATCCCTAATCAGATGCTCCAAATGCGTATACATCCTATCCCTAAGAATTTTTTCCAACAACTTTCCTACCACTGACGTCAAACTCACCGGCCTATAATTACCAGTGTTATCCCTACTGCCCTTTTTAAACAACGGTACCACGTTCGCTATCCTCCAGTCCTCTGGGACCTCACCTGAGTCCAAAGAAGAGACAAAGATTTGCGTCAGAGGCCCAGCAATTTCATCTCTCACCTCCCTAAGCAGCCTGGGATAAATGCCATCTGGCCCTGGAGATCTATCAGTTTTGCCCCTTAGTGTCCGTAGGTTAGAGGGATTAATGGGTAAATGTGTAGGGATATGGGGGTAGGGCCTGGGTGGGATTGTGTTCGGTGCAGACTGGATGGGCCGAAAGGCCTCTTTCTGCACTGTAGGGTTCTATGATTCTATGATGATTGATATTCGGGGGTTGATCCAGACAAGTCTCGGCAGACTGTCTGAGTTCTGCATGTACGAACTTTGGCCAGGTCTGTTTTTCTGTGAGCTGCAGTTAAGACTGTAGTTTAATTTGAAATGTCCAAGTTTATTTTGCACTCAGCACCACATATTTCTGCCCTGCTTATCCCCCTGATTTGTTGTTTGAGGAAGGTGTTTTCGTTCATGGGGATCTGGACATCTCCGACCAGTGGGGCCCGCTGGAGTCTGAGGAGCATCCGGACCATGAGACTGAAAGGGGGCACAGACAAGCGGGGCACAGAGGGGGCATGCTACCAGCTGTTGTATGGACATTGTCACCACAGCCAACATGATGCCAAAGTGGAAACAATCCACAACTTCACCATGTACATATCGAAATGCTTAATGCATATCTGTGATGCAGGCGGGGGAGAAAATAAGAAAAAAAGATAGCCATCCCTCCTCATTCATAGACATGCAGGGTAGAATAGGTGTAGGGTGATGTGGCGGCGCGGGCTCGTTGGGCCGAAGGGCCTGTTTCCCGTGCTGGGTTGTTCTTTGTTCTTTGTTCTCTCTCTCTTTCTCTGGAAACAATCAAAATTTCTCTTCAACAGAATGCAAAACTGAATAAAGCCTACTCCAGAATGCTATTGAAATCACCCAAATTAACGGCTGTAAGATATCACCATCTACAGCAAACAGACAAGGGAAGGATTTATTTGCATTTTCTCTTTTAACTTTTATTTGAACTCTTAATGTTCCTTTATAATCTGGATGAATGTGTGATGTGTCTTGTATTTTTTTTTCCTGGGATTTTAGTGATTAATAAATGTATTCTTTCTTTGACTCAAGAAAATCTGGTTTGATTGGATCCTTGTCGCCATGTTCAAGGGGTTCATCTTATGAGTGTGGTTTTTCACGAATCCAATCAGTCAGATAGAGAGGGAAGTAGGTTTTGTGACTGTTAGTGAATTCCCCCAGGAGCAGGGTGTCAATGGATACGCATATGTGGCTGATATATCTCCCAAAGCAGAGGCAGCAGCTTTTGTCACTTGCTGAATATGTAGCTGGTCTACATAGAACATAGAACATTACAGCGCAGAACAGGCCCTTCGGCCCACGATGTTGCGCCGACCAGTTACAAAAACAATGACCCACTAGCCTATACCAATCCCTTTTCGTCCATAAACCTATCCACAGATCTCTTAAACGCCCCCAAACTAGGAGCATTTACAACTGCAGCAAGCAAGGCATTCCAATCCCTCACCACCCGCTGGGTAAAGAACCTACCCCTGACATCCGTCCTATAGCTACCCCCCCTTAATTTAAAGCCATGCCCCCTCGTGCTAGATTTCTCCATCAGAGGAAAAAGGCTATCACTATCCACTCTGTCTAAACCTCTAATCATCTTATATGTTTCAATAAGGTCCCCTCTTAGCTGCCTTCTTTCCAACGAAAACAACCTCAAATCTCTCAATCTCTCCTCATAGGACCTCCCCTCCATACCAGGCAACATCCTGGTAAACCTCCTCTGCACCCTCTCCAAAGCCTCCACATCCTTCCTGTAATGTGGGGACCAGAACTGCACACAGTACTCCAAGTGCGGCCGCACCAGAGTTGTGTACAGTTGCAACATGACGCTGCGACTCCTAAATTCAATCCCCCTACCAATAAACGCCAAATGGATTTTTGTTAATTTTGTTGAAATGTTAATGGATTTTTTGGGTGTGTGCACGATTCCCAGCAAGTAGTCACAACAAGTACATACTAAGGCAGGTCCAGTTGTCTGACTCTGTTTGTGACCTTTTCATACCCCCTGTGTGTCTTTAAACATGGATCCTGGTGACCAGGGCTACCCAATGAAGAGACAGGATTGCAGCCACTGAAGTTTAGTGAAATCAGACAAGATCATTTGCTTTTGATGGCTGAAGATACAGACTCTGGAAAGGTCAAATCTGCCGTGGGTGTCACATGTGAAGTTGTCCTGTCAGCAGTGCAGAGTGATCTCCACTAACACATTATCTACGGGTTTGATGTCTGCTATAGAGAGTCTGAAATCATGTGTGTCATGATGATGGATTCCCGCCCCTAGATTGTGTTGCCATTTAGTCAGCTCGAGATAGATTATTGAGCCTTTTTCTTCCATGAGGTATAGATTACATGAGAACATAAGAAATAGGAGCAGGAAGAGGCCATCTAGCCCTTCGAGCCTGCCCCGCCATTCAATAAGATCATGGCTGATCTGTCGTGGCTCAGTTCCACCTTCCCGCCCTCTCCCCATAACCCTTAATCCCTTCTCTTATCAAAAACCCATCAACCCGCGTCTTAAATATATTCAGCGAGGCAGCCTCCACCACTTCAATGGGCAGAGAATTCCAGAGATTCACCACCCTTTGAGTGAAGAAGTTCCTCCTCAACTCCGTTCTAAACCGCCCCCCCTTTATCTTGAGGCTGTGCCCCCTAGTCCTATTATGCAGGCGACGGTGCAGAGGGACCTCGGGGTCCTTGTGCATGAGTCGCAAAAACCCAGCTTGCAGGTGCAGCAGGTGGTCAGGAAGGCGAATGGGATGCTGGCCTTCATAGCGAGGGGGATTGAATATAAAAGTAGGGAGATCTTGCTGCAGCTGTATAGGGCATTGGTGAGGCCTCATCTTGAGTGCAGTTTTGGGCGCCGTACTTACGCAAGGATATTTTGGCCCTGGAGGGAGTGCAGAGGAGGTTTACTAGGCTGATGCCGGAGTTGAGGGGGTTGAGCTATGAGGAGAGGCTGAATAAACTAGGCTTGTAGAGCCTAAACTAGAGTTTAGAAGAATGAGGGGAGATCTCATTGAGACGTATAAGATGATGAATGGGATGGATAGGATAGAGGTGGAGAGACTCTTCCCGCTCAATTGTTCAGGCAATGTACAGAGGATATAAGCCTTGTCAATAAGTGTCTTCACAAAATCAGTTCATTTTGTCTCTATTCCTGTTTTGTTAGCTGGCCAAGTTTGTTTGCTGCTTTTCCGATATGTGTGCTGAGCACTTCATCAATGTTATACAGCTTTAATTTAAACACCTGCCAAGCATTTCAGTTTAATGAGACAAACAAGGACAGTAATTCAATTATTTCTTTATTGATCACTTCTCGTACCAACTCAAACATAAACACTTGCAACTCATTAACTCTTGACTGAACTTTAACTCTAACGGAACATTAACTTTAGATAAACATCAACTTTAACTATTTAACTGAAAATAGTTACTATCGAGTTTAAGAAAACTTTGGTCGAGAAATAACCTTGATGAAGTATCTATCTTCTCCTTCTCTGAAGCATCCTTCAGGGTACAAGCCTTGTTGCATTGGTTGGTCTCTTCGAGTTATTGCTGCCAAAGGACTCACTTTCTTTATCTACAATTCTCCATTTGCTTCCGGAAAATTCTCTGTCATCCAGCCAACTATGTAACCAGAAACTAATCACATGGCTCAAACATCCAGTGAAATTACTTTTGAACAAAGTCATTATACTTGATATGTCCCATACATAGCAGTCACATAGATCGAAGCCACATTGTCTCAGTTAATGAAAGCAATTTCCCTTATCTGGGAAGCTTCAGATCACAGCTCCCAGCCTCTTTACCACCTAATCTATAAATTGACCAAAAATCCCAGCATGCTTCACTCACTGTCAGAGTAACTGATGTAATGACCGAACTGTGTTCAGGACTGTGGTTTTTTAAGCGAAAAGTTTACGTTTTATTTAATAACAATCAAGCATTGTGGAAACCAGATTTATTTCTCACACTGGACCTCTCGGTCCAAAATGAACCTCAGTGGATGGAGGAGAGCCGGTGGATGTGGTCTTTCTGGATTTTCAGAAGGCGTTTGACAAGGTACCTCACAAGAGGTTATTGCAGAAGGTCAGGGGACATGGAGTTGGGGGTAGGGTGTTAGCGTGGATAGAGGATTGGTTGTCAAATAGGAGGCAGAGAGTGGGGGTCAATGGATGCTATTCGGATTGGCGGTTGGTGACTAGTGGGGTGCCCCAGGGGTCGGTGCTGGGGCCTCAGCTATTTACCATTTATATAGATGATCTGGAGGAGGGAACCGAGTGCAGGGTGTCGAAATTTGCTGATGACACCAAGATTGGGGAAAAGGCAAATTGTGCGGAGGGTGTGGAGAGTCTGCAGAAGGATCTAGATAGGCTGGGCGAATGGGCCAGGAAATGGCAAATGGAATTTAATGTTGGCAAGTGTGAGGTGGTCCACTTTGGTAGGAGGAATGGTAGGAAGGACTATTACTTACGGGGCGAAAAACTGCAGCAGGCGACGGTGCAGAGGGACCTCGGGGTCCTTGTGCATGAGTCGCAAAAACCCAGCTTGCAGGTGCAGCAGGTGGTCAGGAAGGCGAATGGGATGCTGGCCTTCATAGCGAGGGGGATTGAATATAAAAGTAGGGAGGTCTTGCTGCAGCTGTATAGGGCATTGGTGAGGCCGCAGCTGGAGTACTGTGTGCAGTTTTGGGCGCCGCACCTGCGCAAGGATATTTTGGCCCTGGAGGGAGTGCAGAGGAGGTTTACTCGGCTGATACCGGAGTTGAGGGGGTTGAGCTATGAGGAGAGGCTGAATAAACTAGGCTTGTACTCGTTAGAGTTTAGAAGAATGAGGGGAGATCTCATTGAGACGTATAAGATGATGAATGGGATGGATAGGATAGAGGTGGAGAGACTCTTCCCGCTCAAAAAAGACAGTAGGACTAGGGGGCACAGCCTCAAGATAAAGGGGGGGGCGGTTTAGAACAGAGTTGAGGAGGAACTTCTTCACTCAAAGGGTGGTGAATCTCTGGAATTCTCTGCCCATTGATGTGGTGGAGGCTGCCTCGCTAAATATTTTTAAGAAACGGGTTGATGGGTTTTTGATAAGAGAGGGGATTAAGGGTTATGGGGAGAGGGCGGGAATGTGGAGCTGAGTCACGACAGATCAGCCATGATCTTATTGAATGGCGGGGCAGGCTCGAGGGGCCAGATGGCCTACTCCTGCTCCTATTTCTTATGTTCTTATGTTCAAACCAACATCCAACAAGGTTTATTGAAAGAGAGGTTCTCTGTACTGAGCACAGACTGAAAGTAAAACAGCAGCCTGTGCAACACCCTAATGACATCGCCATCGAATCATGTGATCAGCTCTTAATGCAATCATGCAACTATTTAAATATATAATAGAGAACGTGACACAATATATGAGAGAGAACGTGACACAAGCATTGGATGGATGACCCGTGGGTTTTTGGAGCTCGTCTTATGTCTGAGCAACTGGAATACCATCATCAGCATCAAGATGTTCTTTGTAGATGGTGCACTTTTCTCCCAGTTTTCAGTCGGATGCGTTGACGGAATTGAATGTGTGTGGCAGGGCTCTCCTCCCATATCGACAGCCCAGACAGAGGTCAGTAGGAGAGAGGAACAGACAGCAGGACAGATAGGGGCTAAGACCCAGTTTCACCCCATTCCTGATCTGACTGAGGTGAAGCCAGTGCAGGAAGGACTGTCAGACACTGCAGAGATTAGACCGTGAGACACTGAAGATTGAATATTTCCTTCAGTATTTGGTAAAGAACCACCAACTCAGCGTCAGATGCTTTTGTAAGATTCACAATCAGCCTAACAGTGTGTAAATCAGTAGAGGATGCTTTCTCTACAACAGAATATCACAACTTATTAAAGTCAAATAAGCAGTAAAATGACATCAATCTACAAGTTCTTGCCCAGGGACAGTTAGCTGGACTTTCTCAAATACTCGGCCGCTGCGACTTGGTGCTCTCGCTGCCTGACACCGAAGGTAGAATGAGTTGCTGATCATAGAATCCTACAGTGCAGAAGGAGACCATTCGGCCCATCGAGTCTGCACCGACCACAATCCCAGCCTGGCCATATCCCCATAACCCCATGCATTTACCTTAGCTAGTCCCCCCCGGCACTAAGGGGCAATTTAGAACAAAGAACAAAGAACAACACAGCACGGGAAACAGGCCCTTCGGCCCAACGAGCCCGCGCCGCCGTCCCATTGTCTCAGTGACCCATTCATGATTTTAGTCTATGCCTAATGTGTGAGGATCAGGGAGGTCCAATATAGGGACAATTTGTTACCCAATCAATCAGCCTAAAAGCACATTTTTGGGATGTGGGAGGAAACCGGAGCACCCGGAGGAAACCCACGCAACCACGGGGAGAACGCGCAAACTCCCACGGACACAGGCCCAAATCCATGTGTCCGCACAGCAACAGAGATAGTCTCTGAGCTGCCATGATGAATTTAGCATGGTCAATCCACCTAACCCGCACATCTTTGGAGTGTGGGAGGAAACTGGAGCACCCGGAGGAAACCCACGCAGACACGGGGAGAATGTGCAAACTCCAGATAGATAGTTACCCAAGCCAGGAAGCGAACCCTGGGTCCCTGGTGCTGTGAGGTAGCAGTGCGTTTGAAAAAAAACATTTTCTTACGGTGCTGTGAGGCAGCAGTGCTAACCATTGTGCCACCGTATCACCCAAAATATTTCTGCCCCATCGCTTTCAAGAGCATGATGTGGAGATGCCGGCGTTGGACTGGGGTAAACACAGTAAGAAGTCTCACAACACCAGGTTAGAGTCCAACAGGTTTATTTGGTAACAAATGTCACTAGCTTTCGGAGCGCTGCTCCTTCATCAGGTGAGTCCTCATCTGATAAAACTATTCCAATGTTATCCATATGCCTATCCACTGACCATTTGAATGCCCTTAAAGTTGGCGAGTCCACAACTGCTGTAGGCAGGGCATTCCACGCCCTTACTACCCTCTGAGTAGTACGGCCAATCAACCTAACCAGCACATCTTTGGACTGTGGGAGGAAACCGGAGCACCCAGAGGAAACCCACACAGGCACAAGGAGAATGTGCAAACTCCACACAGACAGTGACCCGAGCCAGGAATCGAACCCAGGACCCTGGAGCTGTGAAGCAGCAGTGCTAACCACTGTGCTACCGTGCCACTCAGGACCGTTGTTCCTTTTTGACATGCACCGATCTCTTGTCCGCAGCCTAGATGGGGCCAGATTCCAAGATGCCCGGGGCAGGCTGAGGATCCTGTCAACAGCTCATCAACTAGACCACTGGGTGCTGGGACCCCACCTCCTGAGACCCCATTGACAGAAGGCCGAGGGATTGAGGGCAGACAGGTACCTCGGGCCTGATGGTAGACATCCTAGGGTATTAAAGGAAGTGATGGTGGAGATAGTGGATCCATTGATTATAATATTCTAAAATTCCCTGGACATGGGAAAGGGTCCAGTGGATTGGAAAAATGCTAATGTTATTCTTATTCTTATTCAAAAAGAGAGGGAGGCAAAATGTGGAAAATTACAGACCAGTTAGTTGAACATTTGTTCTTGGGAAATTGTTAGAAACAATTATCAAGGAAACAATATCAGGATATTTGGAAAGTTCAAACACCATCCATCAGACTCAGCGTGGTTTTATGAAAGGCAAATCATGTTTGACTAATTTGTTTGAGTTCTTTGAAAATGTAACAAGCAAAGTGGATAATGGGGGTCCTGTAGATGTAATATATCTGGACTTCTGGAAGGTGTTTGATAAGGTGCCACACAAAAGGTTAATTCACAAGGTGAGATCACATGGGATTAGGGGTCATTGATTAGCTTGGATAGGTGACCGGCTGATGGACAGAAGACAGAGAGTCGGGATAAATTAGTTTTTTTTTGGATGACAAGAAGTGACTAGTGGGGTGCCACAGGGTTTGGTCCTTGGGGCCCCAGCTATTTACAATCTATATTGATGACTTGGATACAGGGATAGAAGTTTCTACAGTCAGATTTACAGATGACACAAAAATAGGTGGGACATTAAGTTGCAGTGAGGAAATAAGAGCCTTACAAATGGACATGGATAGGTTAGGAGAGTCGGCCAAAATGTGGCAGTTGGAAGTTAACGTGGATAAGTGTGAGGTCATGCCCTTTGGTCGGAAAAATGGGAAGGCAACTTATTATCTAAATGGGGAGAGGCTTCAGGGAGGTCTGGTGCAGAGGGATCTGGGTGTTCTCGTGCATGAGTCACAGAAAACTAGCGTGCAGGTACAGTCAATAATAAAAAAAGCAAACGGAATGTTGGCATTTATAGCTAAAGGAATAGAATATAAAGTTAAGGAAGTATTTTTGCAATTATACAAGGCACTGGTCAGGCTGCATCTGGAGTATTGTGCACAGTTTTGGTTCCCATATTTGAGGATAGATTGTAGTGGATTGGAGGCAGTTCAGAGGAGCTTCACTAGATTGATTCCAGGGATAAGGGGTTTGTTGTATGAAGAGAGATTGAACAGTTTAGGCTGATACGCTCTGGAATTTAGAAGAATGAGGGGAAATCAAATTGAAGTATTCAAGATAATAAAAGGTAGGGATAAGGTAGAAATGGAAGGGATGCTTTCATCGATGGGATGTTCTAGGATGAGATGTCTTAGGATAAGGGGCAGCAAATTTAAAACAGAGATGAGGAGAAGCTACATCTCCCAAAGGGTTCTGAATCTGTGGAATTCACCACCCCAAAGTGTGGTGGGTGCTGGGACAGTGAGTAAATTTAAAGAGGAGTTAGACAGATTTATGGGGAGAAGGCAGGAAAATAGGGATGAGGAGCATATCAGCTATGATTGAATGGCGGAGTGGACTCAATGGGCCGAATGGCCTAGTTCTGCTCCTATACTCATGAACTTATAAAGGGCAGGTGGAAAAAACACGAGGCCACAGGGGGATAACAGTAGGCATTCCGAATATCTTGAGAGTGAAGATTTGAGACGGGAGATGACCCAGACCAAGAAGGTCAGTAAGAATCACTTTTGTGAAGAGGAAGCAGAGGGACTCTCAGACCCGATCTACAGCCCACCAAGCCACCCTTACGGGCAGTATAGCCGAATCCTGGGTGTTTCTTGTACACATAGTGGGTATTTTACAGATAACTAAATTTAATAAAGTTTGTTGCATTATATCTGTGTCCATACCTTATTCTTCTCATAGATAAAGGCAGAACTTTGATTAGAACACTAGAACATTACAGCGCAGAACAGGCCCTTCGGCCCACGATGTTGCGCCGACCAGTTACAAAACAATGACCCACTAGCCTAAACCAATCCCTTTTCATCCATAAACCTATCCACAGATCTCTTAAACGCCCCCAAACTAGGCGCATTTACAACTGCAGCAGGCAGGGCATTCCAGTCCCTCACCACCCTCTGGGTAAAGAACCTACCCCTGACATTAGTCCTATAACTACCCCCCCTTAATTTAAAGTCATGCCCCCTCGTGCTAGCTTTCTCCATCCTAGGAAAAAGGCTATCACTATCTACCCTATCTAAACCTCTAATCATCTTATATGTTTCAATGAGATCCCCTCTTAGCCACCTTCTTTCCAGCGAAAACAACCCCAAATCTCTCAGTCTCTCCTCATAGGATCGCCCCTCCATACCAGGCAACATCCTGGTAAACCCCTTCTGCACCCTCTCCAAAGCCTCTACATCCTTCCTGTAATGTGGGGACCAGAACTGCACACAAAACTCCAAGTGCGGCCGCACCAGAGTTGTGTACAGTTGCATCATGACGCTGCGACTCCTAAATTCAATCCCCTTACCAATAAAAGAAGCTGGTCACAGTATCTGGATTGGACTGATACAACTAATCTGATTCACTTTGTCACAGTGGCTCAATGTGAGTTCATTAAGATATGGGAGGCAAACATGAAGGAGAATTAAACATCAAACATCTAAAACACTGGGGCTTAACTTTATAACTACCTCATTTATCTTGTCTGGGATATTAGACCTCAGGGAGCTATAATTTACTCCTTAGAAGAGGAATGTCTCTCCCTCTCTAACCTCCCCCTTCCCGACTGGAGGTCTCAAAGCAGAGTGAATGATGGCAAATAGCAAATAGTTAGAACATAGAACATTACAGCGCAGAACAGGCCCTTCGGCCCACGATGTTGCGCCGACCAGTTACAAAAACAATGACCCACTAACCTAAACCAATCCCTTTTTGTCCATAAACCTATCCACGGATCTCTTAAACGCCCCCAAACTAGGAGCATTTACAACTGCAGCAGGCAGGGCATTCCAATCCCTCACCACCCTCTGGGTAAAGAACCTACCCCTGACATCCGTTCTATAACTACCACCCCTTAATTTAAAGCCATGCCCCCTCGTGCTAGATTTCCCCATCAGAGGAAAAAGGCTATGACTATCTACCCTGTCTAAACCTCTAATCATCTTATATGTTTCAATAAGATCCCCTCTTAGCCGCCTTCTTTCCAGCGAAAACAACCCCAAATCCCTCAGCATCTCCTCATAGGACCTCCCCTCCATACCAGGCAACATCCTGGTAAACCTCCTCTGCACCCTCTCCAAAGCCTCCACATCCTTCCTGTAATGTGGGGACCAGAACTGCACACAGTACTCCAAGTGCGGCCGCACCAGAGTTGTGTACAGTTGCATCATGACGCTGCGACTCCTAAATTCAATCCCCCTACCAATAAACGCCAAGACACCGTATGCCTTCTTCACAATCTTATCTACTTGACTCCCTCAGTTCTCAGGACCGCACATCTTGCCAAGCTGGTGCCAAGTTGGGCACCCAAGCTGCGTGCCCATTGCTCAGCCTCTCCGATTTGCCTAACCTCCCGATCACAGCTGCCGCTGTTCTAATCGGTTCCTCCCTCCCCGCCGGGCAATGCTGCTTCCCACAACGGCTGCCAACTGCAGCCGGGATTGATTCTCCTCAGAGCTGGCTGGGCTCTGATGCCCCAGTGGTTCTCGTACACCTCTCTGGAAATGGGACACCGCTGGTAAGTTCACCGTCGGGTGTCTGTTTAACAGGCTTGGTGACCTTTCTGCCACCTTCTCGTGCAATGGCCTCCCACCAGCCCAGTTGCCTTGAGGGACGTCTGCCAGTGACATAACCGGAATATCCGGACCTCCCTCGGGATGTAACTCCCACCATTTCTCCACCCATCCAGCCTGACACCAGTCCACAGACAAACTCCCAGCCGTTCCGAAGAATCTTCTGTCCAATTCTCGGTGAAGGTAGAATTCCAAATAAATGTTCAGTTTTTGCTACTTGTGAAGATTGATGTGTTTTTGCCAGTTATTTTGGATGAGATGCTTTCCCCTCTTTCAAGGTCAAACCAAATAGACAAACTCAAATTAGATTAGGACAAAGTAAAGGGGGGCAGCTCCCCAAAAGGAAGGGAAACGGAAACAAAAAGTACAAAGGAAACTTAAGACACGTCAAATCAAAATGTGATTGTCGGGGTCTATAAGGCACCCCAGCCCCCTGCTATAGAACCCTACAGTGCAGAAACAGGCCCTTCGGCCCATCGAGTCTGCACCCAACACAATCCCACCCAGACCCTATCCCCATATCCCTACACATTTTACCTGCTAATCCCTCTAACCTACACATCCCAGGACACTAAGGGGCAATTTTTAGCATAGCCAATGAACCTAACCCGCACATCTTTGGACTGTGGGTGGAAACCGGAGCACCCGGAGAAAACCCACGCAGACACGAGGAGAATGTGCAAACTGCACACAGGCAGTGACCCGAGCACGGGAATCGAACCCAGGACCCTGGAGCTGTGAAGCAGCAGTGCTAACCCACTGTGCTACCGTGCCGCCCCACCGCACTGCGGTGCCCAGTAGGCGCGAAAGGTGTCGACTGTGCCCGCGGACACCGCATACTCCCTCTCCAGGGACACCTGGCCGTAAACATAACCGCGGTAGAGGGGCAGGCAGTCGGGATGGACGACCCCACCCCGTTCGCACCGCTGCCTGGACCTGTTGGTGGCGCGTCTCGCCAGGCCCAGGAGCAGGTTCGCCAGGAGGTCGGCATCCCTCCCCTCCCCTCTCCGCACCGGGTGGAATGACATGCTATCTACCATCACGATAGCCTGATAATATTAAACCATTAATCTGAGGGGACAGAGCCTGGGTACTGAATGCAATGACAGTTCTCTTCTAAGGAGTAAATTATAGCTCCCTGAGGTCTAATATCCCAGACAAGATAAATGATTTAGTTACAAAGTTGAGCCCCAGTGTTTTAGATGTTTGATGTTTAATTCTCCTTCATGTTTGCCTCCCATATCTTAACGAACTCACACTGAGCCACTGTGACAAAGTGAATCAGATTTCACTCTGACGTAGTTGTTTTTTTTTGCAGTTTTTTAAAATTTGTTGGTGGGATGTGGGTGTCACTAACTGGGCCAGCATTCAGCTCGTCATATCTGCAGCAGTTTTCCAAACAAGCATCGTGGCATCCCCGTCCCTTTTTGCCCCTCAGCTGACTGACTTGCTAGGCCATTTCAGAGGGCACTTAAGGGTGAATTTCTGTGTGTCTTGGAGTCAGAGGTAGGCCAGACCAGTTGAAGATGGCAGATTTCCTTTCCTAGGTGTATGTGTACTTAGATCCCTGAAAGTTGGGAATCAAGTAGATAGGGTTGTTAAGAAGGCATACGGTGCCTTGGCGTTTATTGGTAGGGGGGTTGAATTTAGCAGCCGCAGCGTCATGTTGCAACTGTACACAACTCTGGTGCGGCCGCACTTGGAGTATTGTGTGCAGTTCTGGTCCCCACATTACAGGAAGGATGTGGAGGCTTTGGAGAAGGTGCAGAGGAGGTTTACCAGGATGTTGCCTGGTATGGTGGGGAGGTCCTATGAGGAGAGCCTGAGGGATTTGGGGTTGTTTTCGCTGGAAAGAAGGAGGCTAAGAGGGGATCTTATTGAAACATATAAGATGATTAGAGGTTTGGATAGGGTGGACAGTGATAGCCTTTTTCCTCGGATGGAGAAAGCTAGCACGAGGGGGCATAGCTTTAAATTAAGGGGGGGTAGTTATAGGACTGATATCAGGGGTAGGTTCTTTACCCAGAGGGTGGTGAGGGATTGGAATGCCCTGCCTGCTGCAGTTGTAAATGCGCCTAGTTTGGGGGCATTTAAGAGATCCGTGGATAGGTTTATGGACGAAAAGGGATTGGTTTAGGTTAGTGGGTCATTGTTTTTTAACTGGTCGGCGCAACATCGTGGGCCGAAGGGCCTGTTCTGCGCTATAATGTTCTATGTTCTAAAGGACATTAATGAACCAGATGGGGTTTTTATGACAATCGACAATAGTTTCATGGGCATCATTAGATTATTAATTCTGGATCTTTATTGAATTCAAATTTCGCCACCAGCTACGGTGGAATTCGAACCTGGGTTGCGAGAGTATTACCCTGGGTCTCTGGATTACTAGTCCAGTGACAATACCAGTACGCCACCGCCTCCCCAGTGTGACGTCTCCCTTTGTGGTTGGTTTCATGAACTTTTTCTAGTTACCCTGTCCTTGCGTTGCGATCTCCTGACATGGGTTTTTTTTTGTAATCGTTTTTTCTCCAGCAGGAGTTGTATTTCCACATTATTCCGAGGCATTCAGCTCCAACGGTGAAAGATAAGTCACAAAGATTTGGGGAAAACTTGGCAGGAGGGACATTTCACGTTCCATCCATATTCACCGCATGGCTTCAGGTTTACCATCCCTGCTTAATGTCCGACAAGTCACCTTGAATATCGCAGCCAACCTCATGCTCCATCACACTGTAGGGTTGACCTCCTTCATCGGAGTGGATGGTGGATCCAAAAGAGAAAATGCTGGAAAATCTCAGCGGGTCTGGCAGCATCTGTAAGGAGAGAAAAGAGCTGATGCTGAGTCCAGGTGACCCTTTCTCAAAGCTGAGTAGTGGATCTTTCTGTTTAACTGACGTAGATATTCTAAGACCACCCACATTTCTTCAACCACCTCCTCCCCCCGGGAATATTCTTTCTGGATCTAGTCCTGTTAGAACATAACATAAGAACATAAGAAGTAGGAGCAGGAGTAGGCCATCTAGCCCCTCGAGCCTGCCCCGCCATTCAATAAGATCATGGTTAATCTGAAGTGGATCAGTTCCACTTTCCCGCTTTCTCCCCATAACCCTTAATCCCCCTGTCTATCAGAAATCTATCTGCCCGTGACTCAAACATATTCAACGAGGTAGCCTCCATTGTTTCAATGGGCAGTGAAGTCCAGAGATTCACCACCCTCTGAGAGAAGAAGTTCCTCCTCATCTCTGTTCTAAACTGCAACCCCCCTCCCCCCTTATTTTGAGGCTGTGCCCTCCAGTCCTGGTATCCTTTCCAAGTGGAGTTAAAAGTTGATAGGTTTCTATGAGATCTCCCCTCATTCTTCTGAACTCCAGTGAATACAATCCTAACAGGGTCAATCTCCCCTCATATGTCAATCCTGCCATCCCAGGAATCAGCCTGGTAAACCTTTGCTGCACTCCCTCTATAGCAAGGAACATCCTTCCTCAGATAAGGACACTAAATCTGTACACAATACTCCAGGTGTGGCCTCACCGAGGCCCTGTATAATTGCAGTAAAACATCCCTATCCCTATACACGAATCCTCTCGCTATGAAGACTGGGCTTTCAATAGAATGTGGAACCCACCAGGGGTTATTTTGGAGCAAGCTAATAACAAATGCTAAGCTCCTGAAACATGGCTGCTTGTAGTTCTGCCTTTATTCTTGCTTTATGCTTTTAAAACTCTATTCTAACTCTTTTAAACTCTGTAACAGAGCTATGACTGTAACACTACATTCTGCACTCTCTCCTTTCTTTCTGTATATATGGTATGTTTTGTCTGCATAGCGCACAAGAATCATAGAACCCTACAGTGCAGAAAGAGGCCCTTCGGCCCATCGAGTCTGTACCGACCACAATCGCCCCCAGGTCCTACCCCCATATCCCTACATATTATACCCACTAATACCCTCGAACCTACGCATCCCTGGACATTAAGAGGCAATTTCTTAGCACGGCCCAATCAACTTAACCCACACATCTTTGGACTGTGAGAGGAAACCCACGCAGACACGAGGAGAATGTGCAAACTCCACACAGACAGTGATCCGAGCCGGGAATCGAACCCAGGACCTGGAGCTGTGAAGCAGCAGTGCTAACCACTGTGCTACCGTGCCGCCCTGAATGCAGACAGGTATGATGTGGAGATGCCGGCATTGGACAGGGGTGGGCACTGTTTAAAAAGTCTCACAACATCAGGTTAAAGTTCAACAGGTTTATTTGGAAGCTCTCAGAGTGCTGTTCCTTCTTGAAGTGACTCCCTCTTGAAGGAACAGCGCTCCGAAAGCTCGTGATTCCAAATAAACCTGTTGAATTTTAACCTGGTGTTGTGAGACTTCTTGCTGTGCAGGCACGTATGATTGTAACAATACTAAGATGAAATTTGCACTGCTTTTCATGATGATGTAGGGTGGAAACTCAAACATTACAAGGACAGTGCCTTTAGCTCTCAAGCCTGTTTTGTTGCCATTCATTGAGATCATGGTTCATTTGCCACCTAATTCCATCCATTCAAGAGCAAGATTTATCATCATCATTGTGCCTGCTGCCAACATGGAGTAGCCACCAATCCAGCTCTGTGCATACACACTGGTCCACACGTACACAGAAAACCATTTCCCGATGCTCCATATGATTTTGATTTATTCCACCAGGGTCCAAAGGTTGAAGGAGCTCGGGATTCCTTCCTGCTCGCCTGTAACACTTTCAACTTGTCTCTATTTGCTTGCAGACAATTTGAAGAGGCTGGAATCCATGCCAGCCTTGTACATTGTTTCCAATATTGATGTTTTTCCAGCCCCGAAGCTCACACACACTCATGGAAGGCTCATTCTGATAATGTTCGCTGAAGCACAGAGCCCTACTGCACCACCACCCAATGCCCCCCCTCCCCCTCCCCCCCAAACACCCATCCCAACACCATCACCACCCTCAGCTGCCCCCCAGGCTCTGCCTGAAAGTGAGCTGGATTATTTTTGAAAATAAATCGTTTCATTTTCAGTGGGAGCAATGACACTACTTTATTCATTCATGAGTGCCACTCTGCCACTCGTTGTACAATCTCGGACTGCCCTTGGCTTGCTAAACCATTTCAGAGGGCACTTAAGGGTCAACCGCATATCTGTGAAGCCAGATTGGGGTAATGACGGCAGATTTCCTTCCCTAAAGGGCATTAAGGAGCCAGATGGATTTTCCAGATTTTTATTGAATTCATATTTCACCATCTGCCGCGATGGGATTTGAACCCAGGTCCCCGGAACATTAACCCGGGTCTCCAGTGACAACCCCTGAGTCTTTCTGTTGGAGAAGGAGGAAGCATCTGCGATCAAATTTGAACACTAACGATCAAATTAAGTTCCCAGCAGCTACAAGTAAACATTAGAGACAGTACCATCTTTTATTGTTAAATGTCTATTTGCATTTTTAAAATATTGTCTCATCGACACTCATTCTCAATCAATGATATGACAAAGTGTTGGTTTGAATCTATTGGGTCAGTGTCACAATGATTTCGGGCACACATGCGACAGCAAACATATCCACCATCACCCGGCTTCAAGAAATAACAAAAACCTGAATTTATAGAGCATCTTTCACACACACACACATCACCAAGCTGTGATGGGCGGCACGGTAGCACAGTGGGTTAGCACTGCTGCTTCACAGCTCCAGGGTCCTGGGTTCGATTCCTGGCTCGGGTCACTGCCTGTGTGGAGTTTGCACATTCTCCTCGTGTCTGCGTGGGTACTCCGCGTTTCCTCCCACAGTCCAAAAATGTGCAGGTTAGGTTGATTTGGCCATGCTAAGAAATTGCCCTTTAGTGTCTAGGGATTGGTAGGTTAGTGGGTATAATAGGGATGTGGGGGTAGGGCCTGGGTGGAATTGTGTTCAGTGCAGACTCAAAGGGCCTCTTTCTGCACTGTAGGGTTTCTATAATTCTGTACGAACTGTTTCAAACGCTCTATCATGTGTCAAGATCTTATGTACAATTGGATCTTATATACAATGAATCACCATCTCGGTGAAGAGCCATCTTAGTCTATGCATGAAATACCAGAGTGGGGCTGAAACCCAAAAGCCTCTGACTCAAGAGTGCACCCCACTGAGCCAAACTGTTTCTGCATTCCTCCAGGTTCCACATGTCATCTGGTGTGAATCAGAGATGAGCTTAGTCCCAGTGAGCATGTGAAAAGCAAAGCGTTCATTAGACATGTAACTGAATCACCGCGTGTGACAGCAGTGTAATTTGTCAAGAAATTAGCGTGCTGAGTCATCCAGATGGAGAGTTTTACGATCCTCATACTTGGATGAGTAATGTAAGGCTTTGAGATTTCAGAACAAAGCACCTCCCACATAATTAACTTATTATTAATGTTAGCAACACATCGCTCAGTGAGGGCACGCAACCCACCTTCCAGAATGAGACTCAGGAGAAGGGGCAAAAGGGCACCAGAAAGTGCCATAACATACTGATAGTGATAACACCAGATTTACACTGGTGTTGCTCGCTCATTCAGCACTGAACCAGATTAACACCAGGAGAGGGGAAGGATTGGGGGAATTTTTAATTTCCCTGCCTGGGTGATAATTGCAGTAAAAAGTCTGACAACACCAGGTTTTAGTCCAACCTATTTATTTGATAATATTTCAAGCTTTCACCTGACAAGCTTTCGTCAGGTGAATGGAGAGTTCTGGCCTCAGACAGAGCATATAAAGCACAGACAGTTTAGAGATTGCTGATTAGAATGCGAATCCTTACACCTAACCTGCTGTTCAAGTCTTAAAGTGGCTGATAATGTGAGTGGAAGGAGCACTGATCACAGTTTAAAGAGATGTGTATTGTCTCCAGACAGTACAGTAAGTGAGGTTTTGCAAACCCAGGCAAGTCACGGGGGTTACAGATAGTGCGACATGAACGACAAGAACCCTCGAAAGCTTGTGAGAATATTATCAAATAAATAGGTTGGACTAAAACCTGGTGTTGTCAGACTTTTTACTGTGTTTACGCCAGTCCAACGCCGGCATACCCACTTCATGGGTGATAATTGGACAGAGTGATTGACTTTAACAGGTCATGGTCTCAATATTATCCAGTTGTTTAGAACATAGAACATTCCAGCGCAGTACAGGCCCTTCGGCCCTCGATGTTGTGCTGACCAGTGGAACCAATCTAATGACCCTCTAACCTAAACTATTCCAATGTTATCCATGTGCCTATCCACTGACCATTTGAACGCCCTTAAAGTTGGCGAGTCCACAACTGCTGCAGGCAGGGCATTCCACACCCTTACTACCCTCTGAGTAAAGAGTTGCCCCAAAGACACCTTCGCCAACAGTCTCTGCGTTTGGCATGTGAGTGAGATGTCTCAGTCCTTGTTACAAAGAACAAAGAACGTCACCATTTCTGCATTATCAGAGTTTATCTATCTTCAGTCAGGATTCAGAATCACACTGGGATTTTTCACCCATTTCTGAATTGTATTCACTCCTGGAATACCGAGGTGGGGGGGGAGGGAGGGAGGGGGGGGAGGGGGGGGGATTCTCTCACCTCGCTATGCCTGCTGCTGATTGTGCCAATCCTGGAGATTAGTGTGTGAGCCTAAAATCAGTTTCATACTAGTTTGCAATTCCCCTGGCAACGTTCTACTGGGGCAAACAGGATCGAACCCAGAAAGGTTGGTGTATTTAAAGTAGCTAATCATAGCGAAAGTAGTTAAATCAGAGAATCATAGAACCCCTACGTTGTAGAAGGAGGCCATTCGGCCCATTGAGACTGCACTGACTCTCTGACAGAGTATCCAACCATTATTCTCGCTGTTATGAAAAGAGTGCAATCCTATGAAAAAAGGAGAGTTTCAGACCTGTTTTTTGGGTGAGTTTGAAATGCAATCTTATGGCATTTAGTGCAAAAAGGTGCCAGGATGCGATTCTCGCCAGTAAGTGGGGGGAGGGGAAGGTGGGGAGTGGAGCCACTGCTGCCGTTGTGCATTGGCGATGGAGGGAGTGAATGTGGCAGATAGGGTGCCAATCAAGTGAGGCTGCTTTTTCCTGGATGGTGTCGAGCTTCTTGAGTGTTGGAGCTGCACCCATCCGGGCCAGTAGGAAGTATTCCAACAAACTCCTGACTTGTGCCTTGTAGATGGTGGACAGGCTCTGGGGAAACAGGAGGTGAGTTACTTGCTGCGGTGTTCCCAAACTCAGACCTGCTCTTGAAGACATAGTATTTCTATGGATGTCCACCTAAGTTTCTGGTCAATGGTAACCCCCAGCGTGTTAATGGCGGGGGGATTCAGTGGTGATATTGCTACTGAATGCTACAGGGAAATTATTATTCTCTCTTGTTGGAATTGTTCGGTATTTGCATTGCATGACTACTATTTGCCAGTTCAAGCCTGGATATTGTTCAGATCTTCCTGTATTCAGGCACGGACTGTTTGAGGAATTGCAGGTTGGACTAACATTGTACAATCAAGAACAAACAAAGACCAACACAGCACAGGAAACAGGCCCTTCGGCCCTACAAGCCCATTCGGCCCATTTTAACACTCAGCGAGCGCCTCATTCCAATCCTCCTTCTGCCTACGACTTTTGTCTACGCCTCTTATTTTTTCGTTCGGGCCGTTCCCCCTCCTTTTGGGGAGCTGCCCCTTTTACTTTGTCCCTGAGTTAATTTGAGTTGGTTTGTTTGCTTTGCCCTAAAAGAGGCAGAGAGTTTGTGTGGAGGATTCTCCTGCAGAATTGTTGAGTTTGAACCAGAAGGAAGGAGGGAAGGAGGAGGAGCCTGCTGTTCGGCTGCTGGAGGGTGCTCCCTCCGTGGGGGGAGAGAGGGAGAGACACAGAGAGTTTCTTTTTACCAACTACAGGAGGGAGGAAGGAGTGAAGCCCCCCCCCCCACCCACTGCTGCTGCCCCCAATGCAGGCACCCCCCCCATTCCTCCTGACTGGGGCACTGGCCCTCCTCAGTGCCCTGTCCCTCATCCTCCCTCCTGCTCTTCCAACCTCCTCTCTCCCTCTCTAACCCCCCGGGAGAGCGCACCTGACCCCCCCACCCTATCCCACCCTCCCTCATTCCCTCTCTGACCCCACCCTGACACCTGGGCAGAGAGGGTCTTCACCCATCCCTCCCTCCAACCCACCCCTTTCTGCCCTTCTCCCCACCTTCCCCCCTCCCTTCTCCCCTTCCCCTACCATCTCCCCCTTCTGCCCCCCTCTTTTTGCCCTGCCCTCTTTCCCTCCTCCTGCCCCCTTCCCCCTAACCCTATCACTCCCCCTCGCCTTTCCCTCTTCCCCTTTCCCCTTCACCCATCCCCCTTCCACTCTCCCAACCCCTGTCCCCCCATCCCACCTCCACCTCTCCCTCCATCCCACCTCCTCCCTTTCCCCATCCAACCTCCCCCCCCCATTGCCATTGCCCCCCCCTTCCCATTGACCCCCCCCTTCCCATTGACCCCCCCGTTCCCATTGACCCCCCCCCTTCCCATTGACCCCCCCCTTCCCATTGACCCCCCCCCTTCCCATTGACCCCCCCCTTCCCATTGACCCCCCCCCTTCCCATTGACCTCCCCCTTCCCATTGACCGCCCCCTTCCCATTGACCCCCCCCTTCCCATTGAGACACCCCCTTCCCATTGACCCCCCTCTTCCCATTGACCCCCCACTTCCCATTGACCCCCCCCTTCCCATTGACCCCCCCTTCCCATTGACCCCCCCCTTCCCATTGACCCCCCCCCTTCCCATTGACCCCCCCCCTTCCCATTGACCCCCCCCCTTCCCATTGACCCCTTCCTCTTCCCATTGACCCCTTCCTCTTCCCATTGACCCCCCTTCCCAATCTTTCCCCTTCCCTTTGCCCCCTTCCCAATGCCCCCCCACCCGGAAACAATGAGGGGGAATTGGAGCTGATTGAAGAGGCGGAATCGCTTCCCGAGTATCCCGTGGGACAGGGAGCCTCTGCAATGGGATTGCAGCTGGATTCCCGGCTAGAAAACGGGCTGGTGTTTGCGGGAAGTGATTGTCCTGATTCCCTGGCCGGGATGGGAGCTTGGCTGCTTTCTTGGGCTCTCTGCTTCCTGGCCGCCTCCTCACTCTCAGGCCAGCCGCTACTCCTGGGGAGGGATGATGTTTGTGTCCCAGAGGCAGGCTGGAGATTTGAGTGCGGTCACTCCGGGATCAGCAGCGCTGAGTGTATCCGCCAGGGTTGCTGCTTTGATCCCCGGAGCTCCAGCCCCCATCGCTGTTTCTCCAGTCTGAGAAAGAGCCCAGGTAACAACAAGACTCACCGCCCCCCCCCCCCCCCCAGTCTAGTGGAGACAGAGAGAGGAGAGAATCTAACTGGGAAATGGGGCATTTGTTGCTGCCTCACTGTGTGATGGAGATGGGTAGGAATGGCTATTCGGCATCTGAAGCTTCAAGTGTTAAATTCCTTCAGTGAAATGTTAATGTTCACTCTCTCCAGCCTGTTGGCAATAATGACAAATACACTAAACAGCTGGCTGCTTTAACCCTGTGCTGATGTTTTATTGAGGAATTTGTCTCCGGTGAATCTGTCTAAACAACTGGACACTTTTTTTTTCTGTGGATAATCCGCCACCGAAAGCATCGATGTGACCATCCCACAGGGAGCAGCTCCCCTGCTTGGTGAAGCTGAGGTTTGGGGTGACTGGGAGTTTGGGTGATATTAGACCCTGTCTGACCCATGTGATGGGTGTGTTGCTAATGATACATGGTTCATTCGGGGCTGGGATAATACTTGCTGCTCCTGGGTGCTGTGATGATGGACACTTGCTCACTATTCCTTATTAATGGAAACTAGTGTTTGAAATTATCACCCAGTAAAGAGAAATTAAGTTCATTACAGATGCCTAGTCAGATGACTAATGGGTGTTGAAGGAAGGTTGCATTGAGTAACAGGAGCACCAACTGGCTCCAGTATCTATTGAATGGGATTCACTCACTGTTAACTGATCCATTTTGCTGGTATTTGTACTAAAGTAAACTCTCAGGAATTCAGTAATGTTTATGGATGTTGATGTTGGGCATAAATGTCTCATCACCAGGTTCACTAAGTAGATTAGGTCTGTACCTGTTGGAGTTTAGAAGGATGAGGGGGAATCTTATAGATGTATGAGATAATGAAGGGGAAGGATAGGGTAGAAGTAGAGAGATTCTTCTTGCTTAGAAATGATAGCAGAGCTAGAGGGCATAGCCTCAAGGTAAGGGGGGGGGGGTGTAGTTTAGATTGGAGTTGAGGAGGAACTTCTTCCCTCAAAGGGTGGTAAATCTCTGGAATTCTCTGCCGTTGAAGTGGTGGAGGCTACCTCGCTAAATATATTTAAGTCACGGGTAGATAGGTTTCTGATAGACAAGGGAATTAAGGGTTATGGGGAGAAAGCAGGAAAGTGGAACTGATCCACTTCAGATCAGCCATGATCTTATTGAATGGTGGGGCAGGCTAGATGGCCTACTCCTGCTCCTATTTCCTAGTGTCCATTCCTGTTCACAGTTCTGTGGGTCTAACTAGGGTTTTGTCCAATGGCAGCACAACATCTGCATCTCTCTAACTCCAGCCCTTTAGATGTTCTGAAGTGGACTATTTTCTGTACCTGTTGGTGGTGTTTTGGGTAACTGAGCACCTGAACCCCCAAATCTCTCCGGCTGTCGACAGAGTTTAACTTTGCCTTAAAAATAGGCTGATAGATCCTTTTTTATTTGAAATGAATAATATCAACTTGTTAAAATTTATTTGCTACAACTTTGTCCATTTGCCTAATCTAATAATACCCTGTTTTGTCTAAATTTGTATATTTGAGCTTTTATGCCATTATCTAAGAATGAGTATCATAAATAAGGCCCTGAGCCAATTCCCTGTGGGACACCACTCAGCCCATCCTCCCAGTTCGAGTGCGTGTCCATTACTACAAACTCTCTCAAACCAATTTTCTATCCACGATCAGTGATCAACCTTGAATTGCATGGGCTCACACACCTGTTTAATCTCTTGTGCAGGATTTTATCAAAGACCGTCTGGAAGTCCATATGAATAACATCTAGTCAACTTGCCTCTGCCCACCATCTTTGTCACTTCAACAAATTATAGTTGGTCAGGCATGATCTGCCCTTATGAATCCATGCTGACTCTCTTTGGTCCTCTGTTAGTTTCCATTGGCTGTCTTCCCTTTCTACTGTGAATACTGAAGTAAAATACTTGCAGTCTACCATTTCCCCATGGTCATTCACATTCCCATGCTGAGGTCAATAATGCCTTTAATCAGTTGCTTCACCTCTGTCTAACTGTAAAATTGCCTTTCATTTTCATTTATGTCCTTTTTGCTTGCTATTGATCTGCCCTTGTATTGTCAAATGATTTAATTTCCATCTCCAATTTTATGTAAATGAAGAACAACAGTGGCTGAGATCTTTCTCCTCTTACCATGTCACTTTTTATAAAGTAATCTCAAAAATGTGTCTTTGAAACTGAGCTTCTTCCTAATGTTCATTTATCTAGAGTTTGATGATATTATTATGCTTTGAATGGTTGGATTGTATTCCTTTGCAGTGTGCACAGCTGATGGTCATTTCATCATCGTGATCTCCAAGAACCTTACCCGTCCTGCCCTCAACCTGTCATCCCTGTATGTGAAAGATGGACAAGAGGCTGAGTGCCAGCCTAAACTAACCACCGGGCAACTTGTGGCCTTCCGCTTTCCAGTCACCTCTTGTGGTTCCAGCAAGTGGGTGAGTATTGAAGGGTCAAGGCATTCTCCCAGTAAGTGAGCCAGCTTCTTATTAAGCAGCCTCTTCATTACAGGAGGAAGATGGAACCTTGGTCTATGAAACAGACGTCTTGGGCAAGAGGATGATTGAGACTGGGAAGCTGGGCTCAATAACTCGGGACAGCACCTTCGGGTAGGAGGATGGTGGGAGTTGTTGGTATTGGAGGGGATGTGTTACTGAATGAAGCTGCAACTACTTGTGTCTGTCTGCAGCCTGCACGTCCAGTGCAAGTACAGAGGGAGGCAAGAGACTGGCTTACAGATCAATGTCACAGTTTACACGGTTTCTCCACCACCTCCTGCTTCAGAAGAAGGGATTCTGAAACTGGAACTTCGAATAGCAAAAGGTAGAGGTGCCCTGGGGAATGGTGAATGGGATTAGTGGGGATGTATCCATCCAGGGAGTGACTGGTTCTTGTGTATCTCTCAGATGGTGACTACAGATCATGGTATGTGGACAGTGAGTACCCCATTTGGAGAATCCTTCGGGAGGCAGTGTTTGTGGAGGTTCGTGTCCTGGGTCGCAGTGACCCAACGCTTGTCCTGAGGCTGCATGACTGCTGGGCAACTCCTGTGCCAGCCCCAAACCATGAGGTGCAATGGAGTCTGCTGGTGGATGGGTAAGGTTTGTGAATGGGAAGGCTAATTGTTTTTGGATATTGAAATGACTGGACTGCTTATCTCTTTCCCCCTCACCAAATGGCCATAAACTGGTGCAGAGCTGCCTCTGCTGATCAGTGAGGGTCTTGGACAATTCCAGGGAGGTCACATGGGCTGCACTTGGCCAAATGGATCTGCTCCCTTCAAGAACCCATATGACTCCTTGCTGATTTGTGGCTGGTACAATGGGTGCAGACACCAATGTATTCCAGAAACTAGTCTTTAGCAAGTTGAAATAAACATGCTCTCCATTTCTACTTCCTTATCCTCTGCAGCACTTTGGTGCCCCCCATACCCCCCCCCCCTGCTCCAAACCCCCATGGTACATTCTCCAGTTACAGGTCAATGTGTAGCATGTTTTTTACATTGGGAATCTCCCTGGGTTGTTATCCCAGTGGTTCTAATGCTCTACAGTCAAACCATTGTGAGTGGCACATACCACCTGTGGTGAGTAGTTTTAATACATTTCAGCTCCAGTTTCTTGATCAGAAACATTCCTGACCTCCAGTAATATCCCACATGGAGTTCTCCCAGCTTGGAATAATGGAATGAACAAATTGGGAAATCTGTCATTGAAAGAATGGAATCACCTCTGGAACACAACACCAGTGGCCCCAAACTAATTTTATTGATATTTGACAGATCAGATACCCCTTCCTGCTCTGACACCATTTGCTGACTGTTCCAGGTGTCCCTATGAGGGTGATGACTATCAGACTCTCCTACACCCAGTCATGTTTTCTGGCCTGAAGTTCCCAACACATCACAAGCGGTTTGAACTGAAAACATTTGTTTTCTTGGACAGAGAGTCGGAGCAGCCTCTGACTGGACAGGTAAGCAAGAGAAATCCAAGCCTGGACTCCCTTTGTGCCTGGCTCCTTAACAGCCTGGTTCATCCAGAAACATGAAGATCCCCCTAAAATGTCTCCTTTCCATTCTAGGTTTACCTGCACTGCAGTGCTGGGGTCTGCTCACCCTCTGCTCAGGATGACTGTGCACCCAGATGTGTCCCAAGTGAGTTCTTGTTTGATGTCTCCTGAATCAGGATGATGCTTCATTAAGACAGGCAGAGATGGTGTTTGAATGGAATATCTGGTTAGTGTGCTGTGACTGGGGGATTCCTCTATCCCTCAGCATCAACAGCTCCTCCATCACAAACGGGGCATGTTTTGTGGTCTGAACACCCCACTCACCTGACAAAGGAGCAGCACTCTGAAAGCTAGTGGCGTTTATTAACAAATAAACCTGTTGGACATAGAACATTACAGTACAGGCCCTTTGGTCCTCAATGTTATGCCAAGCTATGCCCAAGATCAAGCTATCCCCTCCCTATCATTCTGGTGTTCCATGTGCCTATCCAATAACAGTTTGAAAGTTCCTAAAGTGTCCAACTCCACTATCTCAGCAGGCAGTCTATTCCACACCCCACTCTCTCTGGGTGAAGAATCTACCTCGGACATCCCTCCACATGTCCCACCATGAACCTTATATTTATGCCCCCTAATAACACCAGACTTTAACCTGGTTGTGAGACTTCTTATTGTTTACCCAAGTCTGACACTGGCATCTCCACATCAGGAAAGTACTCATCAATAACTGATTTCAATAATGCTTGTGCAGTGTGGCAAAGCAAGACACCATTTACAGGATTCCAGCACTTGCACTAAATTGTGGTCAGATTGAGGGTTAGGCATTTTTTAAGAACATAAGAAATAGGAGCAGGAGTAGGCCATCTAGCCCTTCGAGCCTGCCCCGCCATTCAATAAGATCATGGCTGATCTGAAGTGGATCAGTTCCACTTTCCTGCTCTCTCCCCATAACCCTTACTTCCCCTGTCTATCAGAAACCTATCTACCTGTGACTTGAATATATTTAGTGAGGTAGCCTCCACCTTTTTTAAACAGTGACGTAACATTAGCTGTTTTCCAATCTTCCAGCACTTGCCCAGAATCCAGTGAATTTTGGTAAATAATTACTAAGGCAATTTATTGAGGTGGGCACAGTGGGTTAGCACTGCTGCTTCACAGCTCCAGGGTCCTCAGTTTGATTCCTAGCTCAGTCACTGGAGTTTGCACATTGTCCTCGTGCCTGCATGGGTTTCCTGCCACAGTCCAAAGATGTGCGGATTAGGTTGATTGGCCAGGATAAGAAATTGCCCCTTAGTGTCCTGGGATTTGTAGGTTAGAGGGATTAGTGGTTATAATGTGCAGGGATATGGGGGTAGGGCCTGGGTGGGATTATTCAGTGCCTCTTTTTGCACTGTAGGGTTCTATGATTAGTAAAACTCTGCGAATTACAATCCTTAATAGGCAGTGACCATCAGCAATCTGATCATAATCACTGAGGATCTTGGAAAATTAATCTGCATTGGGTCTGAACTCTCTTCTCACTTTAGAAAGACGCAGGAGTCCCCGTGACCATGAGGGAACATTAGTGAGTGCTCCTGGCCCCATCATCCTGGAAGATGAGGGGCTTCAGTCCAAGAAACAGCATGAAGCAAGTGGTAAGTAGAGACTTTTCAATAGTCCACCTGTGAGCTCTCTTGAATATAATGTCTTCTAATCTTCCATTAGGTGCTGCTGAATCTCCTGCTTGGCTTGTGCAAGGAGTAGCCATTGGCTTCATGATGGTGTCCCTGTGCCTGCTGGTGGTGATGGTTACAGTGTACATGAAGAGACCAAGAGCTGTTGCTTCTCAAATGTAGTGAAATTGAACAGTGTGGAATCTGAACAAAAATAAATCTGAAATGAACATGTCCTGGGTGTTGAGTAGAATTATTTGCAATAAAACCTTGTTTTCAGTTGGCTAAGGATTTTAGACACCTGTTTCAAGGCAAGGTACAGAAGTACTTGCAAATTAAGCAGATTCTCACATAGCTACCAGAGTTTTAATTTACTCAAATTGCCTCTACTACAGCCTGTATCAGAAGCTGTGATACAACCTGCAGCCTCAAAGGCCATTCACCTGCCCCCAAACAACTATTTGAAAGCACTATCCAGGTAGTGCTGTCTCCCTGTCCTGTCTCCCTGGGTTAGATAGTAGACAAGAGCATGAGTTCCAGAGCCATGCTAAGGATTTGAAAACCCCCAGATTTTAGAATAGCCACTGGCACGATGCAGAAGTCCAAGAGTAACTGGGGGGGAACGGTTAAAAGGCACTGGGGACATCAGTTTTAAGGTGTGTAAGAAACAGTTTAGAGATGTGCAATACAAACTGTATTGAATGCCTGGGGAGGTGGTGGAAGCAGGTACAATAGTTTCATTTTAAGGGCAACTAGACAAATAAGATGGGAATGGAGGAACAGGGACTCCATAAGTTCATACAGTTTTAGTTGGGCATCATCAGTGCAAGTTTGGAAGGATGAAGGGCCAGTTCTGTTGTATTGGCGTTCATTCTTTTAAAGAATGATCATTCAATGATGCAGGTTTCCTATCAAATGTTTTCTGATAAATAGCTGTCTGCAAGTTTTAATTACTGCTTCCGCCCAGCCCCCTGGATTTCTCCTTCCACCCGGTGGGAGGAGGAAGATTGAGAGATGCAGGAGTGTTAATCAATCTTGGTGGTTTTTACAGGGATAGATTCCTCCACAGGCTCAGAAGTAGGTGTCAGCTCAGTGACTATCACTGTCTGCTGTGCAGTTACAGGGACCCGGCTTGGATCTCTGGCTTGGATCAATGTCTGTGGGAGTTTGCACGTTCTCCCTGTGTTTGTGTGGGTTTCCTCTGGGTGCTCCAGTTTCCTCCCAGTCTGAAAGACATGCTGGTTAGATGGATTGACAATGCTAAATTCTCAAGTGCTCCCAAACAGGTGCTGGAGTTTGACTATGGGATTTTCACAGTAACTTCATTGCAGTGTTAATGTAGGCCAACTTGTGACAAATTTATTTAAATCAGGCTATGAAACTGGGGATGGTCTCCTGTGGCTTCTAGACTGAAGAATCAAATTTATACCTGAACATGAAGAGTGGGAGTCAAAATTACCTTTGACTGTTTTGACTATTTGTCGTGTCAGGCAGAGTTAGACTCCTCACTGGTCCATGTGGTATTGAGCCATGGGTTGTGAGTAGATTCATCTTTTTTGTTGTTCTCCACTATGATCTCACTTGTTACGAAGATATAATACAGCCTTTCAATAAACAACCCCCACTTTTCCTCTTTGGGGTCAAATGCCTCTCAACCTTTCTAATTAAAGGAATTTCTATATGGCATATGGATCTGTCTCTTTGTAGTCTTGATGCTCACTCCTCTCCCCTTCTTGCTGCATACAGCAATTTCCCCAATGACTGACAAAGCTTTTCCTCATCGCCAGTGTAATGACATTGAAGTCAACTCATTGCGATTTCAAGATATAAAGGGTTATTATCATCAATATGTGGGTGTCACGGTAACACAGTGGTTAGCACTGCTGCTTCACAGCTCCTGGGTTTGATTCCTGACTTGGGTCACTGTCTGTGTGGAATTTGCATGTTCTCATGTCTGCATGGGTTTCCTCCCACAATAGGTTGACTGGCCATGTTAAAATTGCCCTTAGTGTCCTGATGTGTAGGTTAGATGGATTAGTGGGTAAAATATATACGGAAATGGGGCTAGGGCCTCGGTGGAATTGTGGTTGGTGCAGACTCGATCGGCTAAATGGCCTCTTTCTGTACTGTAGGCTTTCTAAGTTCTAAGAATATTTATAAATGCACAAGTGATGGTCAACAGAACTGTAATACATGTCCACACACTTCTCCTCCTCCCTGGCTTCAACTGAGGTTCCTCCGCGACCCTGGGCCTCATCCCCTTGCATCCAATTGGCTCAGCTTTCCACATAGCCATTCTGTAGGATCCAGCCTGATCATGTGACCCTCAGGGATCACACGCCCCCCCTCCCCCTCCCCCTCCCATTCCCAAAGGGATCCTCGTCAGGCCTCATTTGGAGTACTGTGCGCAGTTCTGGTCGCCTCACTATAGGAAAGACGTAGAAGCTATTGAAAGGGTGCAGAGGAGATTTACAAGGATGTTGCCTGGACTGGGAGGCATACCTTATGAAGATAGGTTGAGGGAGCTGGGACTCTTTTCCCTAGAGAGGCGAAGGTTGAGAGGTGACCTGATAGAAGTTTATAAAATGTTGAGAGGAATAGATAGGGTGGACTCTCAGAGGCTATTTCCCCGGGTTGAAATGGTCGCTACGAGAGGACACAGATTTAAGGTGCGGGGAGGGAAGTACAGAGGTGATGTTAGGGGTAAGTTTTTCACTCAGAGGGTGGTGAGTGAATGGAATCGGCTGCCGTCATCGGTGGTGGAGGCGAACTCGCTGGGGTCTTTTAAAAGACTTCTGGATGAGTATATGGGGTTTAATGGGATTGGGGGTTATAGATAGGTCTATAGATTGGTGGGGTTGATGTGATCGGCGCAACTCGAGGGCCGAAGGGCCTGTTTGTGCTGTAATGTTCTATGTTCTATGATCCCACTCCCACAACGAAAAAGGGGGAAGAGAAGAGATGCAATGGACGATGCACCAGTTGCAACAGGTTAATTGGTGCCTAACCATCTGTAAATAGATTGTTAGGCTGCTTAATTTGTATGTTATAAAATGGACTGTACACAGATTCCATTCACGCACACTCCATCTCACTGCTTGTCCCAACTAAATGGGGAATTTGAAGACAGAATGATGATGTGATGAAATGGCTACGAAAAGGGTTACATGCTGGAAGTGTGGGAGTTCTTCCCAGGATTGAGGGCAGAGTACAAATACAAAGAAACTGTACAGTTTAGGGGTGGCCTGGTGGCACCGGGGTTAGCACTGCTGCCTCACAGCACCAGGGAACCAGGTTCAATGTCTGTGTGGTTTTTGCACATTCTCACAGTGTCTGTGTGGGTTTTCTCCAGGTGCTCCGGTTTCCTCCCACAGTTTGAAAGATGTGCTGGTTTGGTGCATTGACCTGAACACATGCTGGAATGTGGCGGCTAGGAAATTCACAGTAACTTCATTGCAGTGTTAATGTAAGCCTTACTTGTGACTAATAAATAAACTTTAAGCCAGTGAATAAACTACTGTTTGTTACAATTCCTTGTTGTCAGTGTTTTGCGAACCGACTCAACACAACAATGCACATCATCTCAGGTACCCTCCGGACAACCCAACTCTCTTCCTCCCAGTCCTGAACAACACCCCACTTCCTTCCGCACCCCCGCCCCCCCCCCCTATATAAAGAGGGCGACTGCAACAAGAAAGCTCCTGGAGAAGGTGTACATTAACCCAAGACTGGCGCTACACATGGACCTTACCAATCCATCTGCTGCTCACAATGCCTATCATGCCAACCTGGTGCCAAGGAATAACCACAGGGACCCTGTGGCAGCTGGAATGGAATCAACACATCACCATTAAAATACACCTCCTCACCACAGAATCCACAGCCTGCCCACCCAGCTCCAGCCTCTCACTCCAACATTGGGCAACAGATTCCTCACTGGCGATGGCCATTGTGCAACGGGTTGGCACAAATGGGTCTTTGCAGGGAACTCAGACAGTAGCTGTGGTTCTCCCCAATGACTCACATCATTGAAGACTGCCCTCCTGACAAAATACCCAGGAGGGCACACAGAGCTCCATTTAGTAAAGAGAACTGGGAAAAGAAACCAATCTTTCTGATTGTTCTCCAGGGTTGGACACAGCAGTGTCCTGGAGATTTGATCCTCAATTCCTGGAGATTCCAGGCCAATCCTGGAGGATTGGGAACCAGTGGACTGCACTATATGCTGATGTCATTCCATATTCCCCTAAATCTAACTTCCAAATCCCGCAGAGAGGCTCCAAATCAAACTTTCTTTCCTGGAACAGACTTGAGTGGGCGCATTCGCTAAAGTGTGATTGGGAGCTGGAGAGAGGCTGAGAATTGGAGCTGATTGAAGAGGTGGAATCGCTTCCCGAGTATCCCGTGGGACAGGGAGCCTCTGCAATGGGATTGCAGCTGGATTCCCGGCTAGAAAACGGGCTGGTGTTTGCGGGAAGTGATTGTCCTGATTCCCTGGCCGGGATGGGAGCTTGGCTGCTTTCTTGGGCTCTCTGCTTCCTGGCCGCCTCCTCACTCTCAGGCCAGCCGCTACTCCTGGGGAGGGATGATGTTTGTGTCCCAGAGGCAGGCTGGAGATTTGAGTGCGGTCACTCCGGGATCAGCAGCGCTGAGTGTATCCGCCAGGGTTGCTGCTTTGATCCCCGGAGCTCCAGCCCCCATCGCTGTTTCTCCAGTCTGAGAAAGAGCCCAGGTAACAACAAGACTCACCCCCCCCCCCCCCCCCCCAGTCTAGTGGAGACAGAGAGAGGAGAGAATCTAACTGGGAAATGGGGCATTTGTTGCTGCCTCACTGTGTGAAGTGTAGGAACGGAGGGGATCCTCAGATTGAGTGAAGGAGCTAACTGAGTGGTTTGGATGGTTTTAGACCGAGTTCTGAAGGTGGGAGGCTCTGTGACTGGAGTTAGAGAGAATCTCCGGCATGGGATCAGCAAATGTGCTTCAGTTTGGGAATATTTACCCCAGTTCCACAATGAGTGACCCTATCCTGATAGTGCTCACCCTGAGACATCCCAATGGGCCAGTTTAACCATGTCTGTGATTGGCTGTCTAATTTTGGGAGTGTGGGTCCAGTCTGTGCAATGATGTGACTTGGAGCTTTCTGGAGACCCCCAAATAGTGGGAGTAGCAGAGGATCAACAGCCACAGGGAAATCATGGGGGGGTGTTGGAGGGTGGGTGTTGTGTTCACCAGAACTTAACTGACATGTCGGCCCAACTGGAAAGGGGGCATTGCTGGGGAGGTATGTAATGCATTTTTGGGTGATTTTCTAAATGAAATTTAGGTCCCATGAAGAAAGTGGCATTGACTGTAGAATAGCAGTCATCAACAAAACAAGTGAATCTGCTGCCAGTGTGAAGTATGAGGTGCGGTGGGTCTCACTGGGGACAGAGATATGGGGTAAGGCTTGAACACCTGTCCTAATGAGGTAGAATCCAATACACTGGCTGGTGTGACAATTGAGGCTGTCTGTGCTTGGGATGGATGGGTCACCTGCTCTGGATGGTGTGCAGCTCCACTTGTTGGGGAGGGGGGGGGGGGGGGGGTGAAGCTGGTGGAAGGGTTTACTGTAGCTTTTCCTTCCTGACGTGGGTGAGGTGTTGGGAGGTTTAGAGTAGATGAAATGTGACACCCTCAGTGTAACAGGTAGTACCTGTCACTAGTCAGTAAAGATCAAGATTAGATGGGGGTGGGAAGATAGCACAGTGGTTAGCACTACTGCCTTGCAGTGCCAGGGACCCAGGTCTGATTCCTGGTTTAGGTCACTGTGTGGAGTTTGCATGTTCTCCCTGTGTCTGTGTGGGTTTCCTCCCACAGTCAAAAGATGTACAGGTTAGGTTGACTGGCCATGCTGAATTGACCCTAGTGTCAGGGGTTAGTGGGGTAAATGGGTAGGTTGTGGGGATTGGGCCTGGGTGGGATTGTGGTCAGTGCAGACTTGATGGGCTGAATGGCCTCCTTTGGCACTGTTGGGATTCCATGGATACTAACAGGTACTTTAAGAATCAAGGAGTGACGATGACTTGATTGTGTTGGGTATTTTGAAATAAAACCCTGATGAAGGGAATGTAGTGGATTCTGTCTATTGAGGCTTCAATAAAGCAGCATGAAGGCTGGATAATGAGTAATGGGGGAGTCCTCTAATAACAGGACAGCAGAATGGGCAGACAAGGCTGATGGCATTTGATTTGGGGGGGGGGGTGGTTGGTGGTGATGTATTTTGGTGATGGGATCAAGACAATTCAGCAGGGGCTGGGAGGGACTGAATGTGCATCAGTGTGAATATCAGTGCGTATTGAGTAACTGTAAAAACGTATGGGATGTTGGACTTTACAAGACAAGGCTTGTTCAACAACTTGACTGTTTCTTGCATAGGCTGCCAATCAACAATAATTGTTGCTTTTTGAGACTTAACGCTTCCTCAATGATCTGAGGCCCCTAACCACCAATAGGAGCAGTGGCAATAAATTCTCTCTTTGCAGCATGCACAGCTGACGGTCATTTCATCATCGTGATCTCCAAGAACCTGACCCGTCCTGCCCTCAACCTGTCATCCCTGTATGTGAAAGATGGACAAGAGGCTGAGTGCCAGCCTAAACTAACCACCGGGCAACTTGCGGCCTTCCGCTTTCCAGTCACCTCTTGTGGCTCCAGCAAGCGGGTGAGTATTGAAGGGTCAAGGCATTCTCCCAGTAAGTGAGCCAGCTTCTTATTAAGCAGCCTCTTCATTGCAGGAGGAAGATGGAACCTTGGTCTATGAAACAGACGTCTTGGGCAAGAGGATGATTGAGACTGGGAAGCTGGGCTCAATAACTCGGGACAGCACCTTCGGGTAGGAGGATGGTGGGAGTTGTTGGTATTGGAGGGGATGTGTTACTGAATGAAGCTGCAACTACTTGTGTCTGTCTGCAGCCTGCACGTCCAGTGCAAGTACAGAGGGAGGCAAGAGACTGGCTTACAGATCAATGTCACAGTTTACACGGTTTCTCCACCACCTCCTGCTTCAGAAGATGGGATTCTGAAACTGGAACTGCGAATAGCAAAAGGTAGAGGTGCCCTGGGGAATGGTGAATGGGATTAGTGGGAATGTATCCGTACAGGGAGTGACTGGTTCTTGTGTGTCTCTCAGATGGTGACTACAGATCATGGTATCTGGACAGTGAGTACCCCATTTGGAGAATCCTTCGGGAGGCAGTGTTTGTGGAGGTCCGTGTCCTGGGTCGCAGTGACCCAACGCTTGTCCTGAGGCTGCATGACTGCTGGGCAACTCCTGTGCCAGCCCCAAACCATGAGGTGCAATGGAGTCTGCTGGTGGATGGGTAAGGAGTGTGAATGGGAAGGCTAATGGCTTTTGGACATTGAAATGACTGGACTGCTTATCTCTTTCCCCCTCACCAAATGGCCATAAACTGGTGCAGAGTTGCCTCTGCTGATCAGTGAGGGTCTTGGACAATTCCAGGGAGGTCACATGGGCTGTACTTGGCCAAATGGATCTGCTCCTTCAAGAACCCGTATGACCCCTTGCTGATTTGTGGCTGGTACAATGGGTGCAGACACCAATGTATTCCAGAAACTAGTCTTTAGCAAGTTGAAATAAACATGCTCTCCATTTCTACTTCCTTATCCTCTGCAATGACATCTGCAGCACTTTGATGGCCCCCCATGATACATTCGCCAGGTTCTGGTCAATGTGTAGCAAGTTCTTTACATTGGGAATCTCTCTCAGTTGTTACCCAGTGGTTCTAATGCTCTACAGTCAAACCATTGTGAGTGGCACATACCACCTGTGGTGAGTAGTTTTAATACATTTCAGCTCCAGTTTCTTGATCAGAAACATTCCTGACCTCCAGTAATATCCCACATGGAATTCTCCCAGCTTGGAATAATGGAATGAACAAATTGGGAAATCTGTCATTGAAAGAATGGAATCACCTCTGGAACACAACACCAGTGGCCCCAAACTAATTTTATTGATATTTAACAGATCAGATACCCCTTCCTGCTCTAACACCATTTGCTGACTGTTCCAGGTGTCCCTATGAGGGTGATGACTATCAGACTCTCCTACACCCAGTCATGTTTTCTGGCCTGAAGTTCCCAACACATCACAAGCGGTTTGAACTGAAAACATTTGTTTTCTTGGACAGAGAGTCGGAGCAGCCTTTGACTGGACAGGTAAGTAAGAAAAATCCAAGCCAAGCCTCCCTTTGTGCCTGGCTCCTTAACAGCCTGGTTCATCCAGGAACATGAAGATCCCCCTAAAATGTCTCTTTTCTATTCTAGGTTTACCTGCACTGCAGTGCTGGGGTCTGCTCACCCTCTGCTCAGGATGACTGTGCACCCAAATGTGTCCCAAGTGAGTTCTTGTTTGATGTCTCCTGAATCAGGATGATGCTTCATTAAGACAGGCAGAGATGATGTTTGAATGGAATATCTGGTTAGTGTGCTGTGACTGGGGGATTCCTCTATCCCTCAGCATCAACAGCTCCTCTATCACAAACGGGGCATGTTTTGTGATCTGAACTCCCCACTGACAAAGGAGCAGCACTCCAAAAACTTAGTGGTGTTTTACTGAGAAATAAACTTGTTGGACACAGAACATAGAACAGTACAGGCCCTTCGGCCCTCAATGTTGTGTTGGGCTATGTCCAATCCTGAGATGCAGCTATCCCACTCCCTATCATTCTGGTGTGTGCCTATCTAATAACCACTTGAAAGTTCCTAAAGTGTCTGACTCCACTATCTCAGCAGGCAGTCTATTCCACACCCCAACCACTCTCTGGGTAAAGAATCTACCTCAGACATCCCTCCCATGAATCTTATATTTATGCCCCCTAGTAACACCAGACTTTAACCTGATGTTGAAACTTCTTGCTGTGTTTACCCCAGTCCAACACTGGCATCTCCACATCAGGAAAGTAGTTGCCAGATAACTTTCACTGCTTGTGCAGTGTGGCAAAACAAGACACCATTTACAGGATTTAGCACTTGCACTAAAGTGTGGTCAGTTTGAGGGTGGCAGTGGTTAGCACTGCTGCTTCATAGCTCCAGGGTCCTGGGTTTGATTCCTGGTTCAGGTCACTGTCTGTGTGGAGTTTGCACATTCTCCTCATGTCTGCATGGATTTCCTCCCACAGTCCAAAGGTGTGTGGGTTAGGTTGATTTGGCTATGCGAAGAAATTGCCTCTTAGTGTCCAGGGATGTGTAGGGATATGGGGGTAGGGTCTGAGTGGGATTGTGTTCAGTGCAGACTCAATGGGCTGAAGGACCTCTTTCTACACTGTAGGGTTCTATGATTAGTAAACTCTACAAATTACAATCCATAATAGGCAGCAGGTGTCAACAATCATCATCCTCACTGAGGATCTTGGAAAATTAATCTGCATTGGGTCTGAACTATCCTCTCTTTCCAATAGAGAGACGCAGGAGTCCCCGTGACCATGAGGGAACATTAGTGAGTGCTCCTGGCCCCATCATCCTGGAAGATGAGGGGCTTCAGTCCAAGAAACAGCATGAAGCAAGTGGTAAGTAGAGACTTTTCAATAGTCCACCTGTGAGCTCTCTTGAATATAATGTCTTCTAATCTTCCATTAGGTGCTGCTGAATCTCCTGCTTGGCTTGTGCAAGGAGTAGCCATTGGCTTCATGATGGTGTTCCTGTGCCTGCTGGTGGTGATGGTTACAGTGTACATGAAGAGACCAAGAGCTGTTGCTTCTCAGTGTAGAATCTGAACCAAAATAAACTTCAGATGAATGTGTCCTGGGTGTTGTAGAATTGTTTTCAGCTGGCCAAGGAGTGTAGACACTACTTCAAAGCAAGAAGATACAAAAGTATTAGATACTATTATTGTTTTCGTGATTTACTCATGGCCTCTACTGCATCATGCTTGATCCAGGCTTTTCAAATAATATAAACTCTGGTTTGTGGAGCATGCAATCCAGGTGATGGTGAATCTTGGCGCTTCTGGCTCCAGTGGTTGAGCCACCCTTGATCACAAACATTGTATCAGACGCTGGAACACAACCTTGCTGCAGAATTGGCGATTCACCTGCCCACACCAGTCTTTGAAAGGACTGTCTGCTTTGTACCACTTCTCCCTGCCCCATTGTCTTGGGGTAGGTAATGGACAAGACGATGAGTATCAGGTCCTTGTTTAGGATCTGAAAACCCCCAATCTTTATTAGCATAGCCACAAATGTTGTCCAGAAGTCCAAGAACATGAATACTTAAACCATTATGGATCAATGACAGATTACTTTTCAGAACATTTTCTTCAACTTGGTAGTTTTCACCAATAGCTTTCTACAAGTTGAACTTCCTGGGGGAGGAAGAGAGATTAAGATGCATGAGTTATCCATCTTAAGGGATGGATTCCCACACAGCTTCAGAAGTTGCCCTGAAACAATGATGTAGTTCTGGATGGGATGGTCCAACAAGTTTTCCAATCCCCAGTTCAACCATCAGACTGCCCCAGAATATCAAGACAAGTAGCCTCCTGATAATGGAAAAAATCCCCTCAATATGATGTGCATTGGTGATCTACTTAAATTACCCTGCTAAATTTGTTTTCCGCCAGGCTGTGTAGCTAAACTTCTCAAATTGAGAAAATTCTGTAAAACTCTTCCTGTGGTGTTCTTCTGGGTGACTTATCTTTGTTTAAGCCAATACAGTTTTTGGTCAGGTCTCTAACAGCTTTCCCTACACTATTACATCTCTCTCTAATTGCAGTTAGGCAGCCTCTAGTCTGTGGTAGAATCATTCCTTGTCAATCTGTCATGTCCTTTTTCAGGTCAACATCCTTTCTGTAATTGGGGAGTGGGAGGGTTTACAGGTCACCCCCATAAACTTCTAGACTCGAATTGCATTTCACGATAACATTTCTACTTTTGCAAAGAACCTTGGTTGAACTGTACTAGGAAAAATAACATGTTATTCTGCTATCAAATGGAGGGAGGTGACGAGTTCCAACTACTGAGGAAATAGCCTGAAATTCAAGGGGGAGACATATTTCCACTGCACAGAAAACACCAGGGTTTTAGTTCAGCTGTGATGTAGACAAAATGCTTAAAAAGCAAACTGGGCGTTTTTGTTTTCAGGAACGGCTCATGGATCAGTCTGGGGTAGATTTGATTCAAGGTGATATTTAATTCGAATGAATGAACCATCTTGCTGTATGGTTAATAATACAATTAGTGTTGCTGCTGAGAATGCACCAGGGCACAATTAACTTCCAAGATTTGGCTGAATTTCCAAATCAGGCAGGGTGTTTGGTCAAGGCAGCCATTGGAAAATGAACAAGGGAGAGGCTGTCCGAAAGCTCTTTAGCTGGGGGTGGGGAAGCTGTGTGCACCTGCTCCTTCTGTCTGTAAAGAACATTATTCATGACAACATAGAATCCACTTATCAACCAATCACAACTTTAATATGGTATAAATTGTTCCCTCCAATATTATTATCTGTCCTCCAAACAAAAGAGAAAATACTGGAAAATCCCAGTAGGTATGGCAGCATCTGTAAGGAGAGAAAAGAGCTGACATTGAGTCCAGATGATCCTTTGTCAAAGCTAAAAGGCAGAGAAAGTGGGAGGTATTTATGCTGCAGGGGACAGAGAATGAAAGATGAGTCATAGCCACAGAAAACAGGGGAAAGGCTGCTAATGGCAGCCCATTAGAGAGAATGGAAGGTGTAAATAGCAGAGTAGCTGAAATAAGTGTAAGCTGTGACAGCTGAAAATGGGAGGAATGTGTGGGAGAGGGGTAAAATTAAGGAGAAACAGGAGTTGAAGGGGACAAAATAAAGGGAAAGAGTGGGGGGGGGAGAGAAATAAAAGATAGAACAGTAAAAAATGGAAACAAAGGGATTGAAGGATAGAATCTCCTGGTGAGTGCAAGATGAAAAGCTTCGTCAGCACTAATCAGAGGAAGAGGAGTAGATATCTGAATACAGGTCTACATTCATGTACAAATAATATACTGAAATAGAGTAAAGCAAGGAGCTGATATTGATTTGTATATTAATGGCTTAGACCAAGTACAACTGGACCATGTTTAATTAGTTCTGGAAAGCAGTGTGCTACACAAATCTAGAATGTTCACCAAGCCTATTGGTTGCCTGGAGCCCAACAATCCATCTTCATTATTTCCCTGTAGCTTGTGACCCCTCCCCAGCCCCCTTGTACCCCGGAGGATGGTAAAAGATGTGCCATTCTCGGCACACACACTAGAAGTATTAGCAAAACGAAATGGAGGGAATGTTAGATGTAAATTGTGTTGCTTCTAAAATGTTAGCATGTGCTTTCTGTATGCCTGTACTGTGCACAAGGTAAAGTTTATTTATTAGTCACAAGTAAGACTTACCTTAACACTGCAATGAAGTTACTGTGAAATTCCCCTTGTCGCCACAGTCCAGTGCCTGATTGGGTCAATGCATCTGATGCATTGTCAATCTGGGTCAATGCAGCACATCTTCCAGAATGTGGGAGGAAACCATGCAGACACAGGGAGAACATGCAAACTCCATACAGACAGTGACCTATGCTGGGAATTGAACCCAGGTGCCTGGTGTTGTGAAACAGTAGTGCTAACCACTGGGCCACCCTAAATTTGGAACTAAATTGAAATACTGGAGAAAGTGCAGAGAGGTCTTTACCAGACTGGAGTTGGCAAACTCAGACCAAGATTGGAATTCACTGTAGAATTTCCAGAGTTTCTTCATATCCTCCATTTCTTCACATCATGAACAAATAATGAGGCAAATAATCCTCAGGAACACTAATTCTCAGGGAAAGTCACTGCCACATCTGTGTGGGTGGTTTGTATTGTCTGATCTTCCAAATATTCTTTAGGTTGGAGAATGTTTGGGGAATTAGTGTGACATTCGTTAGCAAAATATTGGGATACAGGCAATGGGGATCAAACATGTTAAAGGGTTTAAATAAAAGTCAATGTAGCATATCTGCAATTTCAGAAGGTATTTGGATATAGCAAGACTGATTAAAATAGGCATAAGACAAGGGCACATGGGATGGGTAACATGATTCGTATGGGCATCACGTCAGCAGGCTGAATCTAGTGGGGTGTAGTGAGCAGTGTTGACGAGGGCACTGAGGAATATATTCAGTGATAAAACCCGGTGGGCAGCAAGCTGTGGAGGACAAGTTGTGAGAGTGGGTGGGGAGAATGTACTATCTCCCCTTGATATTCTAACATCAATAAATTGATGAATTCTCCAACATCCTAAGGATCACCAATCAACAGGAAACCTTTACCTCCAATCATCCAACCATATCAACACCATGGTTACAATAACAGGTTAAAGGCAGAACGCACTATCCAGTGCTTGGATCAGCATCCCATCCACTGCTGCTACTGTGAACTGGAGGAGTGTGGACCATCGACAAGATACTCAGCAGCAGTTCATCAAGGGTCCTTTAATACATTCCAAGGCCACAGCCCCTCCCGCAGAAGGACAAGGGCAGCAGAAGCATAGGAACACTACAATCTGCAAGTTACCCACCAACTCACACCATCCTGACTTGGAATGACATCACCATTCTCTCAATCGAATTTCAAAATCCTCATCCTCCCTCCCCTCCCAACAGCACTGTACTGACACTTGACGGTCTGCAGCTGTTCAAAGTTAATTCACCACCCGAGCAATAAACATCTTGCCAGTGTGATGATACTGTGCCTTTAAGAAATGTATTTGTGTCATGTTTCTTGTGCAGGATTTTTTGAGCAGTCAGTTCTATTATCGGTGTTGCTTTGTCTGTAATCAGCAACCAGCAAGTTGATGCTGCAGAAGTGTAATTGATCCTAATGACTGGAATGTTAGTTTTAGAACATAGAACACTACAGCGCAGAACAGGCCCTTCGGCCCACGATGTTGTGCCGACCAGTTACAAAAACAATGACCCACTAGCCTATACCAATCCCTTTTTATCCATAAACTTATCTACAGAATCTGAGATAATGCAGATCTTAGTTTAGTATTTTCCCCTGAGGTTGTTCAGAGCTGTGCTTGATAATGTTCATTGACAGGAAAAGTTAAGTGAGGGCAGAGATGGCCTCATGGAAAAAATAAGTTCAGTTGCTGCTTGGGAGCTGCAGAGAGAAGTAACTCCCTGTCTCTCTCTGGAGTCTGGGTACTGTCAAAAATAGATCTCTGCATCTGATGTTCATTTATCTAAACAACATATGTGACTATGTGAGAGTTAGGAAGAATGTCTATTCAACAATCAGTGAGTTATTATAATGTCTCCATTTGGAAACCTTGAGCCATTCACCCTAATTTGGAGGATTGGTTCCAACATGTTCAACACCTGAGATACTCCTTCAAAGCAATCGAAATAGCGTGGGGAGGAGTAGCAGAGAGTAAATCTGTTAACAGCCTGTGGTGCCCAAAGCAATAAATTGATAAGAATCTTGACTTCTCCGGATGCCCTGACACTAAAACCTTTGAAGAACTCACAGAAACAGTCAAAGGGTAATATCACCCAAAGCTCTCCGTAACTATGCAGAGATATAGATCTAACTCAATGGGAAGGTGAAAGCACCTTTTATGCTGAGGCTGAGACAAATGGCTGAACTTTGTGAATCTCGATCTGCTCTTAATGAGTGGTTCAGAGACCGGCTAATGTGCGGGGTGAATAATACGGCCATACAGAAGAAACTGTTGGGAATCTGAAATAACCGTAAGAAAGCATTAGACATTGTCCTTGCTGTGGAAAATGCACAAAAAGGCACAATGGAACTTCAAAGTGTGCCAGTTGGCAAATTCCCCCAGTTTGGAAGGAAACTGCCAATGGCAGTAGAGCCAGGGATGTGGGCGCAGAGCTTCAAGAATAAAGAATTAATCAAACAGAGAGAATGCAGAGGTTTTGGCGATTCGGTCCACAAACCAAGAACTGTAAAGAATGTGTCAGTGTGGGGGAGCCCACCCCCAGGGGAGTGTGGGTTTAGGGATCCTATGCGTTATGCCTGTAGCTGAAAGGGGCATGTAGGAAGCAAGTGCAAGGCTAAATAGGACCTGCCGGGTGCCAAAGCATCAGTGCACAGGGTAGAGAGTAAGTCTGAAGAAGGATCTGATGTATACACAGTTTCACAGTGGCATAGTCATTAGAACTACCGCCTCACAGCTCCAGGGGGTCCAGGTTCAATTCCGACTTTGGGTGAGTCTCTGTGTGGAGTTTGCACATTTTCCTTGAGTTTGCGTAGGTTTTCTTCCTCTATGGATCCTTTATGGATCCATCTGCCCCTCTACCACGGCTACGTTCATGGCTACGTGTCCCTGGAGAGGGAGCATGCGGTATCCATGGGCGCGGTTGACACATTCCGTGCCCGCTGGGCACCGCAGGGGCTGGGGTGCATTATCGACCCTGAGAATCACATTATGATTTAATGTTTTAAGTTTCTTTTTGAGTTTGGTTTTTGGTTCGGACTTCTCCCCCTGCCTTTTTGGGACCTGCCCCTTTTTAATTTGTCCCTAAGTTAATTTGAGTTTGTTTATTTGGTTGGTGTCAAAAGAGCTGTCCCAAAAGGCAAAAAAACAGACGTGAGTTGGGCGAGTTTGCTAAAGTGTGTTTGGTCTCTTCAAGGTCAAAACCAAATAGACAAACTCAAGTTAAATCAGGGTCTTTCAGTTTCTTCATCTTGTGGGTCAAACCAAGTAGACAAACTTAAATTACGTTCGGACAAAGAAAAAGGGGGCAATTCCCCCCCCCCCCCCCGAAAGGAGGGGGAACGGCCCGAACAAAAATAAAGTACAAAAATCAAATCAAATGAAAATGTGATGATTAGGGTCAATAATGCAGCCCAGTTAAAGTGTGATTGGGAGCAGGAATGAGGCAGTGGAGAGAGGCTGAGAATTGGAGCTGATTGAAGAGGTGGAATCGCTTCCCGAGTATCCCGTGGGACAGGGAGCCTCTGCAATGGGATTGCAGCTGGATTCCCGGCTAGAAAACGGGCTGGTGTTTGCGGGAAGTGATTGTCCTGATTCCCTGGCCGGGATGGGAGCTTGGCTGCTTTCTTGGGCTCTCTGCTTCCTGGCCGCCTCCTCACTCTCAGGCCAGCCGCTACTCCTGGGGAGGGATGATGTTTGTGTCCCAGAGGCAGGCTGGAGATTTGAGTGCGGTCACTCCGGGATCAGCAGCGCTGAGTGTATCCGCCAGGGTTGCTGCTTTGAGCCCCGGAGCTCCAGCCCCCATCGCTGTTTCTCCAGTCTGAGAAAGAGCCCAGGTAACAACAAGACTCACCACCCCCCCCCCCCCCCCCCAGTCTAGTGGAGACAGAGAGAGGAGAGAATCTAACTGGGAAATGGGGCATTTGTTGCTGCCTCACTGTGTGATGGAGATGGGTAGGAATGGCTATTCGACATCTGAAGCTTCAAGTGTTAAATTCCTTCAGTGAAATGTTAATGTTCTCTCTCTCCAGCCTGTTGGCAATAATGACAAATACACTAAACAGCTGGCTGCTTTAACCCTGTGCTGATGTTTTATTGAGGAATTTGTCTCCGGTGAATCTGTCTAAACAACTGGACACTTTTTTTTCTGTGGATAATTCGCCACCGAAAGCATCGATGTGACCATCCCACAGGGAGCAGCTCCCCTGGTGAAGCTGAGGTTTGGGGTGACTGGGAGTTTGGGTGATATTAGACCCTGTCTGACCCATGTGATGGGTGTGTTGCTAATGATACATGGTTCATTCGGGGCTGGGATAATACTTGCTGCTCCTGGGTGCTGTGATGATGGCCACTTGCTCACTATTCCTTATTAATGGAAACTAGTGTTTGAAATTATCACCCAGTAAAGAGAAATTAAGTTCATTACAGATGCCTAGTCAGATGACTAATGGGTGTTGAAGGAAGGTTGCATTGAGTAACAGGAGCACCAATTGGCTCCAGTATCTATTGAATGGGATTCACTCACTGTTAACTGATCCATTTTGCTGGTATTTGTACTAAAGTAAACTCTCAGCAATTCAGTAATGTTTATGGATGTTGGTGTTGGGCATAAGTGTCTCATCACCAGGTTCACTAAGTAGATTAGGTCTGTACTTGTTGGAGTTTAGAAGGATGAGGGGGGAATCTTATAGATGTATAAGATAATGAAGGGGATGGATAGGGTAGAAGTAGAGAGATTCTTCCTGCTTAGAAATGATAGCAGAGCTAGAGGGCACAGCCTCAAGATGATTTGGGGGTGTGGGGTGTAGTTTAGATTGGAGTTGAGGAGGAACTTCTTCCCTCAAAGGGTGGTAAATCTCTGGAATTCTCTACCCGTTGAAGTGGTGAAGGCTACCTCGCTAAATATATTTAAGTCACGGGTAGATAGGTTTCTGATAGACAAGGGAATTAAGGGTTATGGGGAGAAAGCAGGAAAGTGGAACTGATCCACTTCAGATCAGCCATGATCTTATTGAATGGTGGGGCAGGCTAGATGGCCTACTCCTGCTCCTATTTCTTGTGTCCATTCCTGTTCACAGTTCTGTGGGTCTAACTAGGGTTTTGTCCAATGGCAGCACAACATCTGCATCTCTCTAACTCCAGCCCTTTAGATGTTCTGAACTGGATTATTTTCTGTACCTGTTGGTGGGGTTTTGGGTAACTGAGCACCTGAACCCCCAAATCTCACTGGCTGTCGACAGAGTTTAACTTTGCCTTAAAAATAGGCTGATAGATCCTTTTTTATTTGAAATGAATAATATCAACTTGTTAAAATTTATTTGCTATAATTTTGTCCATTTGCCTAATCTAATAATACCCTGTTTTGTCTAAATTTGTATATTTGAGCTTTTTATGCCATTATCTAAGAATGAGTATCATAAATAAGGCCCTGAGCCAATTCCCTGTGGGACACCACTCAGCCCATCCTCCCAGTTCGAGTGCGTGTCCATTACTACAACTCTCTCAAACAATTTTCTATCCATGAACAGCGATCAACCTTGAATTGCATGGGCTCACACCCTGTTTAATCTCTTGTGCAGGATTTTATCAAAGGGTGGCACGGTAGCACAGTGGTTAGCACTGCTGCTTCACAGCTCCAGGATCCTGGGTACGATTCCCGGCTCGGGTCACTGCTTGTGTGGAGTTTGCACATTCTCCTCATGTCTGCGTGGGTTTTCTCCGGGTGCTCTGGTTTCCTCCCACAGTCCAAAGATGTGCGGGTTAGGTTCATTGGCTATGCTAAAATTGCCCCTTAGTGTCCTGGGATGTGTAGGTTAGAGGGATTAGCAGGTAAATGTGTAGGGATATGGGGATAGGGTCTGGGTGGGATTGTGTTCGGTGCAGACTCGATGGGCCGAAGGGCCTGTTTCTGCACTGTAGGGTTCTATGGTTCCACCGTCTGGAAGTCCATATGAATAACATCTAGTCAACTTGCCTCTGCCCACCATCTTTGTCACTTCAACAAATTATAGTTGGTCAGGCATGATCTGCCCTTATGAATCCATGCTGACTCTCTTTGGTCCTCTGTTAGTTTCCTTTGGCTGTCTTCCCTTTCTACTGTGAATACTGAAGTAAAATACTTGCAGTCTACCATTTCCCCATGGTCATTCACATTCCCATGCTCTGAGTCAATAATGCCTTTAATCAGTTGCTTCACCTCTGTCTAACTGTAAAATTGCCTTTCATTGTCATTTATGTCCTTTTTGCTAGCTATTGATCTGCCCTTGTATTGTCAAATGATTTAATTTCCATCTCCAATTTTATGTAAATGAAGAACAACAGTGGCTGAGAGATCTTTCTCCTCTTACCATGTCACTTTTTATAAAGTAATCTCAAAAATGTGTCTTTGAAACTGAGCTTCTTCCTAAAGTTCCATTTATCTAGAGTTTGATGATATTATTATGCTTTGAATGGTTGGATTGTATTCCTTTGCAGCGTGCACAGCTGATGGTCATTTCATCATCGTGATCTCCAAGAACCTGACCCGTCCTGCCCTCAACCTGTCATCCCTGTATGTGAAAGATGGACAAGAGGCTGAGTGCCAGCCTAAACTAACCACCGGGCAACTTGCGGCCTTCCGCTTTCCAGTCACCTCTTGTGGCTCCAGCAAGTGGGTGAGTATTGAAGGGTCAAGGCATTCTCCCAGTAAGTGAGCCAGCTTCTTATTAAGCAGCCTCTTCATTGCAGGAGGAAGATGGAACCTTGGTCTATGAAACAGACGTCTTGGGCAAGAGGATGATTGAGACTGGGAAGCTGGGCTCAATAACTCGGGACAGCACCTTCGGGTAGGAGGATGGTGGGAGTTGTTGGTATTGGAGGGGATGTGTTACTGAATGAAGCTGCAACTACTTGTGTCTGTCTGCAGCCTGCACGTCCAGTGCAAGTACAGAGGGAGGCAAGAGACTGGCTTACAGATCAATGTCACAGTTTACACGGTTTCTCCACCACCTCCTGCTTCAGAAGAAGGGATTCTGAAACTGGAACTGCGAATAGCAAAAGGTAGAGCTGCCCTGAGGAATGGTGAATGGGATTAGTGGGGATGTATCCATCCAGGGAGTGACTGGTTCTTGTGTGTCTCTCAGATGGTGACTACAGATCATGGTATGTGGACAGTGAGTACCCCATTTGGAGAATCCTTCGGGAGGCAGTGTTTGTGGAGGTTCGTGTCCTGGGTCGCAGTGACCCAACGCTTGTCCTGAGGCTGCATGACTGCTGGGCAACTCCTGTGCCAGCCCCAAACCATGAGGTGCAATGGAGTCTGCTGGTGGATGGGTAAGGAGTGTGAATGGGAGGGCTAATTGTTTTTGAACATTGAAATGACTGGACTGCTTCTTATCTCTTTTCCCCCTCACCAAATGGCCATAAACTGGTGCAGAGTTGCCTCTGCTGATCAGTGAGGGTCTTGGACAATTCCAGGGAGGTCACATGGGCTGCACTTGGCCAAATGGATCTGCTCCCTTCAAGAACCCATATGACCCCTTGCTGATTTGTGGCTGGTACAATGGGTGCAGACACCAATGTATTCCAGAAACTAGTCTTTAGCAAGTTGAAATAAACATGCTCTCCATTTCTACTTCCTTATCCTCTGCAGCACTTTGGTGCCCCCCACACCCCCCCCCCCTCCAAACCCCCATGGTGCATTCTCCAGTTACAGGTCAATGTGTAGCATGTTTTTTACATTGGGAATCTCCCTGGGTTGTTATCCCAGTGGTTCTAATGCTCTACAGTCAAGCCATTGTGAATGGCACATACCACCTGTGGTGAGTAGTTTTAATACATTTCAGCTCCAGTTTCTTGATCAGAAACATTCCTGACCTCCAGTAATATCCCACATGGAATTCTCCCAGCTTGGAATAATGGAATGAACAAATTGGGAAATCTGTCATTGAAAGAATGGAATCACCTCTGGAACACAACACCAGTGGCCCCAAACTAATTTTATTGATATTTAACAGATCAGATCCCCCTTCCTGCTCTGACACCATTTGCTGACTGTTCCAGGTGTCCCTATGAGGGTGATGACTATCAGACTCTCCTACACCCAGTCATATTTTCTGGCCTGAAGTTCCCAACACATCACAAGCGGTTTGAACTGAAAACATTTGTTTTCTTGGACAGAGAGTCGGAGCAGCCTCTGACTGGACAGGTAAGCAAGAGAAATCCAACCCTGGACTCCCTTTGTGCCTGGTTCCTTAACAGCCTGGTTCATCCAGGAACATGAAGATCCCCCTAAAATGTCTCCTTTCCATTCTAGGTTTACCTGCACTGCAGTGCTGGGGTCTGCTCACCCTCTGCTCAGGATGACTGTGTACCCAGATGTGTACCAAGTGAGTTCTTGTTTGATGTCTCCTGAATCAGGATGATGCTTCATTAAGACAGGCAGAGATGATGTTTGAATGGAATATCTGGTTAGTGTGCTGTGACTGGGGGATTCCTCTATCCCTCAGCATCAACACCTCCTCCATCACAAACGGGGCATGTTTTGTGATCTGAACTCCCCACTGACAAAGGAGCAGCACTCTGAAAGCTAGTGGCGTTTATTAACAAATAAACCTGTTGGACATAGAACATTACAGTACATGCCCTTTGGTCCTCAATGTTATGCCAAGCTATGCCCAAGATCAAGCTATCCCCTCCCTATCATTCTGGTGTTCCATGTGCCTATCCAATAACAGTTTGAAAGTTCCTAAAGTGTCCAACTCCACTATCTCAGCAGGCAGTCTATTCCACACCCCAACCACTCTCTGGGTGAAGAATCTACCTCGGACATCCCTCCACATGTCCCACCATGAACCTTATATTTATGCCCCCTAATAACACCAGACTTTAACCTGGTTGTGAGACTTCTTATTGTTTACCCAAGTCCAACACTGGCATCTCCACATCAGGAAAGTACTCATCAATAACTGATTTCAATAATGCTTGTGCAGTGTGGCAAAGCAAGACACCATTTACAGGATTCCAGCACTTGCACTAAATTGTGGTCAGATTGAGGGTTAGGCATTTTTTAAGAACATAAGAAATAGGAGCAGGAGTAGGCCATCTAGCCCTTCGAGCCTGCCCCGCCATTCAATAAGATCATGGCTGATCTGAAGTGGATCAGTTCCACTTTCCTGCTCTCTCCCCATAACCCTTACTTCCCCTGTCTATCAGAAACCTATCTACCTGTGACTTGAATATATTTAGTGAGGTAGCCTCCACCTTTTTTAAACAGTGACGTAACATTAGCTGTTTTCCAATCTTCCAGCACTTGCCCAGAATCCAGTGAATTTTGGTAAATAATTACTAAGGCAATTTATTGAGGTGGGCACAGTGGGTTAGCACTGCTGCTTCACAGCTCCAGGGTCCTCAGTTTGATTCCTAGCTCAGTCACTGGAGTTTGCACATTGTCCTCGTGCCTGCATGGGTTTCCTGCCACAGTCCAAAGATGTGCGGATTAGGTTGATTGGCCAGGCTAAGAAATTGCCCCTTAGTGTCCTGGGATTTGTAGGTTAGAGGGATTAGTGGTTATAATGTGCAGGGATATGGGGGTAGGGCCTGGGTGGGATTATTCAGTGCCTCTTTTTGCACTGTAGGGTTCTATGATTAGTAAAACTCTGCGAATTACAATCCTTAATAGGCAGTGACCATCAGCAATCTGATCATAATCACTGAGGATCTTGGAAAATTAATCTGCATTGGGTCTGAACTCTCTTCTCACTTTAGAAAGACGCAGGAGTCCCCGTGACCATGAGGGAACATTAGTGAGTGCTCCTGGCCCCATCATCCTGCAAGATGAGGGGCTTCAGTCCAAGAAACAGCATGAAGCAAGTGGTAAGTAGAGACTTTTCAATAGTCCACCTGTGAGCTCTCTTGAATATAATGTCTTCTAATCTTCCATTAGGTGCTGCTGAATCTCCTGCTTGGCTTGTGCAAGGAGTAGCCATTGGCTTCATGATGGTGTCCCTGTGCCTGCTGGTGGTGATGGTTACAGTGTACATGAAGAGACCAAGAGCTGTTGCTTCTCAAATGTAGTGAAATTGAACAGTGTAGAATCTGAACAAAAATAAATCTGAAATGAACATGTCCTGGGTGTTGAGTAGAATTATTTGCAATAAAACCTTGTTTTCAGTTGGCTAAGGATTTTAGACACATGTTTCAAGGCAAGATACAGAAGTATTTGCAAATTAAGCAGATTCTCACATAGCTACCAGAGTTTTAATTTACTCAAATTGCCTCTACTACAGCCTGTATCAGAAGCTGTGATACAACCTGCAGCCTCAAAGGCCATTCACCTGCCCCCAAACAGCTATTTGAAAGCACTATCCAGGTAGTGCTGTCTCCCTGTCCTGTCTCCCTGGGTTAGATAGTAGACAAGAGCATGAGTACCAGAGCCATGCTAAGGATTTGAAAACCCCCAGATTTTAGAATAGCCACTGGCACTATGCAGAAGTCCAAGAGTAACTGGGGGGGAACGGTTAAAAGGCAGTGGGGACATCAGTTTTAAGATGTGTAAGAAACAGTTTAGAGATGTGCAATACAAACTGTGGTGAATGCCTGGGGAGGTGGTGGAAGCAGGTACAATAGTTTCATTTTAAGGGCAACTAGACAAATAAGATGGGAATGGAGGAACAGGGACTCCATAAGTTCGTACAGTTTTAGTTGGGCATCATCAGTGCAGGTTTGGAAGGATGAAGGGCCTGTTCTGTTGTATTGGCCTTCATTCTTTTAAAGAATGATCATTCAATGATGCAGGTTTCCTATCAAATGTTTTCTGATAAATAGCTGTCTGCAAGTTTTAATTACTGCTTCCTCCCAGCCCCCTTTATTTCTCCTTCCAGGTGGGTGGTGGGAGGGGGAAGATGGAGAGATGCAGGAGTGTTAATCAATCTTGGTGGGTTTTTTTTTTAAAGGGATAGATTCCTCCACAGGCTCAGAAGTAGGTGTCAGCTCAGTGACTATCACTGTCTGCTGTGCAGTTACAGGGACCTGGGTTGGATCTCTGGCTTGGATCAATGTCTGTGGGAGTTTGCACGTTCTCCCTGTGTTTGTGTGGGTTTCCTCTGGGTGCTCCAGTTTCCTCCCAGTCTGAAAGACATGCTGGTTAGATGGATTGACAATGCTAAATTTTCAAGTGCTCCCAAACAGGTGCTGGAGTTTGACTATGGGATTTTCACAGTAACTTCATTGCAGTGTTAATGTAGGCCAACTTGTGACAAATTTATTTAAATCAGGCTATGAAACTGGGGATGGTCTCCTGTGGCTTCAAGACTGAAGAATCAAATTTATACCTGAACATGAAGACTGGGAGTCAAAATTACCTTTGACTGTTTTGACTATCTGTAGTGTCAGGCAGAGTTAGACTCACTGGTCCATGTGGTATTGAGCCATGGGTTGTGAGTCGATTCATCTTTTTTGTTGTCCTCCACTATGATCTCACTTGTTATGAAGATATAATACAGCCTTTCAATAAACAACCCCCACTTTTCCTCTGTGGGGTCAAATGCCTCTCAACCTTTCTAATTAAAGGAATTTCTATATGGCATATGGATCTGTCTCTTTGTAGTCTTGATGCTCACTCCTCTCCCCTTCTTGCTGCATACAGCAATTTCCCCAATGACTGACAAAGCTTTTCCTCATCGCCAGTGTAATGACATTGAAGTCAACTCATTGCGATTTCAAGATATAAAGGGTTATTATCATCAATATGTGGGTGGCACGGTAACACAGTGGTTAGCACTGCTGCTTCACAGCTCCTGGGTTTGATTCCTGACTTGGGTCACTGTCTGTGTGGAATTTGCATGTTCTCCTCATGTCTGCATGGGTTTCCTCCCACAATAGGTTGACTGGCCATGTTAAAATTGCCCTTAGTGTCCTGAGATGTGTAGGTTAGACGGATTAGTGGGTAAAATATATACGGAAATGGGGCTAGGGCCTCGGTGGAATTGTGGTCGGTGCAGACTCGATGGGCTAAATGGCCTCTTTCTGTACTGTAGGCTTTCTAAGAATATTTATAAATGCACAAGTGATGGTCAACAGAACTGTAATACATGTCCACACACTTCTCCTCCTCCCTGGCTTCAACTGAGGTTCCTCCGCGACCCTGGGCCTCATCCCCTTGCATCCAATTGGCTCAGCTTTCCACGTAGCCATTCTGTAGGATCCAGCCTGATCATGTGACCCTCAGGGATCACACCCCCCCCCGATTCCCAAAGGGATCCCACTCCCACAACGAAAAAGGGGGAAGAGAAGAGATGCAATGGACGATGCAACAGTTGCAACAAGTTAATTGGTGCCTAACCATCTGTAAATAGATTGTTAGGCTGCTTAATTTGTATGTTATAAAGTGGTCTGTACACAGATTCCATTCACGCACACTCCATCTCACTGCTTGTCCCAACTAAATGGGGAATTTGAAGACAGAATGATGATGTGATGAAATGGCTACGAAAAGGGTCACATGCTGGAAGTGTGGGAGTTCTTCCCAGGATTGAGGGCAGAGTACAAATACAAAGAAACTGTACAGTTTAGGGGTGGCGTGGTGGCACCGTGGTTAGCACTGCTGCCTCACAGCACCAGGGAAGCAGGTTCAATATCTGTGTGGAGTTTGCACATTCTCCCTGTGTCTGTGTGGGTTTTCTCGGGTGCTCCGGTTTCCTCCCACAGTTTGAAAGATGTGCTGGTTCGGTGCATTGACCTGAACACACGCTGGAATGTGGCGGCTAGGAAATTCACAGTAACTTCATTGCAGTGTTAATGTAAGCCTTACTTGTGACTAATAAATATACTTTAAGCCAGTGAATAAACTACTGTTTGTTACAAGTCCTCGTTGTCAGTGTTTTACGAACCGACTCAACACAACAATGCACATCATCTCAGGTACCCTACGAACAACCCAACTCTCTTCCTCCCAGTCCTGAGCAACACCCCACTTCCTTCCGCACCCCCGCCCCCCCCTTTATAAAGAGGGCGACTGCAACAAGAAAGCTCCTGGAGAAGGTGTACATTAACCCAAGACTGGCACTACACATGGACCTTACCAATCCACCTGCTGCTCACACTGCCCATCATGCCAAGCTGGTGCCAAGGAATAACCACAGGGACCCTGTGGCAGCTGGAATGGAATCAACACATCACCATTAAAATACACCTCCTCACCACAGAATCCACAGCCTGCCCACCCAGCTCCAGCCTCTCACTCCAACATTGGGCAACAGATTCCTCACTGGCGATGGCCATTGTGCAACGGGTTGGCACAAATGGGTCTTTGCAGGGAACTCAGACAGTAGCTGTGGTTCTCCCCAATGACTCACATCATTGAAGACTGCCCTCCTGACAAAATACCCAGGAGGGCACACAGAGCTCCATTTAGTAAAGAGAACTGGGAAAAGAAACCAATCTTTCTGATTGTTCTCCAGGGTTGGACACAGCAGTGTCCTGGAGATTTGATCCTCAATTCCTGGAGAGTCCAGGCCAATCCTGGAGGGTTGGGAACCAGTGGACTGCACTATATGCTGATGTCATTCCATATTCCCCTAAATCTAACTTTCAAATCCCACAGGGAGGCTCCAAATCAAACTTTCTTTCCTGGAACAGACTTGAGTGGGCGCATTCGCTAAAGTGTGATTGGGAGCTGGAGAGAGGCTGAGAATTGGAGCTGATTGAAGAGGTGGAATCGCTTCCCGAGTATCCCGTGGGACAGGGAGCCTCTGCAATGGGATTGCAGCTGGATTCCCGGCTAGAAAACGGGCTGGTGTTTGCGGGAAGTGATTGTCCTGATTCCCTGGCCGGGATGGGAGCTTGGCTGCTTTCTTGGGCTCTCTGCTTCCTGGCCGCCTCCTCACTCTCAGGCCAGCCGCTACTCCTGGGGAGGGATGATGTTTGTGTCCCAGAGGCAGGCTGGAGATTTGAGTGCGGTCACTCCGGGATCAGCAGCGCTGAGTGTATCCGCCAGGGTTGCTGCTTTGATCCCCGGAGCTCCAGCCCCCATCGCTGTTTCTCCAGTCTGAGAAAGAGCCCAGGTAACAACAAGACTCACCCCCCCCCCCCCCCCCCCAGTCTAGTGGAGACAGAGAGAGGAGAGAATCTAACTGGGAAATGGGGCATTTGTTGCTGCCTCACTGTGTGAAGTGTAGGAACGGAGGGGATCCTCAGCTTGAGTGAAGGAGCTAACTGAGTGGTTTGGATGGTTTTAGACCGAGTTCTGAAGGTGGGAGGCTCTGTGACTGGAGTTAGAGAGAATCTCCGGCATGGGATCAGCAAATGTGCTTCAGTTTGGGAATATTTACCCCAGTTCCACAATGAGTGACCCTATCCTGATAGTGCTCACCCTGAGACATCCCAATGGGCCAGTTTAACCATGTCTGTGATTGGCTGTCTAATTTTGGGAGTGTGGGTCCAGTCTGTGCAATGATGTGACTTGGAGCTTTCTGTAGACCCTTCAAAATAGTGGGAGCAGCAGAGGAACAACATCTGCAGGGAAATCATGGGGGGGTGTTGGAGGGTGGGTATTGTGTTCACCAGAACTTAACTGACATGTTGGCCCAACTGGAAAGGGGACATTGCTGGGGAGGTATGTAATGCATTTTTGGGTGACTTCTAAGTGAAAATTAGGTCCCATGAAGAAAGTGGCATTGACTGTAGAATAGCAGTCATCAACAAAGCAATTGTATCTGCTGCCAATGTGAAGTATGAGGTGCCATGGGTCTTACTGGGGTCAGAGGTACAGGGTAAGGCTTGAGCACTTCCTCTAATGAGGTAGAATCTGCTACACTGGATGGTGTGACAATTGAGGCTGGCTGTGCTTGGGGTGGATGGGTCACCTGCTCTGGATGGTGTGTAGCTCCACTTGTTGGGGAAGTGGGGGTGAAACTGGTGGAAGGGTTTACTGTAGCTTTTCCTTCCTGACATGGGTGAGGTGTTGGGAGGATTGGAGTAGATGAAATGTGACACCCTCAGTGTAACAGGTAGTTCCTGTCACTGGTAAGTAAAGATTGAGATTAGATTTGCAATGCCAGGGACCCAGGTCTGATTCCTGGTTTAGGTCACTGTGGAGTTTGCATGTTCTCCTTGTGTCTGTGTGGGTTTCCTCCCACAGTCAAAAGATGTACAGGTTAGGTTGACTGGCCATGCTGAATTGACCCTAGTGTCAGGGGTTAGTGGGGTAAATGGGTTGGTTGTGGGGATTGGGCCTGGGTGGGATTGTGGTCAGTGCAGACTTGATGGGCTGAATGGCCTCCATTGACACTTTTGGGATTCTATGGATACTAACAGGTACTTTATCACTCCTCAGTTCTCAATGACTTTGTTGTGTTAGGTATTTTGAAATAAAAAGCTGATGAAGGGAAGTGGATTCTGTCTATTGAGGCTTCAATAAAGCATGAGACACCCAGCATGGAGGCTGGATAATGAGTAATGGGGGAGTCCTGTAATAACAAAAGGTCAGCAGAATGGGCAGACAAGGCTGATGGTGTTTGATTGGGGTGGGGTGGCAGTTGGTGGTGATGTCTTGATCCCATCACCAAAATACAATTCAGCCGGGGCTGGGAGGGATTGAATTTGCAACAGTGTGAATATCAATGCGTATTGAGTAACTGTAAAAACGTATGGGATGTAGGACTTTACAAGACAAGGCTTGTTCAATAACTTGACTGTTTCTTGCATAGGCTGCCAATCAACAATAATTGTTGCTTTTTGAGACTTAACGCTTCCTCAATGATCTGAGGTCCCTAACCACCAATAGGAGCAGTGGTAATAAATTCTCTCTTTGCAGCGTGCACAGCTGATGGTCATTTCATCATCGTGATCTCCAAGAACCTGACCCGTCCTGACCTCAACCTGTCATCCCTGTATGTGAAAGATGGACAAGAGGCTGAGTGCCAGCCTAAACTAACCACCGGGCAACTTGCGGCCTTCCGCTTTCCAGTCACCTCTTGTGGCTCCAGCAAGCGGGTGAGTATTGAAGGGTCAAGACATTCTCCCAGTAAGTGAGCCAGCTTCTTATTAAGCAGCCTCTTCATTGCAGGAGGAAGATGGAACCTTGGTCTATGAAACAGACGTCTTGGGCAAGAGGATGATTGAGACTGGGAAGCTGGGCTCAATAACTCGGGACAGCACCTTCGGGTAGGAGGATGGTGGGAGTTGTTGGTATTGGAGGGGATGTGTTACTGAATGAAGCTGCAACTACTTGTGTCTGTCTGCAGCCTGCACGTCCAGTGCAAGTACAGAGGGAGGCAAGAGACTGGCTTACAGATCAATGTCACAGTTTACACGGTTTCTCCACCACCTCCTGCTTCAGAAGAAGGGATTCTGAAACTGGAACTGCGAATAGCAAAAGGTAGAGGTGCCCTGGGTAATGGAGAATGGGATTAGTGTGGATGTATCCATCCAGGGAGTGACTGGTTCTTGTGTGTCTCTCAGATGGTGACTACAGATCATGGTATGTGGACAGTGAGTACCCCATTTGGAGAATCCTTCGGGAGGCAGTGTTTGTGGAGGTCCGTGTCCTGGGTCGCAGTGACCCAACGCTTGTCCTGAGGCTGCATGACTGCTGGGCAACTCCTGTGCCAGCCCCAAACCATGAGGTGCAATGGAGTCTGCTGGTGGATGGGTAAGGAGTGTGAATGGGAGGGCTAATGGCTTTTGGACATCAATGAAGCAGAAACATGACAAGGCTGCTTCCTGTCTCTTCCTCCTTGCTCCAGTAAGAATGAACCCACCAGGGAGAGGGAACACTGCACCAAGGAGAGGGTCTTGGCAATTCCAGTCTCAGGAGGTCACATGGGCTGCACTTGGCCAAATGGATCTGCTCCCTTCAGGAACGCCTGAGACCTCTTGCCGATTTGTAGAGTCAGCACCCATTGTACCAGCCAATAAAGTATTCCAGAAACTCATTTTCAAGATGAAAGATGTGCTCTTTCTAGTTCCATAAATCACCTGGAAATGACAGGCAGACTTTTTGTAGCCACCCATGACTGAATTATCCAGGTGTGGGTCAATGAGTGGCAAGTTCTTGAAATTGGGAATCTCTCTGGGTTGTTACCCCAGTGGTTCTAGTGCTCTATGGTCAGATCATTGTAAATGGCAAGTACCACTTGTGGTGAATAGTTTGAATACATTTTGGGTCCAGTTTCTCAGTCAAACACTTTTGGCCTCCATAATATTCCACATGGAATTCTCCCTACACTGAACCAAAGCTGGGACACCATTTGAACATTGGGATGAACAAATTGGGACTTTTTCACTGATAGAATGGGTTCAACTCTGGAACACTCTTCAGTACTTCAACTGAATACCCCTCCCTGCTCTGACACCATTTGCTGACTGTTCCAGGTGTCCCTATGAGGGTGATGACTATCAGACTCTCCTACACCCAGTCATGTTTTCTGGCCTGAAGTTCCCAACACATCACAAGCGGTTTGAACTGAAAACATTTGTTTTCTTGGACAGAGAGTCGGAGCAGCCTCTGACTGGACAGGTAAGTAAGAAAAATCCAAGCCTGGACTCCCTTTGTGCCTGGCTCCTTAACAGCCTGGTTCATCCAGGAACATGAAGATCCCCCTAAAATGTCTCCTTTCCATTCTAGGTTTACCTGCACTGCAGTGCTGGGGTCTGTTCACCCTCTGCTCAGGATGACTGTGCACCCAAATGTGTCCCAAGTGAGTTCTTGTTTGATGTCTCCTGAATCAGGATGATGCTTCATTAAGACAGGCAGAGATGATGTTTGAATGGAATATCTGGTTAGTGTGCTGTGACTGGGGGATTCATCTATCCCTCAGCATCAACAGCTCCTCCATCACAAACGGGGCATGTTTTGTGATCTGAACTCCCCACTGACAAAGGAGCAGCACTCCAAAAACTTAGTGGTGTTTTACTGAGAAATAAACTTGTTGGACACAGAACATAGAACAGTAGAGGTCCTTCGGCCCTCAATGTTGTGCTGGGCTATGTCCAATCCTGAGATGCAGCTATCCCACTCCCTATCATTCTGGTGTTCCATGTGCCTATCTAATAACCACTTGAAAGTTCCTAAAGTGTCTGACTCCACTATCTCAGCAGGCACCCCAACCACTCTCTGGGTGAAGAATCTACCTCAGACATCCCTCCCATGAATCTTATATTTATGCCCCCTAGTAACACCAGACTTTAACCTGGTGTTGAGACTTCTTGCTGTGTTTACCCCAGTCCAACACTGGCATCTCCACATCAGGAAAGTAGTTGCCAGATAACTTTCACTGCTTGTGCAGTGTGGCAAAACAAGACACCATTTACAGGATTTAGCACTTGCACTAAAGTGTGGTCAGTTTGAGGGTGGCAGTGGTTAGCACTGCTGCTTCACAGCTCCAGGGTCCTGGGTTTGATTCCTGGTTCAGGTCACTGTCTGTGTGGAGTTTGCACATTCTCCTCATGTCTGCATGGATTTCCTCCCACAGTCCAAAGGTGTGTGGGTTAGGTTGATTTGGCTATGCTAAGAAATTGCCTCTTAGTGTCCAGGGATGTGTAGGGATATGGGGGTAGGGTCTGAGTGGGATTGTGTTCAGTGCAGACTCAATGGGCTGAAGGACCTCTTTCTACACTGTAGGGTTCTATGATTAGTAAACTCTACAAATTACAATCCATAATAGGCAGCAGGTGTCAACAATCTGATCATCCTCACTGAGGATCTTGGAAAATTAATCTGCATTGGGTCTGAACTGTCTGACTTTTCTCTTCCCAATAGAGAGACGCAGGAGTCCCCGTGACCATGAGGGAACATTAGTGAGTGCTCCTGGCCCCATCATCCTGGAAGATGAGGGGCTTCAGTCCAAGAAACAGCATGAAGCAAGTGGTAAGTAGAGACTTTTCAATAGTCCACCTGTGAGCTCTCTTGAATATAATGTCTTCTAATCTTCCATTAGGTGCTGCTGAATCTCCTGCTTGGCTTGTGCAAGGAGTAGCCATTGGCTTCATGATGGTGTCCCTGTGCCTGCTGGTGGTGATGGTTACAGTGTACATGAAGAGACCAAGAGCTGTTGCTTCTCAAATGTGGTGAAATTGAACAGTGTAGAATCTGAACAAAAATAAACCAAGATGAACGTGCCTTGGGTGTTGAGTAGAATTATTTGCAATAAAACCTTGTTTTTCAGTTGGCTAAGGATTTTAGACACCTGCTTCAAGGCAAGATACAGAAGTATTTGCAAGCTAAGCAGATCCTAATGTAGCTACCAGCGTTTTAATTCACTCAAATTGCCTCTACTACAGCCTGTATCAGAAGCTGTGATACAACCTGCAGCCTCAAAGGCCATTCACCTGCCCCAAAACAGCTATTTGAAAGCACTATCCAGGTAGTGCTGTCTCCCTGTCCTGTCTCCCTGTGTTAGATAGTGGACAAGAGCATGAGTACCAGAGCCATGCTAAGGATTTGAAAACCCCCAGATTTTAGAATAGCCACTGGCACTATGCAGAAGTCCAAGAGTAACTGGGGGGGATGGTTAAAAGGCACTGGGGACATCAGTTTTAAGGTGTGTAAGGAACAGTTTCAAGACGTGCCACACAAACTGTATTGAAGAGGGGGTGAATGCCTGGGGAGGTGGTGGAAGCAGGTACAATAGTTTCATTTTAAGGGCAACTAGACAAATAAGATGGGAATGGAGGAACAGGGACTCCGTACAGTTTTAGTTGGGCATCATCAGTGCAAGTTTGGAAGGATGAAGGGCCAGTTCTGTTGTATTGGCCTTCATTCTTTTAAAGAATGATCATTCAATGATGCAGGTTTCCTATCAAATGTTTTCTGATAAATAGCTGTCTGCAAGTTTTAATTACTGCTTCCTCCCAGCCCCCTTTATTTCTCCTTCCACCAGGTGGGAGGAGGAAGATTGAGAGATGCAGGAGTGTTAATCAATCTTGGTGGGGTTTTTTTTACAGGGATAGATTCCTCCACAGGCTCAGAAGTAGGTGTCGGCTCAGTGACTATCACTGTCTGCTGTGCAGTTACAGGGACCTGGGTTGGATCTCTGGCTTGGATCAATGTCTGTGGGAGTTTGCCCGTTCTCCCTGTGTTTGTGTGGGTTTCCTCTGGGTGCTCCAGTTTCCTCCCAGTCTGAAAGACATGCTGGTTAGATGGATTGACAATGCTAAATTTTCAAGTGCTCCCAAACAGGTGCTGGAGTTTGATTATGGGATTTTTCACAGTAACTTCATTGCAGTGTTAATGTAAGCCAACTGGTGACAAATTTATTTAAATCGGGCTATGAAACTGGGGATGGTCTCCTGTGGCTTCTAGACTGAAGAATCAAATTTATACCTGAACATGATTGAAGAGTGGGAGTCAAAATTACCTTTGACTGTTTTGACTATCTGTCGTGTCAGGCAGAGTTAGACTCCTCACTGGTCCATGTGGTATTGAACCATGGGTTGTGAGTAGATTCATCTTTTTTGTTGTTCTCCACTATGATCTCACTTGTTACGAAGATATAATACAGCCTTTCAATAAACAACCCCCACTTTTCCTCTTTGGGGTCAAATGCCTCTCAACCTTTCTAATTAAAGGAATTTCTATATGGCATATGGATCTGTCTCTTTGTAGTCTTGATGCTCACTCCTCTCCCCTTCTTGCTGCATACAGCAATTTCCCCAATGACTGACAAAGCTTTTCCTCATCGCCAGTGTAATGACATTGAAGTCAACTCATTGCGATTTCAAGATATAAAGGGTTATTATCATCAATATGTGGGTGTCACGGTAACACAGTGGTTAGCACTGCTGCTTCACAGCTCCTGGGTTTGATTCCTGACTTGAGTCACTGTCTGTGTGGAATTTGCATGTTCTCCTCATGTCTGCATGGGTTTCCTCCCACAATAGGTTGACTGGCCATGTTAAAATTGCCCTTAGTGTCCTGAGATGTGTAGGTTAGACGGATTAGTGGGTAAAATATGTACGGATACGGGGCTAGGGCCTCGGTGGAATTGTGGTCGGTGCAGACTCGATGGGCTAAATGGCCTCTTTCTGTACTGTAGGCTTTCTAAGTTCTAAGAATATTTATAAATGCACAAGTGATGGTCAACAGAACTGTAATACATGTCCACACACTTCTCCTCCTCCCTGGCTTCAACTGAGGTTCCTCCGCGACCCTGGGCCTCATCCCCTTGCATCCAATTGGCTCAGCTTTCCACATAGCCATTCTGTAGGATCCAGCCTGATCATGTGATCCTCAGGGATCACACGCCCCCCCCTCTCCCCCCCCATTCCCAAAGGGAGCCCACTCCCACAACGAAAAAGGGGGAAGAGAAGAGATGCAATGGACAATGCACCAGTTGCAACAGGTTAATTGGTGCCTAACCATCTGTAAATAGATTGTTAGGCTGCTTAATTTGTATGTTATAAAATGGTCTGTACACAGATTCCATTCACGCACACTCCATCTCACTGCTTGTCCCAACTAAATGGGGAATTTGAAGACAGAATGATGATGTGATGAAATGGCTACGAAAAGGGTCACATGCTGGAAGTGTGGGAGTTCTTCCCAGGATTGAGGGCAGAGTACAAATACAAAGAAACTGTACAGTTTAGGGGTGGCGTGGTGGCACCGGGGTTAGCACTGCTGCCTCACAGCACCAGGGAACCAGGTTCAATGTCTGTGTGGAGTTTGCACATTCTCCCTGTGTCTGTGTGGGTTTTCTCCGGGTGCTCCGGTTTCCTCCCACAGTTTGAAAGATGTGCTGGTTCGGTGCATTGACCTGAACACACGCTGGAATGTGGCGGCTAGGAAATTCACAGTAACTTCATTGCAGTGTTAATGTAAGCCTTACTTGTGACTAATAAATAAACTTTAAGCCAGTGAATAAACTACTGTTTGTTACAATTCCTTGTTGTCAGTGTTTTGCGAACCGACTCAACACAACAATGCACATCATCTCAGGAACCCTCCGAACAACCCAACTCTCTTCCTCCCAGTCCTGAGCAACATCCCACTTCCTTCCGCGCTCCTGGAGAAGGTGTACATTAACCCAAGACTGGCGCTACACATGGACCTTACCAATCCACCTGCTGCTCACAATGCCCATCATGCCAACCTGGTGCCAAGGAATAACCACAGGGACCCTGTGGCAGCTGGAATGGAATCAACACAGCACCATTAAAATACACCTCCTCACCACAGAATCCACAGCCTGCCCACCCAGCTCCAGCCTCTCACTCCAACATTGGGCAACAGATTCCTCACTGGCGATGGCCACTGTGCAACGGGTTGGCACAAATGGGTCTTTGCAGGGAACTCAGACAGTAGCTGTGGTTCTTCCCAATGACTCACACCATTGAAGACTGCCCTCCTGACAAAATACCCAGGAGGGCACACAGAGCTCCATTTAGTAAAGAGAACTGGGAAAAGAAACCAATCTTTCTGATTGTTCTCCAGGGTTGGACACAGCAGTGTCCTGGAGATTTGATCCTCAATTCCTGGAGATTCCAGGCCAATCCTGGAGAGTTGGGAACCAGTGGACTGCACTATATGCTGATGTCATTCCATATTCCCCTAAATCTAACTTTCAAATCCCGCAGAGAGGCTCCAAATCAAACTTTCTTTCCTGGAACAGACTTGAGTGGGCGCATTCGCTAAAGTGTGATTGGGAGCTGGAGAGAGGCTGAGAATTGGAGCTGATTGAAGAGGTGGAATCGCTTCCCGAGTATCCCGTGGGACAGGGAGCCTCTGCAATGGGATTGCAGCTGGATTCCCGGCTAGAAAACGGGCTGGTGTTTGCGGGAAGTGATTGTCCTGATTCCCTGGCCGGGATGGGAGCTTGGCTGCTTTCTTGGGCTCTCTGCTTCCTGGCCGCCTCCTCACTCTCAGGCCAGCCGCTACTCCTGGGGAGGGATGATGTTTGTGTCCCAGAGGCAGGCTGGAGATTTGAGTGCGGTCACTCCGGGATCAGCAGCGCTGAGTGTATCCGCCAGGGTTGCTGCTTTGATCCCCGGAGCTCCAGCCCCCATCGCTGTTTCTCCAGTCTGAGAAAGAGCCCAGGTAACAACAAGACTCACCCCCCCCCCCCCCCAGTCTAGTGGAGACAGAGAGAGGAGAGAATCTAACTGGGAAATGGGGCATTTGTTGCTGCCTCACTGTGTGATGGAGATGGGTAGGAATGGCTATTCGGCATCTGAAGCTTCAAGTGTTAAATTCCTTCAGTGAAATGTTAATGTTCTCTCTCTCCAGCCTGTTGGCAATAATGACAAATACACTAAACAGCTGGCTGCTTTAACCCTGTGCTGATGTTTTATTGAGGAATTTGTCTCCGGTGAATCTGTCTAAACAACTGGACACTTTTTTTTTCTGTGGATAATCCGCCACCGAAAGCATCGATGTGACCATCCCACAGGGAGCAGCTCCCCTGCTTGGTGAAGCTGAGGTTTGGGGTGACTGGGAGTTTGGGTGATATTAGACCCTGTCTGACCCATGTGATGGGTGTGTTGCTAATGATACATGGTTCATTCGGGGCTGGGATAATACTTGCTGCTCCTGGGTGCTGTGATGATGGCCACTTGCTCACTATTCCTTATTAATGGAAACTAGTGTTTGACATTATCACCCAGTAAAGAGAAATTAAGTTCATTACAGATGCCTAGTCAGATGACTAATGGGTGTTGAAGGAAGGATGGATTGAGTAACAGGAGCACCAATTGACTCTAGTATCTATTGAATGGGATTCACTCACTGTTAACTGATCCATTTTGCTGGTATTTGTACTAAAGTAAACTCTCAGTAATTCAGTAATGTTTATGGATGTTGGTGTTGGGCATAAGTGTCTCATCACCAGGTTCACTAAGTAGATTAGGTCTGTACTCGTTGGAGTTTAGAAGGATGAGGGGGGAATCTTGTAGAGATGTATAAGATAATGAAGGGGATAGATAGGGTAAAGGTAGAGAGATTCTTCCTGCTTAAAAAGGACAGCAGGACTAGATGGCACGGCCTCTAGATAAGAGGGGGTGGGGGGTGGTTGGCAGTTTAGATCAGAGTTGAAGAGGAACTTCTTCACTCCAAGGGTGGTGAATCTCTGGAATTCTCGGCCTGTTGAAGTGGTGGGGGCTACCTCGCTAAATATACTCAAAGTAGATAGACAAGAGAATTAAGGGTTATGGGGAGAAAGCAGGAAAGTGGAACTGATCCACTACAGATCAGCCATGATATTATAGAATCTTGGGGCAGGCTCGAAGGGCTAGATGGCCTACTCCTGCTCCTATTTCTTATGTTCTTGCGTGTCTGTTCCTGTTCAGTTCTCTGTGGGTCTAACTAGGGTTTTGTCCAATGGCAGCACAACATCTGCATCTCTCTAACTCCAGCCCTTTAGATGTTCTGAACTGGACTATTTTCTGTACCTGTTGGTGGTGTTTTGGGGAACTGAGCACCTGAACCCCCAAATCTCACTGGCCATCAACAGAGTTTAACTTTGCCTTAAAAATAGGCTGATAGATCCTCTTTTGTTTTGACATGAATAATATCTCACTTGTTAAAATCTATTTGCTGCAGCTTTGTCCATTTGCCTAATCTAACAATATCCTGTTTTGTCTAAATTTGTATATTTGAGCTTTTTATGCTATTATCTAAGAATGAATATCATAAATAAGACACGGAGACAATTCCCTGTGGGATGCCACTCAGCCCATCCTCCCAGTTTGAGTGCGTGTCCATTACTACAACTCTCTCAACCAATTTTCTATCCATTATCAGCGATGTACCTTTAATTGCATGGGCTCACACCCTGTTAATCTCGTGCAGGATTTTATCAAAGACCTTCTGGAAGTCCGTATAAATAACATCTCATCAACTTGCCTCTGTCCACCACCTTTGTCACCTCATCAACAAATTGTAGTTGGTCAGGCATGATCTGCCCTTAGGAATCCATGCTGACTCTCTTTGGTCCTCCGATAGTTCCCTTCGGCTGTCTCCCCTTTCTACTCTGAATACAGGAGTAAAATACTCCTTCAAGTCTACCATTTCCCCAGGGTCACTGACATTCCCACCCTCAGTGGGTCAACAGTGCCTTTAATCAGTCACTTCCACTTTTCTAACTATAAGATAGAATATAGAACATTACAGCGCAAAACAGGCCCTTCGGCCCACGATGTTGCGCCGACCAGTTACAAAACAATGACCCACTAGCCTAAACCAATCCCTTTTCGTCCATAAACCTATCCACAGATCTCTTAAACGCCCCCAAACTAGGTGCATTTACAACTGCAGCTGGCAGGGCATTCCAGTCCCTCACCACCCTCTGGGTAAAGAACCTACCCCTGACATCAGTCCTATAACTACCCCCCCTTAATTTAAAGTCGTGCCTCCTCGTGCTAGCTTTCTCCATCCTAGGAAAAAGGCTATCACTATCTACCCTGTCTAAACCTCTAATCATCTTATATGTTTCAATGAGATCCCCTCTTAGCCACCTTCTTTCCAGCGAAAACAATCCCAAATCTCTGTCTCTCCTCATCGGATCTCCCCTCCATACCAGGCAACATCCTGGTAAACCTCCTCTGCACCCTCTCCAAAGCCTCTACATCCTCTTATTGTCATTTATATCCTTTTGCTCGCTACTGATCTGCCCTTGTACTTGTCAAATGATTTAATTTCCATTTTCATTTTTACATAAATGAAGAACATTGGCTGAGAGATCTCTCTCCTCTTACCATGTCACTTATTATCAGTAATATCTAAAATGTGTCTTTGAAACTGAGCTTCTTCCTAACGTTCCATTTATCTAGAGTTTGATGATATTATTATGCTTTGAATGGTTGGATTGTATTCCTTTGCAGCGTGCACAGCTGATGGTCATTTCATCATCGTGATCTCCAAGAACCTGACCCGTCCTGCCCTCAACCTGTCATCCCTGTATGTGAAAGATGGACAAGAGGCTGAGTGCCAGCCTAAACTAACCACCGGGCAACTTGCGGCCTTCCGCTTTCCAGTCACCTCTTGTGGCTCCAGCAAGTGGGTGAGTATTGAAGGGTCAAGGCATTCTCCCAGTAAGTGAGCCAGCTTCTTATTAAGCAGCCTCTTCATTGCAGGAGGAAGATGGAACCTTGGTCTATGAAACAGACGTCTTGGGCAAGAGGATGATTGAGACTGGGAAGCTGGGCTCAATAACTCGGGACAGCACCTTCGGGTAGGAGGATGGTGGGAGTTGTTGGTATTGGAGGGGATGTGTTACTGAATGAAGCTGCAACTACTTGTGTCTGTCTGCAGCCTGCACGTCCAGTGCAAGTACAGAGGGAGGCAAGAGACTGGCTTACAGATCAATGTCACAGTTTACACGGTTTCTCCACCACCTCCTGCTTCAGAAGAAGGGATTCTGAAACTGGAACTGCGAATAGCAAAAGGTAGAGGTGCCCTGGGGAATGGTGAATGGGATTAATGGGGATGTATCCATCCAGGGAGTGACTGGTTCTTGTGTGTCATCTCAGATGGTGACTACAGATCATGGTATGTGGACAGTGAGTACCCCATTTGGAGAATCCTTCGGGAGGCAGTGTTTGTGGAGGTTCGTGTCCTGGGTCGCAGTGACCCAACGCTTGTCCTGAGGCTGCATGACTGCTGGGCAACTCCTGTGCCAGCCCCAAACCATGAGGTGCAATGGAGTCTGCTGGTGGATGGGTAAGGAGTGTGAATGGGAAGGCTAATGGCTTTTGGACATCAGTGAAGGAGAAACATGACAAGGCTGCTTTCTGTCTCTTTCCCCCCCCCCCCCCGCCCTAATAACTATAAACACACCAGGAGAAGGAACTTTGCTCCAATACTGGGTAATTCTCATGAGGGAAGTCACATGAGCCAGACTAGCAAAATGGACCTGCTCCCTTCAGGAACCTGTGACCACTTGCTGATTTGTAGAGACAGCACCCATTGTGCCTGCCAATATATTCCAGAAACTAGTCTTTAGCAAGATGAAAGAAATGTGCTTGCTATTTCTACTTCCTGATATCCTGTGCAACATCTGTAGCTGCTTATGGCCCTGCCCTGGCTCCATTCTTCAGGTGCAGATCAATGAGTGACAGGTTCTTTAAACTGGGAATTTCTGGTTTGTTACCTTGTGGTTCTGGTGTTCTACAGTCAGACCACTGTAAATCACACATTCCCCTTAATTTGATCATTTCAGCATCTTAGCACACTTTAGCTCTAGCTTCTCAGTCACCATGTTTTGATCTCCAGTAATTTCCACATGGAATTCTCACTACCCTGAGCCAAATGGGTGAGCTGGCTTAGAACAATGGAGTGAACTAATTGGAAAACATTCAAAAGAATTGAATATTTGTTGTTCTGTGCCCATTGGGCATCAGAGGCTGGTGTGTGCATTATTGACCTTAATTACATTTTAACTTGACATTAAAGTTTCTACATTCTATGAAAAACTACAGCACAAACAGGTCCTTCAGCCCACAAGTTGCACTGATATCCCTCCCTACTATGCTTATATATAACCCTCAATTCTATTAAGTCCCATGTACTCATCCAGAAGTCTCTTGAAAGACCCTATTGAATTTGCCTCCAACACCGACAGCAGCCGCTTCCACTCGCCCACCACCCCAAGTGGAAAAACTTGCTCCTAACATCTCCTCTATATCTACTCCCCAGCATCTTAAACCTGTGTCCTCTCATAGCAACCATTGCAGCCCTGGGGAAAAAGCCTGAGAATCCACCCATCTCCACGCCTCAACATCTTGTACATCTCTATCAGGTCACCTGTCATCCTTTGTCTCTCCAAGAAGAAAAGACTGAGCTCCCTCAACCTATCCTCATAAGGTATGCCACACAATCCAGGCAACATCCTTGTGAATCTCCACTACGCCCTTTCAATAGCTTCCACATCCTTCCTGTAATGAGGTGACTAGAACCGAGCACAGTACTCCAGGTGGGGTCTGACTGGGGTCTTACAAAGCTGCAGCATTACATCCTGACTCCTAAACTCAATCCCATGATTGATGAAGGCCAGTACACCATACGCCTTCTTTACCACATCCTCTACCTGCGAGGCTGATTTAAGAGCCCTATAGACCCGGACCTGGACCCCAAGGTCCTTCTGATCCTCTGCACTAAGAGTCCTACCCTTGATATTGTACTCCTTCATCCCATTTGACCTGTCAAAATGGACCACGACACATTTATCTGGGTTGAAGTCCATCTGCCACTTCTCCAGCCAGCCTTGCATCCTATCTGTCTCGCTGCAACTTCTGACGTCCCTCCAGACTATCCACAACACTATCAACCTTCATGACACCAGCAAACTTGCCAACCCATCCCTCCACTTCCTCATCCAGGTCATTTATGAAAATTACAAATTTTCTTATGTATTTTGGTTTTGTTCAGACTGTTCCCTTTCCTTTTGCGAAGCTGCTCCTTTTACTTTGTCCGAATTTAATTTGAGTTTATTTGATTTGACCTTAAGAGGCTAAACTAACAATTGTCCAATTCATTAACTCAATCCCCCTCCCTGCTCTGACACCATTTGCTGACTGTTCCAGGTGTCCCTATGAGGGTGATGACTATCAGACTCTCCTACACCCAGTCATGTTTTCTGGCCTGAAGTTCCCAACACATCACAAGCGGTTTGAACTGAAAACGTTTGTTTTCTTGGACAGAGAGTCGGAGCAGCCTCTGACTGGACAGGTAAGTAAGAGAAATCCAAGCCAAGCCTCCCTTTGTGCCTGGCTCCTTAACAGCCTGGTTCATCCAGGAACATGAAGATCCCCCTAAAATGTCTCCTTTCCATTCTAGGTTTACCTGCACTGCAGTGCTGGGGTCTGCTCACCCTCTGCTCAGGATGACTGTGCACCCAGATGTGTCCCAAGTGAGTTCTTTGGTGTCTCCTGAATCAGGATGATGCTTCATTAAGACAGGCAGAGATGATGTTTGAATGGAATATCTGGTTAGTGTGCTGTGACTGGGGGATTCCTCTATCCCTCAGCATCAACACCTCCTCCATCACAAACGGGGCATGTTTTGTGGTCTGAACACCCCACTCACCTGACAAAGGAGCAGCACTCTGAAAGCTAGTGGCGTTTACTACCAAATAATCCTGCTGGACATAGAGCAGCACAGGCCCTTTGACCCTCAATGTTGTGCTGAGCTGCGTCCAATCCTGAGATCAAGCTATCCCACTCCCTATAATGCTGGTGTGTTCCATGTGCCTATCCAATAACCACTTGAAAGTTTCTAAAGTGTCCGACTCCACTATCTCAGCAGGCAGTCTCACCCCAACCACTCTCTGGGTGAAGAATCTACCTCTGACATCCCTCCCATATCTCCCACCACAAACCTTGTATTTATGCCCCCTAGTAACACTAGACATTAACCTAGTGTTGGAGACTACTTACTGTTACCCCAGTCCAATGCCAGCATCTCCACATCAGGAAAGTGTTTACCAGATAATTGACTTCACTAATGCTTTGCCACACTGCACAAGCAAGACAGCAGGATTTCAGCACTGACACTAAATTGTGGTCAGATTGAGGGTTAGACATTTGAGGGTAGCACAGTGGTTAGCACTGCTGCTTCACAGCTCCAGGGTCCTCAGTTTGATTCCCAGCTCAGGTCATCTGTGGGGAGTTTGCACATTCTCCCCATGTCAGTGTGGGTTTTCTCTGGGTGCTCCAGTTTCCTCCCACAGTCCAAAGATGTGCAGATTAGGTTGATTGGCCAGGCTAAGAAATTATCCCTTGGTGTCCAGGGATTTGTAGGGTAGAGGGATTAGTGGGTATAATGTGTAGGGATATGGGGGTAGGGCCTGGGTGGGATTATTCAGTGCATCTTTTTGCACTGTAGGGTTCTATGATTAGTAAAACTCTGCAAATTATAATCCATAATAGGCAGTGACCATCAGCAATCTGATCATAATCACTGAGGATCTTGGAAAATTAATCTGTATTGGGTCTGAACTCTCTTCTCACTTTAGAAAGACGCAGGAGTCCCCGTGAACATGAGGGAACATTAGTGAGTGCTCCTGGTCCCATCATCCTGGAAGATGAGGGGCTTCAGTCCAAGAAACAGCATGAAGCAAGTGGTAAGTAGAGACTTTTCAATAGTCCACCTGTGAGCTCTCTTGAATATAATGTCTTCTAATCTTCCATTAGGTGCTGCTGAATCTCCTGCTTGGCTTGTGCAAGGAGTAGCCATTGGCTTCATGATAGTGTCCCTGTGCCTGCTGGTGGTGATGGTTACAGTGTACATGAAGAGACCAAGAGCTGTTACTTCTCAAATGTAGTGAAATTGAACAGTGTAGAATCTGAACAAAAATAAACCTGAAATGAACATGTCCTGGATGTTGAGTAGAATTATTTGCAATAAAATTTTGTTTTTCAGTTGGCTAAGGATTTTAGACACCTGTTTCAAGGCAAAATCCAGAAGTATTTGCAAATTAAGCAGATTCTCACATAGCTACCAGAGTTTTAATTTACTCAAATTGCCTCTACTACAGCCTGTATCAGAAGCTGTGATACAACCTGCAGCCTCAAAGGCCATTCACCTGCCCCCAAACAACTATTTGAAAGCACAATCCAGGTAGTGCTGTCTCCCTGGGTTAGATAGTGGACAAGAGCATGAGTAACAGAGCCATGCTAAGGATTTGAAAACCCCCAGATTTTAGAATAGCCACTGGCACTATGCAGAAGTCCAAGAGTAACTGGGGGGGGGGTTAAAAAAGACACTGGGGACATCAGTTTTAAGGTGTGTAAGAAACAGTTTAGAGATGTGCAATACAAACTGTATTGAATGCCTGGGGAGGTAGTGGAAGCAGGTACAATAGTTTCATTTTAAGGGCAACTAGACAAATAAGATGGGAATGGAGGAACAGGGACTCCATAAGTTCATACAGTTTTAGTTGGGCATCATCAGTGCAGGTTTGGAAGGATGAAGGGCCAGTTCTGTTGTATTGGCCTTCATTCTTTTAAAGAATGTTCATTCAATGATGCAGGTTTCCAATCAAATGTTTTCTGATAAATAGCTGTCTGCAAGTTTTAATTACTGCTTCCTCCCAGCCCCCTTTATTTCTCCTTCGAGGTGGGTGGTGGGAGGAGGAAGATTGAGATGGAGGAGTGTTAGTCAATCTTGGTTTTTAAAGGGATAGATTTCTCCACAGGTTCAAGTCAGTGTCGGCTCAGTGACTATCACTGTCTGCTGTGCAGTTACAGGGACCTGGGTTGGATCTCTGGCTTGGATCAATGTCTGTGGGAGTTTGCACGTTCTCCCTGTGTTTGTGTGGGTTTCCTCTGGGTGCTCCAGTTTCCTCCCAGTCTGAAAGACATGCTGGTTAGATGGATTGACAATGCTAAATTTTCAAGTGCTCCCAAACAGGTGCTGGAGTTTGACTATGGGATTTTCACAGTAACTTCATTGCAGTGTTAATGTAAGCCAACTTGTGACAAATTTATTTAAATCAGGCTATGAAACTGGGGATGGTCTCCTGTGGCTTCTAGACTGAAGAATCAAATTTATACCTGAACATGATTGAAGAGTGGGAGTCAAAATTACCTTTGACTGTTTTGACTATCTGTAGTGTCAGGCAGAGTTAGACTCCTCACTGGTCCATCTGGTATTGAGCCATGGGTTGTGAGTAGATTCATCTTTTTTTGTTGTTCTCCACTATGATCTCACTTGTTACGAAGATATAATACAGCCTTTCAATAAACAACCCCCACTTTTCCTCTTTGGGGTCAAATGCCTCTCAACCTTTCTAATTAAAGGAATTTCTATATGGCATATGGATCTGTCTCTTTGTAGTCTTGATGCTCACTCCTCTCCCCTTCTTGCTGCATACAGCAATTTCCCCAATGACTGACAAAGCTTTTCCTCAGCGCCAGTGTAATGACATTGAAGTCAACTCATTGCGATTTCAAGATATAAAGGGTTATTATCATCAATATGTGGGTGTCACGGTAACACAGTGGTTAGCACTGCTGCTTCACAGCTCCTGGGTTTGATTCCTGACTTGGGTCACTGTCTGTGTGGAATTTGCATGTTCTCCTCATGTCTGCATGGGTTTCCTCCCACAATAGGTTGACTGGCCATGTTAAAATTGCCCTTAGTGTCCTGATGTGTAGGTTAGACGGATTAGTGGGTAAAATATGTACGGATATGGGGCTAGGGCCTCGGTGGAATTGTGGTCGGTGCAGACTCGATGGGCTAAATGGCCTCTTTCTGTACTGTAGGCTTTCTAAGAATATTTATAAATGCACAAGTGATGGTCAACAGAACTGTAATACATGTCCACACACTTCTCCTCCTCCCTGGCTTCAACTGAGGTTCCTCCGCGACCCTGGGCCTCATCCCCTTGCATCCAATTGGCTCAGCTTTCCACATAGCCATTTTGTAGGATCCAGTCTGATCATGTGACCCTCAGGGACCACACGCCCCCCCCTCCCCCTCCCCCTCCCATTCCCAAAGGGATCCTCGTCAGGCCTCATTTGGAGTACTGTGCGCAGTTCTGGTCGCCTCACTATAGGAAAGACGTAAAAGCTATTGAAAGGGTGCAGAGGAGATTTACAAGGATGTTGCCTGGACTGGGAGGCATGCCTTATGAAGATAGGTTGAGGGAGCTGGGACTCTTTTCCCTGGAGAGGCGAAGGTTGAGAGGCGACCTGATAGAAGTTTATAAAATGTTGAGAGGAATAGATAGGGTGGACTCTCAGAGGCTATTTCCCCGGGTTGAAATGGTCGCTACGAGAGGACACAGATTTAAGGTGCGGGGAGGGAAGTACAGAGGTGATGTTAGGGGTAAGTTTTTCACTCAGAGGGTGGTGAGTGAATGGAATCGGCTGCCGTCATCGGTGGTGGAGGCGAACTTGCTGGGGTCTTTTAAAAGACTTCTGGATGAGTATATGGGGTTTAATGGGATTGGGGGTTATAGATAGGTCTATAGATTGGTGGGGTTGATGTGATCGGCGCAACTCGAGGGCCGAAGGGCCTGTTTGTGCTGTAATGTTCTATGTTCTATGTTCTATGATCCCACTCTCACAACGAAAAAGGGGGAAGAGAAGAGATGCAATGGACGATGCACCAGTTGCAACAGGTTAATTGGTGCCTAACCATCTGTAAATAGATCGTTAGGCTGCTTAATTTGTATGTTATAAAATGGACTGTACACAGATTCCATTCACGCACACTCCATCTCACTGCTTGTCCCAACTAAATGGGGAATTTGAAGACAGAATGATGATGTGATGAAATGGCTACGAAAAGGGTCACATGCTGGAAGTATGGGAGTTCTTCCCAGGATTGAGGGCAGAGTACAAATACAAAGAAACTGTACAGTTTAGGGGTGGCGTGGTGGCACCGGGGTTAGCACTGCTGCCTCACAGCACCAGGGAACCAGGTTCAATGTCTGTGTGGAGTTTGCACATTCTCACAGTGTCTGTGTGGGTTTTCTCCAGGTGCTCCGGTTTCCTCCCACAGTTTGAAAGATGTGCTGGTTCGGTGCATTGACCTGAACACATGCTGGAATATGGCGGCTAGGAAATTCACAGTAACTTCATTGCAGTGTTAATGTAAGCCTTACTTGTGACTAATAAATAAACTTTAAGCCAGTGAATAAACTACTGTTTGTTACAATTCCTTGTTGTCAGTGTTTTGCGAACCGACTCAACACAACAATGCACATCATCTCAGGTACCCTCCGAACAACCCAACTCTCTTCCTCCCAGTCCTGAGCAACACCCCACTTCATTCCACACCCCTGCGCCCCCCCCCCTTTATAAAGAGGGCGACTACAACAAGAAAGCTCCTGGAGAAGGTGTACATTAACCCAAGACTGGTGCTACACATGAACCTTACTAATCCACCTGCTGCTCACACTGCCCATCATGCCAACCTGGTGCCAAGGAATAACCACAGGGACCCTGTGGCAGCTGGAATGGAATCAACACATCACCATTAAAATACACCTCCTCACCACAGAATCCACAGCCTGCCCACCCAGCTCCAGCCTCTCACTCCAACATTGGGCAACAGATTCCTCACTGGCGATGGCCATTGTGCAACGGGTTGGCACAAATGGGTCTTTGCAGGGAACTCAGACAGTAGCTGTGGTTCTCCCCAATGACTCACATCATTGAAGACTGCCCTCCTGACAAAATACCCAGGAGGGCACACAGAGCTCCATTTAGTAAAGAGAACTGGGAAAAGAAACCAATCTTTCTGATTGTTCTCCAGGGTTGGACACAGCAGTGTCCTGGAGATTTGATCCTCAATTCCTGGAGATTCCAGGCCAATCCTGGAGGATTGGGAACCAGTGGACTGCACTATATGCTGATGTCATTCCATATTCCCCTAAATCTAACTTTCAAATCCCGCAGAGAGGCTCCAAATCAAACTTTCTTTCCTGGAACAGACTTGAGTGGGCGCATTCGCTAAAGTGTGATTGGGAGCTGGAGAGAGGCTGAGAATTGGAGCTGATTGAAGAGGTGGAATCGCTTCCCGAGTATCCCGTGGGACAGGGAGCCTCTGCAATGGGATTGCAGCTGGATTCCCGGCTAGAAAACGGGCTGGTGTTTGCGGGAAGTGATTGTCCTGATTCCCTGGCCGGGATGGGAGCTTGGCTGCTTTCTTGGGCTCTCTGCTTCCTGGCCGCCTCCTCACTCTCAGGCCAGCCGCTACTCCTGGGGAGGGATGATGTTTGTGTCCCAGAGGCAGGCTGGAGATTTGAGTGCGGTCACTCCGGGATCAGCAGCGCTGAGTGTATCCGCCAGGGTTGCTGCTTTGATCCCCGGAGCTCCAGCCCCCATCGCTGTTTCTCCAGTCTGAGAAAGAGCCCAGGTAACAACAAGACTCACCCCCCCCCCCCCCCCCCAGTCTAGTGGAGACAGAGAGAGGAGAGAATCTAACTGGGAAATGGGGCATTTGTTGCTGCCTCACTGTGTGAAGTGTAGGAACGGAGGGGATCCTCAGCTTGAGTGAAGGAGCTAACTGAGTGGTTTGGATGGTTTTAGACCGAGTTCTGAAGGTGGGAGGCTCTGTGACTGGAGTTAGAGAGAATCTCCGGCATGGGATCAGCAAATGTGCTTCAGTTTGGGAATATTTACCCCAGTTCCACAATGAGTGACCCTATCCTGATAGTGCTCACCCTGAGACATCCCAATGGGCCAGTTTAACCATGTCTGTGATTGGCTGTCTAATTTTGGGAGTGTGGGTCCAGTCTGTGCAATGATGTGACTTGGAGCTTTCTGGAGACCCCCAAATAGTGGGAGTAGCAGAGGAACAACAGCCACAGGGAAATCATGGGGGGGTGTTGGAGGGTGGGTGTTGTGTTCACCAGAACTTAACTGACATGTCGGCCCAACTGGAAAGGGGGCATTGCTGGGGAGGTATGTAATGCATTTTTGGGTGATTTTCTAAATGAAATTTAGGTCCCATGAAGAAAGTGGCATAGACTGTAGAATAGCAGTCATCAACAAAACAAGTGAATCTGCTGCCAGTGTGAAGTATGAGGTGCGGTGGGTCTCACTGGGGACAGAGATATGGGGTAAGGCTTGAACACCTGTCCTAATGAGGTAGAATCCAATACACTGGCTGGTGTGACAATTGAGGCTGTCTGTGCTTGGGATGGATGGGTCACCTGCTCTGGATGGTGTGCAGCTCCACTTGTTGGGGAAGGGGGGGGGGGGGTGAAGCTGGTGGAAGGGTTTACTGTAGCTTTTCCTTCCTGACGTGGGTGAGGTGTTGGGAGGTTTAGAGTAGATGAAATGTGACACCCTCAGTGTAACAGGTAGTACCTGTCACTAGTCAGTAAAGATCAAGATTAGATGGGGGTGGGAAGATAGCACAGTGGTTAGCACTACTGCCTTGCAGTGCCAGGGACCCAGGTCTGATTCCTGGTTTAGGTCACTGTGTGGAGTTTGCATGTTCTCCCTGTGTCTGTGTGGGTTTCCTCCCACAGTCAAAAGATGTACAGGTTAGGTTGACTGGCCATGCTGAATTGACCCTAGTGTCAGGGGTTAGTGGGGTAAATGGGTAGGTTGTGGGGATTGGGCCTGGGTGGGATTGTGGTCAGTGCAGACTTGATGGGCTGAATGGCCTCCTTTGGCACTGTTGGGATTCCATGGATACTAACAGGTACTTTAAGAATCAAGGAGTGACGATGACTTGATTGTGTTGGGTATTTTGAAATAAAACCCTGATGAAGGGAATGTAGTGGATTCTGTCTATTGAGGCTTCAATAAAGCAGCATGAAGGCTGGATAATGAGTAATGGGGGAGTCCTGTAATAACAGGACAGCAGAATGGGCAGACAAGGCTGATGGCATTTGATTTGGGGGGGGGGGGTGGTTGGTGGTGATGTATTTTGGTGATGGGATCAAGACAATTCAGCAGGGGCTGGGAGGGACTGAATGTGCATCAGTGTGAATATCAGTGCGTATTGAGTAACTGTAAAAACGTATGGGATGTTGGACTTTACAAGACAAGGCTTGTTCAACAACTTGACTGTTTCTTGCATAGGCTGCCAATCAACAATAATTGTTGCTTTTTGAGACTTAACGCTTCCTCAATGATCTGAGGCCCCTAACCACCAATAGGAGCAGTGGCAATAAATTCTCTCTTTGCAGCATGCACAGCTGATGGTCATTTCATCATCGTGATCTCCAAGAACCTGACCCGTCCTGACCTCAACCTGTCATCCCTGTATGTGAAAGATGGACAAGAGGCTGAGTGCCAGCCTAAACTAACCACCGGGCAACTTGCGGCCTTCCGCTTTCCAGTCACCTCTTGTGGCTCCAGCAAGCGGGTGAGTATTGAAGGGTCAAGGCATTCTCCCAGTAAGTGAGCCAGCTTCTTATTAAGCAGCCTCTTCATTGCAGGAGGAAGATGGAACCTTGGTCTATGAAACAGACGTCTTGGGCAAGAGGATGATTGAGACTGGGAAGCTGGGCTCAATAACTCGGGACAGCACCTTCGGGTAGGAGGATGGTGGGAGTTGTTGGTATTGGAGGGGATGTGTTACTGAATGAAGCTGCAACTACTTGTGTCTGTCTGCAGCCTGCACGTCCAGTGCAAGTACAGAGGGAGGCAAGAGACTGGCTTACAGATCAATGTCACAGTTTACACGGTTTCTCCACCACCTCCTGCTTCAGAAGATGGGATTCTGAAACTGGAACTGCGAATAGCAAAAGGTAGAGGTGCCCTGGGGAATGGTGAATGGGATTAGTGGGAATGTATCCGTACAGGGAGTGACTGGTTCTTGTGTGTCTCTCAGATGGTGACTACAGATCATGGTATCTGGACAGTGAGTACCCCATTTGGAGAATCCTTCGGGAGGCAGTGTTTGTGGAGGTCCGTGTCCTGGGTCGCAGTGACCCAACGCTTGTCCTGAGGCTGCATGACTGCTGGGCAACTCCTGTGCCAGCCCCAAACCATGAGGTGCAATGGAGTCTGCTGGTGGATGGGTAAGGAGTGTGAATGGGAAGGCTAATGGCTTTTGGACATTGAAATGACTGGACTGCTTATCTCTTTCCCCCTCACCAAATGGCCATAAACTGGTGCAGAGTTGCCTCTGCTGATCAGTGAGGGTCTTGGACAATTCCAGGGAGGTCACATGGGCTGTACTTGGCCAAATGGATCTGCTCCTTCAAGAACCCGTATGACCCCTTGCTGATTTGTGGCTGGTACAATGGGTGCAGACACCAATGTATTCCAGAAACTAGTCTTTAGCAAGTTGAAATAAACATGCTCTCCATTTCTACTTCCTTATCCTCTGCAATGACATCTGCAGCACTTTGATGGCCCCCCATGATACATTCGCCAGGTTCTGGTCAATGTGTAGCAAGTTCTTTACATTGGGAATCTCTCTCAGTTGTTACCCAGTGGTTCTAATGCTCTACAGTCAAACCATTGTGAGTGGCACATACCACCTGTGGTGAGTAGTTTTAATACATTTCAGCTCCAGTTTCTTGATCAGAAACATTCCTGACCTCCAGTAATATCCCACATGGAGTTCTCCCAGCTTGGAATAATGGAATGAACAAATTGGGAAATCTGTCATTGAAAGAATGGAATCACCTCTGGAACACAACACCAGTAGCCCCAAACTAATTTTATTGATATTTAACAGATCAGATACCCCTCCCTGCTCTGACACCATTTGCTGACTGTTCCAGGTGTCCCTATGAGGGTGATGACTATCAGACTCTCCTACACCCAGTCATGTTTTCTGGCCTGAAGTTCCCAACACATCACAAGCGGTTTGAACTGAAAACATTTGTTTTCTTGGACAGAGAGTCGGAGCAGCCTTTGACTGGACAGGTAAGTAAGAAAAATCCAAGCCAAGCCTCCCTTTGTGCCTGGCTCCTTAACAGCCTGGTTCATCCAGGAACATGAAGATCCCCCTAAAATGTCTCTTTTCTATTCTAGGTTTACCTGCACTGCAGTGCTGGGGTCTGCTCACCCTCTGCTCAGGATGACTGTGCACCCAAATGTGTCCCAAGTGAGTTCTTGTTTGATGTCTCCTGAATCAGGATGATGCTTCATTAAGACAGGCAGAGATGATGTTTGAATGGAATATCTGGTTAGTGTGCTGTGACTGGGGGATTCCTCTATCCCTCAGCATCAACAGCTCCTCTATCACAAACGGGGCATGTTTTGTGATCTGAACTCCCCACTGACAAAGGAGCAGCACTCCAAAAACTTAGTGGTGTTTTACTGAGAAATAAACTTGTTGGACACAGAACATAGAACAGTACAGGCCCTTCGGCCCTCAATGTTGTGTTGGGCTATGTCCAATCCTGAGATGCAGCTATCCCACTCCCTATCATTCTGGTGTGTGCCTATCTAATAACCACTTGAAAGTTCCTAAAGTGTCTGACTCCACTATCTCAGCAGGCAGTCTATTCCACACCCCAACCACTCTCTGGGTAAAGAATCTACCTCAGACATCCCTCCCATGAATCTTATATTTATGCCCCCTAGTAACACCAGACTTTAACCTGATGTTGAAACTTCTTGCTGTGTTTACCCCAGTCCAACACTGGCATCTCCACATCAGGAAAGTAGTTGCCAGATAACTTTCACTGCTTGTGCAGTGTGGCAAAACAAGACACCATTTACAGGATTTAGCACTTGCACTAAAGTGTGGTCAGTTTGAGGGTGGCAGTGGTTAGCACTGCTGCTTCATAGCTCCAGGGTCCTGGGTTTGATTCCTGGTTCAGGTCACTGTCTGTGTGGAGTTTGCACATTCTCCTCATGTCTGCATGGATTTCCTCCCACAGTCCAAAGGTGTGTGGGTTAGGTTGATTTGGCTATGCGAAGAAATTGCCTCTTAGTGTCCAGGGATGTGTAGGGATATGGGGGTAGGGTCTGAGTGGGATTGTGTTCAGTGCAGACTCAATGGGCTGAAGGACCTCTTTCTACACTGTAGGGTTCTATGATTAGTAAACTCTACAAATTACAATCCATAATAGGCAGCAGGTGTCAACAATCATCATCCTCACTGAGGATCTTGGAAAATTAATCTGCATTGGGTCTGAACTATCCTCTCTTTCCAATAGAGAGACGCAGGAGTCCCCGTGACCATGAGGGAACATTAGTGAGTGCTCCTGGCCCCATCATCCTGGAAGATGAGGGGCTTCAGTCCAAGAAACAGCATGAAGCAAGTGGTAAGTAGAGACTTTTCAATAGTCCACCTGTGAGCTCTCTTGAATATAATGTCTTCTAATCTTCCATTAGGTGCTGCTGAATCTCCTGCTTGGCTTGTGCAAGGAGTAGCCATTGGCTTCATGATGGTGTCCCTGTGCCTGCTGGTGGTGATGGTTACAGTGTACATGAAGAGACCAAGAGCTGTTGCTTCTCAGTGTAGAATCTGAACCAAAATAAACTTCAGATGAATGTGTCCTGGGTGTTGTAGAATTGTTTTCAGCTGGCTAAGGAGTGTAGACACTATTTCAAAGCAAGAAGATACAAAAGTATTAGATACTACCATTGTTTTCATGATTTACTCACAGCCTCTACTGCATCATGCTTGATCCAGGCTTTTCAAATAATATAAACTCTGGTTTGTGGAGCATGCAATCCAGGTGATGTGTGAATCTTGGAGCTTCTGGCTCCAGTGGTTGAACCACCCTTGATCACAAACATTGTATCAGAGGCTGGAACACAACCTTGCTGCAGAATTGGCAATTCACCTGCCCACACCAGTCTTTGAAAGGACTGTCTGCTTTGTACCACTTCTCCCTGCCCCATTGTCTTGGGGTAGGTAGTGGACAAGATGATGAGTATCAGGTCCTTGCTTAGGATCTGAAAACCCCCAATCTTTATTAGCATAGCCACAAATGTTGTCCAGAAATCCAAGAACATGAATACTTAAACCATTATGGATCAATGACAGATTACTTTTCAGAACATTTTCTCCAATTTGGTAGTTTTCATCAATAGCTTTCTACAAGTTGAACTTCCTGGGGGAGGAAGAGAGATTAAGATGCATGAGTTATCCATCTTAAGGGATGGATTCCCACACAGCTTCAGAAGTTGCCCTGAAACAATGATGTAGTTCTGGATGGGATGGTCCAACAAGTTTTTCCAATCCCTAGTACAACCATCAGACTGCCCCAGAGTATCAAGACAAGTAGCCTCCTGATAATGGACAAGATCCACTCAATATAGAAGTGCATTGGTGATCTATTTAAATTACCCTACTAATACTTTTTTTCCTCCAGGCTGTGTAGCTAAACTTCTCAAATGGAGAAAATTCTGTAAAACTCTTCCTGTGGTGTTCTTCTGGGTGACTTATCTTTGTTTAAGCCAATACAATTTTTGGTCAGGTCTCTAACAGTTTTCCTACATCTCTCTCTAATTGCAGTTAGGCAGCCTCTAGTCTGTGGTAGAATCATTCCTTGTCAACCTGTCATGTCCTTGTTCAGGTCAACATCCTTTCTGTAATTGGGGAGTGGGAGGGTTTATAGGTCACCCCCATAAACTTCTGGACTCAAATTGCATTTCACAATAACATTTCTACTTTTGCAAAGAACCTTGGTTGAACTGTGCTAGGAAAAATGACATGTTGTTCTGCTATCAAATGGAGGGAGGTGACGAATTCCAACTACTGAGGAAACTGAGGAAATAGCCTGAAATTCAAGGGGGAGACATATTTCCACTGCACAGAAAACACCCGGGTTTTAGTTTAACTGTGATGTAGGCAAATCAATGCTTAAAAAGCAAACTGGGCATTTTTACTTTCAGGAATGGCTCATGGATCAGTTTAGGGTAGATTTCATTCAAGGTGATAATTAAATAGAATGAACCATCTTGCTGTATGGTTAATAATACAATTAGTGTTGCTACTGCCAATGCACCAGGGAACAATTAACTTCCAAGATTTGGCTGAATTTCAAAATCAGGTAGGGTGTTTGGTCAAGGCAGCCATTGGGAAATGAACAAGGGAGGGGCTGTCTGAAAGCTGTTTAGCTGGGGGTGGGGAAGCTGTATGCACCTGCTCCTTCTGTCTGTAAAGAACATTATTCATGACAACATCGAGTCCACTTATCAACCAATCAGAACTTTAATATGGTATAAATTGTTCCATCCAATATCAGCTGTCCTCCAACTAAAAGAGAAAATACTGGAAAATCCCAGTAGGTGTGGCAGCATCTGTAAGGAGAGAAAAGAGTTGACGCTGAGTCCAGATGCTCCTTTGTCAATGCTAAAAGGCGGAGAAAGTGGGAGGTATTTGTGCTGCAGGGGACAGAGAATGAAAGATGAGTCATAACCACAGAAAACAGGGGAAAGGCTGGGAAAGGCTGCTAATGGCAGCCCATTTGGAGGGGAATTGGGGCGGTTCCCCTCCAAAATAGGTTTTCGGTCCTGGAGGCTACAGTTGAGGAGGAATCAACTGGGGATAGCCAAAGGGAGCAGGTCTCTGGGGATGAGCCTACTGTAAAAGCTCAGATGGTTAGGGGTAGCAAAAGATTAGGACTTGTCATTGGGGACTCCACCGTTAAAGGGACGGATAGGAGAGTCGGTAGTAATGATAGGGACTCAGGGCTGGTGTGTTGCCTACCAGGGGCTGGGGTCCAGGATGTATCTGAGAGGATATTCAAGACTCTCAGGGGAGAGGGAGATCAACCCCAAGTTATAATCCATGTGGGGACGCATGATATAGGGAGGCTAAGGGAAGGGGACATTAACATAGAACATAGAACATAGAATATTACAGCACAAACAGGCCCTTCGGCCCTCGAGTTGCGCCGATCGCATCAACCCCACCAATCTATAGACCTATCTATAACCCCCAATCCCATTAAACCCCATATACTCATCCAGAAGTCTTTTAAAAGACCCCAGCGAGTTCGCCTCCACCACCGACAACGGCAGCCGATTCCAATCACTCACCACCCTCTGAGTGAAAAACTTACCCCTAACATCACCTCTGTACTTCCCTCCCCGCACCTTAAATCTGTGTCCTCTCGTAGCGACCATTTCAACCCGGGGAAATAGCCTCTGAGAGTCCACCCTATCTATTCCTCTCAACATTTTATAAACTTCTATCAGGTCGCCTCTCAACCTTCGCCTCTCCAGGGAAAAGAGTCCCAGCTCCCTCAACCTATCTTCATAAGGCATGCCTCCCAGTCCAGGCAACATCCTTGTAAATCTCCTCTGCACCCTTTCAATAGCTTCTACGTCTTTCCTATAGTGAGGCGACCAGAACTGCGCACAGTACTCCAAATGAGTAAGCAGAGATTCATGGAGTTGGGGTGGAAGCTAAAGGCCAAGTCAGACAGAGTGGTTATCTCTGGACTCTTGCCTGTGCCACAGGATAGTTTAGAGAGGAATAGAGAGAGGGAAAGTTTGAACTCGTGGCTGAGGTGATGGTGCAGGAGGGAGGGGTTCAAGTACTTGAGCAATTGGGGCTCGTTCTGGGGAAGGTGGGACCTCTATAAGAGGAATGGGATACACCTGAACTAAAGGGGAACAAATATCCTGGGGGGTAAATTTGTGAAGGTTATGCGGAGTGGTTTAAACTGATTCAGAGGGGGGGTGGGATCCTGAGTAGAGGGGGTGAAAGTGAGGGGGGCATAGATGGGGACTGCAATGCACGGCATTGTGGGGGAGGGGCGGAGCAGGGTTTGAAATGTGTATACTTTAATGCGAGGAGTATTCGCAATAAGGTGGATGAACTTGCAGCGTGGACCAGTACCTGGGACTTCGATGTTGTGGCCATTTCAGAGACTTGGATAGAACAGGGTCAGGAATGGATGTTGCAGGTCCCGGGGTACAAATGCTTTAATCGGAGTAGACAAGGAGGTAGAAGGGGGGGTGGGGTAGCATTATTGGTCAAGGACTGTATCTCAGTGTCAGAGAGGAACTTTGATGAGGACTTGTCTGTTGAGGTAGTATGGGCGGAGATTAGAAATAGGAGAGGAGAGGTCACCCTGTTGGGAGTCTTTTATAGACCTCCAAAAAGTTCTAGAGAGGTTGAGGAAAGGATTGCGGAGACGATCCTTGTTAGGAGTGAAAGTAATAGGGTAATTGTTATGGGGGACTTTAACTTTACTCATGTTGATTGGAATTGCTATAGCTCTGGCTCGTTAGAGGGGTCAGTTTTTGTTCAAAGTGTGCAAGAAGGTTTTTTGACTCAGTATGTAGATAGGCCAACTAGAGGTGAGGCTATATTGGATTTGGTGCTGGGTAATGAGCCAGACCAGGTGCTAGACTTGGAAGTTGGTGTGCATTTTGGGGATAGTGACCACAATTTGATTACGTTCACCTTAGTGATGGAAAGGGATAGGCATGAACCTCAGGTCAGTAGTTTCAGCTGGGGGAAGGGTAATTATGAGGCTATTAGGAGAGAATTAGGAAGCATTGGTTGGACTAGGAGATTACATAAGAACATAAGAAATAGGAGCAGGAGTAGGCCATCTGGCCCTTCGAGCCTGCCCCGCCATTCAATAAGATCATGGCTGATCTGTCGTGACTCAGCTCCACCTTCCCGCCCTCTCCCCATAATCCTTAATCCCTTCTCTTATCAAAAACCCATCAACCCGTTTCTGAAAAATATTTAGCGAGGCAGCCTCCACCACTTCAACGGGCAGAGAATTCCAGAGATTCACCACCCTTTGAGTGAAGAAGTTCCTCCTCAACTCTGTTCTAAACCGCCCCCCCTTTATCTTGAGGCTGTGCCCCCTAGTCCTACTGTCTTTTTTGAGCGGGAACAGTCTCTCCACCTCTATCCTATCCATCCCATTCATCATCTTATACGTCTCAATGAGATCTCCCCTCATTCTTCTAAACTCTAACGAGTACAAGCCTAGTTTATTCAGCCTCTCCTCATAGCTCAATCCCCTCAACTCCGGTATCAGCCGAGTAAACCTCCTCTGCACTCCCTCCAGGGCCAAAATATCCTTGCGCAGGTGCGGCGCCCAAAACTGCACACAGTACTCCAGCTGCGGCCTCACCAATGCCCTATACAGCTGCAGCAAGACCTCCCTACTTTTATATTCAATCCCCCTCGCTATGAAGGCCAGCATCCCATTCGCCTTCCTGACCACCTGCTGCACCTGCAAGCTGGGTTTTTGCGACTCATGCACAAGGACCCCGAGGTCCCTCTGCACCGTCGCCTGCTGCAGTTTTTCGCCCCGTAAGTAATAGTCCTTCCTACCATTCCTCCTACCAAAGTGGACCACCTCACACTTGCCAACATTAAATTCCATTTGCCATTTCCTGGCCCATTCGCCCAGCCTATCTAGATCCTTCTGCAGACTCTCCACACCCTCCGCACAATTTGCCTTTCCCCCAATCTTGGTGTCATCAGCAAATTTCGACACCCTGCACTCGGTTCCCTCCTCCAGATCATCTATATAAATGGTAAATAGCTGAGGCCCCAGCACCGACCCCTGGGGCACCCCACTAGTCACCAACCGCCAATCCGAATAGCATCCATTGACCCCCACTCTCTGCCTCCTATTTGACAACCAATCCTCTATCCACGCTAACACCCTACCCCCAACTCCATGTCCCCTGACCTTCTGCAATAACCTCTTGTGAGGTACCTTGTCAAACGCCTTCTGAAAATCCAGAAAGACCACATCCACCGGCTCTCCTCCATCCACTGCCCTAGACACATCCTCATAGAACTCCAGTAAATTTGTCAGACACGACTTCCCTTTAATGAAACCGTGTTGCGTCCGCCCTATCAAGCAATTCCCCTCAAGATGCCTCGCTATTTCCTCCTTAATGACGGTTTCTAACATTTTACCTACCACAGACGTTAAACTAACCGGCCTATAATTCCCCGCCTTTTGCCTGGCACCCTTCTTAAACAACGGCGTAACATTAGCCGTTTTCCAATCTTCCGGCACTTCCCCGGAATCCAGCGACGTCTGGAAAATAACCACCAAGGCATCCACTATCACCTCCGCCATTTCTTTCAGAACCCTCGGATGCATTCCATCCGGTCCTGGGGACTTGTCCACAATCAGTCCCTCCAGTCTGTCGAGCACCACCTACAGGGACTGGGAACATCCGAGATGTGGAGATTTTTCAAGGAGCAGCTATTGCGGGTCTGTGATAGGTATATCCCTGTCAGGCAAGGAGGATTTGGTAGGCCCAGGGAACCGTGGTGCACTAAAAAAGTTGATTCGTTGGTTAGGAAGAAAAAGGAGGCTTATGTTCGGATGAGGCTTGAGGGCTCAGGTAGTGCATTAGAAAGTTTTAGATTGGCTAGGAGGGAGTTGAAGAGGGAGTTAAGAAGGGCTAAAAGAGGACATGAGATGACTTTGGCTGATAGGATTAAGGAGAACCCTAAGGCGTTTTACAGGTATGTCAAGAACAGAAGGTTGGTTAGGGCAAGATTAGGGCCAGTTACAGACAGTAGAGGGAAGTTGTGTGTGGAACCGAAGGAGATTGGAGAGGCGTTGAACCAATATTTCTCTTCGGTGTTCACGCAAGGGGACATGAATGTAGCTGAGGAGGACACTGGGGTGCAGGGGTGTAAAATAGATAGTATTGCAGTTGATACGGGGGATGTGCTGGATATTTTAGAGGGTTTGAAAATTGATAAGTCCCCTGGTCCGGATGGGATTTACCCTAGGATTCTTTGGGAGGCAAGAGGGGTGATTGCGAAGCCTCTGGCTCTGATCTTCAGGTCGTCGTTGGTCTCTGGTATAGTACCGGAAGATTGGAGGACAGCAAATGTTGTCCCATTGTTTAAGAAGGGGAGAAGGGACTTCCCTGGGAATTATAGACCAGTGAGTCTTAGTTCTGTGGTGGGTAAGGTTTTGGAAAGGATTATTAGAGACAGGATTTATAGTTATTTGGAGAGTAATGAGTTGATTAGAGACAGTCAGCATGGTTTTGTAGCGGGTAGGTCGTGCCTTACTAACCTTATCGAGTTCTTTGAGAAAGTGACCAAAGAGGTGGATAGGGGTAAGGCAGTTGATGTGGTGTATATGGATTTTAGCAAGGCGTTTGATAAGGTTCACCATGGTAGGCTTCTGCAGAAAATGCAGATGTATGGGATTGGGGGTGATCTAGGTAATTGGATCAGGAATTGGCTAGCGGATAGGAGGCAGAGGGTGGTGGTTGATGGGAAATATTCGTCATGGAGTTCGGTTACAAGTGGTGTGCCTCAGGGATCTGTTTTGGGGCCACTGCTGTTTGTAATTTTTATTAATGATCTGGATGAGGGTATAGTTGGGTGGATTAGTAAGTTTGCTGATGACACCAAAGTCAGAGGTGTGGTAGATTGTGAGGAAGGGTGTCATAGTTTGCAGGATGACTTAGAAAGGTTGCAGAGCTGGGCTGAGAGGTGGCGGATGGAGTTTAATGTGGAGAAGTGTGAGGTAATTCATTTCGGTAGGAATAACAGATGTGTTGAGTATAGGGCTAATGGGAGGACTTTGAATAGTGTGGAGGAGCAGAGGGATCTAGGTGTATGTGTACATAGATCCCTGAAAGTTGGGAATCAAGTAGATAAGGTTGTTAAGAAGGCATACGGAGTCTTGGCATTTATTGGTAGGGGGATTGAATTTAGGAGTCGCAGCATCATGATGCAACTGTACACAACTCTGGTGCGGCCACACTTGGAGTTTTGTATGCAGTTCTGGTCCCCACATTACAGGAAGGATGTAGAGGCTTTGGAGAGGGTGCAGAGGAGGTTTACCAGGATGTTGCCTGGTATGGAGGGGAGATCCTATGAGGAGAGACTGAGAGATTTGGGGTTGTTTTCGCTGGAAAGAAGGCGGCTAAGAGGGGATCTCATTGAAACATATAAGATGATTAGAGGTTTAGACAGGGTAGATAGTGATAGCCTTTTTCCTAGGATGGAGAAAGCTAGCACGAGGGGGCACGATTTTAAATTAAGGGGGGGTAGTTATAGGACAGATGTCAGGGGTAGGTTCTTTACCCAGAGGGTGGTGAGGGACTGGAATGCCCTGCCAGCTGCAGTTGTAAATGCACCTAGTTTGGGGGCGTTTAAGAGATCTGTGGATAGGTTTATGGATGAAAAGGGATTGGTTTAGGCTAGTGGGTCATTGTTTTGTAACTGGTCGGTGCAACATCGTGGGCCGAAGGGCCTGTTCTGCGCTGTAATGTTCTATGTTCTATGTTTAATTAGTTCTGGAAAGCAGTGTGCGACACAAATCTAGAATGTTCACCAAGCCTATTGGTTGCCTGGAGCCCAACAATCCATCTTCATTATTTCCCTGTAACTTGTGACCCCTCCCCAGCCCCCTTGTACCCCGGAGGATGGCAAAAGATGTGCCATTCTCGGCACACACACTAGAAGTATTAGCAAAACGAAATGGAGGGAATATTAGATGTAAATTGTGTTCCTTCTAAAATGTTAGCATGTGCTTTCTGTATGCCTGTACTGTGCACAAGGTAAAGTTTATTTATTAGTCACAAGTAAGACTTACCTTAACACTGCAATGAAGTTACTGTGAAATTCCCCTTGTCGCCACAGTCCAGTGCCTGATTGGGTCAATGCATCTGATGCATTGTCAATCTGGGTCAATGCAGCACATCTTCCAGAATGTGGGAGGAAACCATGCAGACACGGGGAGAACATGCAAACTCCATACAGACAGTGACCTATGCTGGGAATTGAACCCAGGTGCCCGGTGTTGTGAAACAGTAGTTCTAATAACTGGGCCACCCCAAATTTGGAACTAAATTGAAATACTGGAAAAAGTGCAGACAGGACTTTACCAGACTGGAGTTGGCAAACTCAGATCAAGATTGGAATTCACTGTAGAATTTCCAGAGTTTCTTCATACCCTCCATTTCTTTGCATCATAAACAAATAATGAGGCAAATAATCCTCAGGAACGCTAATTCTCAGAGAAAGTCACTGCCACATCTGTGTGGGTGGTTTGTATTGTCTGATCTTCCAAATATTCTTTAGGTTGGAGAATGTTTGGGGAATTAGTGTGACATTAGTTAGCAAAATATTGGGATACAGGCGATGGGGATCAAACATGTTAAAGGGTTTAAATAAAGGTCAATGTAGCATATCTGCAATTTCAGAAGGTGTTTGGATATAGCAAGACTGATTAAAATAGGCATAAGACAAGGGCACATGGGATGGGTAACATGATTCATATGGGCATCACGTCAGCAGGCTGAATCTAGTGGGGTGTAGTGAGCAGTGTTGACGAGGGCACTGAGGAATATATTCAGTGATAAAACCCGGTGGGCAGCAAGCTGTGGAGGACAAGTTGTGAGAGTGGGTGGGGAGAATGTACTATCTCCCCTTGATATTCTAACATCAATAAATTGATGAATTCTCCAACATCCTAGGGATCACCAATCAACAAGAAACCTCTACCTCCAATCATCCAACCATATCAACACCATGGTTACAATAACAGGTTAAAGGCAGAACGCACTATCCAGTGCTTGGATCAGCATCCCATCCACTGCTGCTACTGTGAACTGGAGGAGTGTGGACCATCGACAAGATACTCAGCAGCAGTTCATCAAGGGTCCTTTAATACATTCCAAGACCACAGCCCCTCCCGCAGAAGGACAAGGGCAGCAGAAGCATAGGAACACTACAATCTGCAAGTTACCCACCAACTCACACCATCCTGACTTGGAACGACATCACCATTCTCTCAATGGAATTTCAAAATCCTCATCCTCCCTCCCCTCCCAACAGCACTGTACTGACACTTGATGGTCTGCAGCTATTCAAAGTTAATTCACCACCCGAGCAATAAACATCTTGCCAGTGTGATGATACTGTGCCTTTAAGAAATGTATTTGTGTCATGTTTCTTGTGCAGGATTTTTTAGCGGTCAGTTCTATTATCAGTGTTGCTTTGTCTGTAATCGGCAGCCAGCAAGTTGATGCTGCAGAAGTGTAATTGGTCCTAATGACTGCAATGTTAGTTTTAGAACATAGAACATAGAACACTACAGCGCAGAACAGGCCCTTCGGCCCACGATGTTGCGCCGACCAGTTACAAAAACAATGACCCACTAGTCTATACCAATCCCTTTTCATCCATAAACCTATCTACAGAATCTGAGATAATGCAGATCTTAGTTTAGTATTTTCCCCTGGGGTTGTTCAGAGCTGTGCTTGATAACGTTCATTGACAGGAAAAGTTAAGTGAGGGCAGAGATGGCCTCATGGAAAAAATAAGTTCAGTTGCTGCTTGGGAGCTGCAGAGAGAACTAACTCCCTGTCTCTCTCTGGAGTCTGGGTACTGTCGAAAATAGATCTCTGCATCTGATGTTCATTTATCTAAACAACATAGGTGACTATATGAGAGTTAGGAAGAATGTCTATTCAACAATCAGTGAGTTATTATAATGTCTCCATTTGGAAATCTCGAGCCATTCACCCTAATTTGGAGGATTGGTTCCAACATGTTCAACACCTGAGATACTCCTTCAAAGCAATCGAAATAGCATGGGGAGGAGTAGCAGAGAGTAATTCTGTTAACAGCCTGTGGTGCCCAAAGTAATACATTGATAAGAAGCTTGACTTCTCCAGATGCTCTGACACTAAAACCTTTGAAGAACTCACAGAAATAGTCAAAGGGTAATATCACCCAAAGCTCTCCGTAACTATGCAGAGATATAGATCTAACTCAATGGCAAGAGCTCCCGGGGAGGTGAAAGCACATTTTATGCTGAGGCTGAGACAAATGGCTGAACTTTGTGAATTTCGATCTGCTCTTAATGAGTGGTTCAGAGACCGGCTAATGTGCGGGGTGAATAATACGGCCATAAAGAAAAAACTGTTGGGAATCTGAAATAACCGTAAGAAAGCTTTAGAAATTGTCCTTGCTGTGGAAAATGCACAAAAAGACACAATGGAACTTCAAAGTGTGCCAGCTGGCAAATTCCCCCAGTTTGGAAGGAAACTGCCAATGGCAGTAGAGCCAGGGATGTGGGCACAGAGCTTCAAGAATAAAGAATTAATCAAACAGAGAGAATGCAGAGGTTTTGGCGATTTGGTCTACAAACCAAGAACTGAGAAGAATGTGTCAGTGTGGGGGAGCCCACCCCCTGGGGAGTGTGGGTTTAGGGATCCTCTGTGTTATGCCTGTAGCTAAAAGGGGCATGTAGGAAGCAAGTGCAAGGCTAAATAGGACCCCCGTGACTTGCCTGGGTTTGCAAAACCTCACTTACTGTACTGTCTGTAGACAATACACATCTCTTTAAACTGTAATCAGTGCTCCTTCCACTCACATTATCAGCCACTTTCAGACTTGAACAGCAGGTTAGGTGTAAGGATTCGCATTCTAATCAGCAATCTCTAAACTGTCTGTGCTTTATATGCTCTGTCTGAGGCCAGAACTCTCCATTCACCTGACGAAGAGGGTAACCCCGAAAGCTTGCTTGCTTGTGAGAAGATTATCAAATAAATCGGTTGGACTAAAACCTGGTGTTGTCAGACTTTTTACTGTGTTTACGCCAGTCCAACGCCAGCATACCCACATCATGGGTGCCAGAGCATCAGTGCACAGGGTAGAGAGTAAGTCTGAAGAAGGATCTGATGTATACACAGTTTCACAGTGGCATAGTCATTACAACTACCGCCTCACAACACCAGGGGGTCCAGGTTCAATTCCGACTTTGGGTGAGTCTCTGTGTGGAGTTTGCACATTTTCCTTGAGTTTGCGTAGGTTTTCTTCCTCTATGGATCCCTTTATGGATCCATCTGCCCCTCTACTGCGGCTACGTTCATGGCTACGTGTCCCTGGAGAGGGAGCATGCGGTATCCATGGGCGCGGTTGACACATTCCGTGCCCGCTGGGCACCGCAGGGGCTGGGGTGCATTATCGACCCTGAGAATCACATTATGATTTAATGTTTTAAGTTTCTTTTCGAGTTTGGTTTTTGGTTCGGACTTCTCCCCCTGCCTTTTTGGGACCTGCCCCTTTTTAATTTGTCCCTAAGTTAATTTGAGTTTGTTTATTTGGTTGGTGTCGAAAGAGCTGTCCCAAAAGACAGAAAAACAGACTTGAGTTGGGCGAGTTTGCTAAAGTGTGTTTGGTCTCTTCAAGGTCAAAACCAAATAGACAAACTCAAGTTAAATCAGGGTCTTTCAGTTTCTTCATCTTGTGGGTCAAACAAAGTAGACAAACTTAAATTACGTTCGGACAAAGAAAAAGGGGGCAATTCCCCCCCCCCCCCCCCCAATAGGAGGGGGAGCGGCCCGAACAAAAATAAAGTACAAAAATCAAATCAAATGAAAATGTGATGATTAGGGTCAATAATGCAGCCCAGTTAAAGTGTGATTGGGAGCAGGAATGAGGCAGTGGAGAGAGGCTGAGAATTGGAGCTGATTGAAGAGGTGGAATCGCTTCCCGAGTATCCCGTGGGACAGGGAGCCTCTGCAATGGGATTGCAGCTGGATTCCCGGCTAGAAAACGGGCTGGTGTTTGCGGGAAGTGATTGTCCTGATTCCCTGGCCGGGATGGGAGCTTGGCTGCTTTCTTGGGCTCTCTGCTTCCTGGCCGCCTCCTCACTCTCAGGCCAGCCGCTACTCCTGGGGAGGGATGATGTTTGTGTCCCAGAGGCAGGCTGGAGATTTGAGTGCGGTCACTCCGGGATCAGCAGCGCTGAGTGTATCCGCCAGGGTTGCTGCTTTGATCCCCGGAGCTCCAGCCCCCATCGCTGTTTCTCCAGTCTGAGAAAGAGCCCAGGTAACAACAAGACTCACCCCCCCCCCCCCCCCAGTCTAGTGGAGACAGAGAGAGGAGAGAATCTAACTGGGAAATGGGGCATTTGTTGCTGCCTCACTGTGTGAAGTGTAGGAACGGAGGGGATCCTCAGCTTGAGTGAAGGAGCTAACTGAGTGGTTTGGATGGTTTTAGACCGAGTTCTGAAGGTGGGAGGCTCTGTGACTGGAGTTAGAGAGAATCTCCGGCATGGGATCAGCAAATGTGCTTCAGTTTGGGAATATTTACCCCAGTTCCACAATGAGTGACCCTATCCTGATAGTGCTCACCCTGAGACATCCCAATGGGCCAGTTTAACCATGTCTGTGATTGACTGTCTAATTTTGGGAGTGTGGGTCCAGCCTGTGCAATGATGTGACTTGGAGCTTTCTGTAGACCCCCAAATAGTGGGAGTAGCAGAGGAACAACATCTGCAGGGAAATCATGGGGGGTGTGGGGAGGGGGGTGGGTTGGAGGGTGGGTATTGCCAGTTAAGTTCTCCTGAACACATGTTGGCCCAACTGGAATGGGGTCATTGCTGCAGTGGTGTGTTATGCAGTTTGGGTGACTTTCTAAGTGATAAGTAGATCCCATGAAGAAAGTGGCATAGACTGTAGAATAGCAATCGTCAACAAAGCAATTGAATCTGCTGCCAGTGTGAAGTATGAGGTGCGGTGGGTCTCACTGGGGACAGAGATATGGGGTAAGGCTTGAACACCTGTCCTAATGAGGTAGAATCCAATACACTGGCTGGTGTGACAATTGAGGCTGGCTGTGCTTGGGATGGATGGGTCACCTGCTCTGGATGGTGTGCAGTTCAGTTTGTTGGGGAAGTGGGGGTGGAGCTGGTGGAAGGATTTACCATAATTGTTTCCTCCAGATATGGGTGGGGTGTTGAGATGATTTGGAGTAGATCAGATGTGACTGTTTTACACTAGTAATACCAGTCACTAGTAAGAATTGTGATTAAAGGTTTACAAAGAAGCAGAACAGTGGTTAGGACTACTGCCTTGTAGTGTCAGAGACCCAGATTTGATTCCTGGCTTGGGTCACTGTGGGGAGTTTGCATGTTCCCCAATGTACTGTGGGAGGAAACCCACCCAGACAAAGATGTGCAGACTAGGTTGGCTGGTCATGCTAACCTGACCCTAGTGTCAGGTGGTTAGTGGAGTAAATGGGGCTGGGGGGATTGTGGTCAGTGAGACTTGATGGCCTGAATGGCCTCCTTCAACACTTGGTATTCTATGGGTAGATGAAGGCTGGACAATGAGGAATAGGGGAGTCCTGTAATAACAGAAGATCAGCAGAATGGGCAGACAAGGCTGATGGCATTTGATGGGGAGGTGATGTATCTGGTAATGGGATCAAGACATTTCTGAAGTCTGAAGGGGCTGGGAGGGAGTACATTCCTATCAGTGTGAATATCAGTGCATGTTGAGTAACTGGCAGAGTGTATGGGATGTTGGTCTTTACAAAACTGCTTGTTCCAATAACTTGACTGTTTCTTGCTCAGGCTGTTAATCAACAATTGTGTTTTTGGCTTTTTGAGACTTAACACTTGGTCAACGATCTGAGGCTCCCACCCACCAATAGGAGCAGTGGCAATAAATTCTCTCTTTGCAGCGTGCACAGCTGATGGTCATTTCATCATCGTGATCTCCAAGAACCTGACCCGTCCTGCCCTCAACCTGTCATCCCTGTATGTGAAAGATGGACAAGAGGCTGAGTGCCAGCCTAAACTAACCACCGGGCAAGTTGCGGCCTTCCGCTTTCCAGTCACCTCTTGTGGCTCCAGCAAGCGGGTGAGTATTGAAGGGTCAAGGCATTCTCCCAGTAAGTGAGCCAGCTTCTTATTAAGCAGTCTCTTCATTGCAGGAGGAAGATGGAACCTTGGTCTATGAAACAGACGTCTTGGGCAAGAGGATGATTGAGACTGGGAAGCTGGGCTCAATAACTCGGGACAGCACCTTCGGGTAGGAGGATGGTGGGAGTTGTTGGTATTGGAGGGGATGTGTTACTGAATGAAGCTGCAACTACTTGTGTCTGTCTGCAGCCTGCACGTCCAGTGCAAGTACAGAGGGAGGCAAGAGACTGGCTTACAGATCAATGTCACAGTTTACACGGTTTCTCCACCACCTCCTGCTTCAGAAGAAGGGATTCTGAAACTGGAACTTCGAATAGCAAAAGGTAGAGGTGCCCTGGGGAATGGGGAATGGGATTAGTGGGGATGTATCCATCCAGGGAGTGACTGGTTCTTGTGTGTCTCTCAGATGGTGACTACAGATCATGGTATGTGGACAGTGAGTACCCCATTTGGAGAATCCTTCGGGAGGCAGTGTTTGTGGAGGTTCGTGTCCTGGGTCGCAGTGACCCAACGCTTGTCCTGAGGCTGCATGACTGCTGGGCAACTCCTGTGACAGCCCCAAACCATGAGGTGCAATGGAGTCTGCTGGTGGATGGGTAAGGAGTGTGAATGGGAAGGCTAATGGCTTTTGGACATCGGTGAAGGAGAAACATGACAAGGCTGCTTCCTGTCTCTTCCCCTCTTGCCCCAGTAACCATAAACCCACCAGGGAGAGGGTCTTGGGAATTCCAGTCTGAGCGAGGTCACTTGGGCTGCACTCAGTCAAATGGATCTGCTCCCTTCAGGACCCCTGTGACCTCTTGCTGATTTGCAGTGTCAGCACCCATTGTACCAGCTATAAAGTATTCCAGAAACTCATTGGCAAGTTGAAGGAAATGTGTTCTAATTACCTCACCTGGAAATGACAGGCAGCCTTTTTGTAGCCACCAATGACTCAATTCTCCAGGTGCAGGTCAATGAGTGGCAAGTTCTTTAAATTGGGAATCTCTCTGGGTTGTTACCCCAGTGGTTCTGGTGCTCTATGGTCAGATCATGGGCAGCACAATAGCACAGTGGTGAGCACTGCTGCTTCACAGCTCTATGGTCCTGGGTTCAATTCCTGGCTTGCATCACTGTCTCTGTGGAGTTTGCATGTTCTCCTCATCTGTGTGCGTTTCCTCTGGTTTTCTACCACAGTCCAAAGATGTGGGTTAGGACGATTGGCCATGCTAAGAAATTGCCCCTTAGTGTTTAGGGATGTATAGGTTAGAGGGATTAGTGGGTATAATCTGTAGGGAAATGGGGGTAGGGTCTGGGTGGGATTGTTTGGTGCCGACTCAATGGGCCAAAGGGCCTCTTTCTGCACTGTAGGGTTCTATGATGATCATCATTGTAAATGGCAAGTACCACTTGTGGTGAATCGTTTCAATATGTTTTGGGTCCAGTTTGTCATAAACATTCTTGACCTCTGTAATATTCCACATGGAATTCTCCCTACACTGAACCAAATGGTGACCCAGCTTAGAACATTGGAGTGAACAAATTGGGAATTTTTCACTGATAGAATGGGTTCAACTCTGGTACACACCAGTACCTCAACTGAATACTCCCTGCTCTGACACCATTTGCTGACTGTTCCAGGTGTCCCTATGAGGGTGATGACTATCGGACTCTCCTACACCCAGTCATGTTTTCTGGCCTGAAGTTCCCAACACATCACAAGCGGTTTGAACTGAAAACATTTGTTTTCTTGGACAGAGAGTCGGAGCAGCCTCTGACTGGACAGGTAAGTAAGAAAAATCCAAGCCTGGACTCCCTTTGTGCCTGGCTCCTTAACTGCCTGGTTCATCCAGGAACATGAAGATGCCCCTAAAATGTCTCCTTTCCATTCTAGGTTTATCTGCACTGCAGTGCTGGGGTCTGCTCACCCTCTGCTCAGGATGACTGTGTACCCAAATGTGTCCCAAGTGAGTTCTTGTTTGATCTCTCCTGAATCAGGATGATGCTTCATTAAGACAGGCAGAGATGATGTTTGAATGGAATATCTGGTTAGTGTGCTGTGACTGGGGGATTCCTCTATCCCTCAGCATCTACAGCTCCTCTATCAATGAGAGGAGCCTTTCTATCAGTGGGTGCTCCAACTGTAGGTCTGTCTGCACCCCTCTGAATGCCCATCATTGCAAACATGGGTCTGCTCTGTCTGAAACAAGGGTGCCATCAAGCCCAGTTGACAATGTAGTAATTTGTAGTGAGTTGTATCCAACGTGTAGAAAAGGGATCTAAATGTTCTTTAGGGAACTGTAGTGTCATCAATCTGTAAACTAAATTGTTAAGTGAGAAGCTGAAATATCAAACCCTAAACAGACCTTGATGTTCCACATCAGTTAGTACTCCGATCTCACCCTGAAACCTGGTATCTAATAGCAATGTGGTGAATGTGTTAGCGAGATGACTGATTTCACTAATGCTTGTGCAGTGTGGCAGAGCAAAAGACACCATTTCAGGATTTCTGCACTTGCACTGAAGTTTGATCAGAGTGAGGGTTAGTCTAGGCATTTATTGGCAAACTCTAAATTACAATCCATAATATGAAGGGAGTGTAGACAATCTGTTCTCATCACTTGAGGATTTTGGAAAATTAATCTGAATTGGGTCTGAACTGTCTGACTTTTCTCTTCCCAATAGAGAGACGCAGGAGTCCCCGTGACCATGAGGGAACATTAGTGAGTGCTCCTGGCCCCATCATCCTGGAAGATGAGGGGCTTCAGTCCAAGAAACAGCATGAAGCAAGTGGTAAGTAGAGACTTTTCAATAGTCCACCTGTGAGCTCTCTGGAATCTAATGTCTTCTAATCTTCCATTAGGTGCTGCTGAATCTCCTGCTTGGCTTGTGCAAGGAGTAGCCATTGGCTTCATGATGGTGTCCCTGTGCCTGCTGGTGGTGATGGTTACAGTGTACATGAAGAGACCAAGAGCTGTTGCTTCTCAAATGTGGTGAAATTGAACAGTGTAGACCCTGAACAAAAATAAACCTGAAATGAATGTGTCCTGGGTGTTTTTCTGTGAACCATGAAATAGCAAAAGTCAGCAAGGAGTCACATTGAAATTCACTGAAATCCTGCTGCTAATGAGGGGCATGGTGTCAGTGATTCTAACATGCACCATCTTGTTTCCAGCTGGCTTATGGACAGGTATCCTTACTTTGGAAAATTAACTAACCTACTGAGTACTTCCACTTCAGGCTTCTCTTGCACCTTATTTGCAGATTAAACCATTAGATGCAAGGAAAGAACATGTGACTTTTCTGAATGTAGCACAGAATACAACTTTAAATTGAACCCTACTGCAGCAATGGTGCTCCATCATTGTCCCAACACCGTCTTGCTGCATAAAAGGCAATCCATCTGCCTACACAGCTATTTGAAAAGGCTATCCAGTTCATACCACTTCTGCACCCTAGACCTGGGTTGGGTAAGTGGACAAGATGTCTGAGGACCAGAGCACAGATGTAATGAGTGTGATTGTCAGAGGAGAACTAGTGGATGTGGTGTTTTAGATTTCCAGAAGGCATTCAATGAAATGCCTCTTAAAAGGTATCTTTAATTTTATGCAGCAACACAGAGATGGGGGTAAAATGTTAGCGTGGATTGAGGATTGGTTCGCTAACAGAGTTGGAATCAATGGGTGTTATTCTGGTTGACAGTTGGTGACTAGTGGCATGTCACAGGGATCGGTGCTGGGGCTTCAACCGTCTACCATATATAGACAATCTGGAGGAGGGGACCAAGTGTCAGTTAACAAAGTTTGTGGATGACACAAAGATGAGTGGGAAAGCAAAGTCTGCAGAGAGATTTGGATAGGCTAAGTGAGTGGCCAAGGATCTGGCAGATGGAGAATAACGTTGGCAAGTGTGAGGTTACCCACTTTGGAAGGAATAATAGAAAAATGGACTATTATTTACGTAGTGAAAAATTACAACATGCTACTGTGCAGAGGGACCTTGGGGTCCTTGTGCAAGAATTGCAAAACCTCAGTTTGCAGGTGATCAAGAAGGCAAATGGAAGCGAGAGGGATGGAGTATAAAAGCAGGGAGGTCTTGCTGCAATTGTACAAGGCACTGGCGAGGCTGCACCTAGAGTACTGTGTGCAGTTTTGGTCCCCTTATTTGAGGAAAGGGTATACCAGCTTTGGAGGGAGTGCAGAGAAGGTTCACCAGATTGGTTCTGGAGAAGAGGGCATTAGCTTACGAGGAAGGATTGAGTCGACTGGACCTGTACGCGCTGGAGTTTAGAAGGCTGAGGGGTGTTGTTATAGAGACATACAAGATAATGAAGGGGCTAGACAGGGTAGAAGCAGAGATTATTTCCACTTAGAATCGGAACAAGAACTAGAGGGCACAGTCTCAAAATAAGGGGAAGTCAATTTAGAACAGAGTTGAGGAGGAACTTCTGCTCCCAGAGGCAGTGACTCTTTTGAATTTTCTGCCCATTGAAGCACTGGAGGCTACTTCTGTTAAATGTGTTTAAGTCACAGGTAGATAGATTTCTGACCAACAAGGGAATGAAGGGTTATGGGGAGCAAGTGCGTAAGTGGAACTGAACCGTTATCAGATCAGCCATGATCTTATTCAAAGGCGGGGCAGGCTCGAGGGGCTAGATGGCTTACTACTGCTCCTATGAGGGGTCGGGTAAGTGGAGCTGAGTCCATAAAAAGATCAGCCATGATCTTATTGAATGGTGGAGCGGGCTCGAGGGGCCAGTGGCTCCAAGTTCTTCAGTTCTTATATGAATCATTGGGCTGAGAGCGAGTTCCCCCAGGCAGTCTGGAGACTAGAGTCAAAGTAATCGGGATTATCCCTCTCACTCTCTGTATACAGTTACTCCTGTTAATAAATACCTCTTCAGTTACTCCACACTGGTTGCCATTCTTTGCAAGATATTACATTAATGACGAGGTTCAATGGAACATTTTCCCTTTGCTGTGGAGAACAGCAGAGCAGACCTCGTGTACACATTATTGGAAGCATGTCTTTAACATGAACCGTGCTAAGGAATTCTTTATAGTTTTATATTGTGAATAGTTTATGTTTTGTGGGTATGAGTTAATAGAACATAGAGCATAGAACATTACAGCGCAGAACAGGCCCTTCGGCCCACGATGTTGCGCCGACCAGTTACAAAAACAATGATCCACTAGCCTATACCAATCCCTTTTCATCCATAAACCTATCTACAGATCTCTTAAACGCCCCCAAACGAGGAGCATTTACAACTGCAGCAGGCAGGGCATTCCAATCCCTCACCACCCTCTGGGTAAAGAACCTACCCCTGACATCAGTCCTATAACTACCCCCCCTTAATTTAAAGCCATGCCCCCTCGTGCTAGCTTTCTCCATCCGAGGAAAAAGGCTATCACTGTCCCCCCTATCTAAACCTCTAATCATCTTATATGTTTCAATAAGATCCCCTCTTAGCCACCTTCTTTCCAACGAAAACAACCCCAAATCCCTCAGTCTCTCCTCAAAGGACCTCCCCGCCATACCAGGCAACACCCTAGTAAACCTCCTCTGCACCCTCTCCAAAGCCTCCACATCCTTCCTGAAATGTGGGGACCAGAACTGCACACAGTACTCCAAGTGCGGCCGTACCAGAGTAGTGTACAGTTGCAACATGACGCTGCGACTCTTAAATTCAATCCCCCTACCAATAAACGCCAAGACACCGTACGCCTTCTTAACAACCTTATCTACTTGATTCCCAACTTTCAGGGATCTATGTACACATACACCTAGATCCCTCTGCTCATCCACACTATTCAAAGTCCTCCCGTTAGCCCTATACTCGACACATCTGTTGCTCCTACCGAAGTGAATTACCTCACACTTCTCCGCATTAAATTCCATCCGCCACCTCTCGGCCCTGCAGACTATGACAGCCTTCCTCACAATCTACCACACCTCCGACTTTGGTGTCATCAGCAAATTTACTAATCCACCCAATTATACCCTCATCCAGTTCATTAATAAAGATTACAAACAGCAGTGGCCCCAAAACAGATCCCTGAGGCACACCACTCGTAACCGAACTCCATGATGAATATTTACCATCAACCACCACCCTCAGTCTCCTATCTGATAGCCAATTTCTGATCCAATTTCCTAGATTACCCACAATCCCATACATCTGCATTTTCTGCAGAAGCCTACCATGGTGAACCTTATCGAACGCCTTACTAAAATCCATATACACCACGTCCACTGCCTTATCCCCATCCACCTCTTTGGTCACCTTATCAAAAAACTCAATAAGGTTAGTAAGGCACGACCTACCCACTACAAAACCATGCTGACTATTTCTAATCAATTCATTACACTCCAAATAACTATAAATCCTATCCCTAATAATTTTTTCTAAAACCTTGCCCCCAACAGAAGTAAGACTCACCGGTCTATAATTCCCGGCAAAGTCTCTGTTCCCCTTCTTAAACAATGGGACAACATTCGCTATCCTCGTGCTAAGGAATTCTTTATAGTTTTATATTGTAAATAGTTTATATTTAGGGGTAGGGGTAGGGTAGTTTATATTTAGGGGTAGGGTCTGGGTGGGATTGTTTGGTGCAGACTCAATGGGCCAAAGGGCCTCTCTCTGCACTGTAGGGTTCTACGATGATGATCATCATTGTAAATGGCAAGTACCACTTGTGGTGAATCGTTTCAATATTTTGGGTCCAGTTTGTCAGAAACATTCTTGACCTCTGTAATATTCCACATGGAATTCTCCCTACGCTGAACCAAATGGTGACCCAGCTTAGAACATTGGAGTGAACAAATTGGGAATTTTTCACTGACAGAATGGGTTCAACTCTAGTACACACCAGTACATCAACTGAATACTCCCTGCTCTGACACCATTTGCTGACTGTTCCAGGTGTCCCTATGAGGGTGATGACTATCAGACTCTCCTACACCCAGTCATGTTTTCTGGCCTGAAGTTCCCAACACATCACAAGCGGTTTGAACTGAAAACATTTGTTTTCTTGGACAGAGAGTCGGAGCAGCCTCTGACTGGACAGGTGAGCAAGAAAAATCCAAGCCTGGACTCCCTTTGTGCCTGGCTCCTTAACAGCCTGGTTCATCCAGGAACATGAAGATCCCCCTAAAATGTCTCCTTTCCATTCTAGGTTTACCTGCACTGCAGTGCTGGGGTCTGCTCACCCTCTGCTCAGGATGACTGTGCACCCAGATGTGTCCCAAGTGAGTTCTTGTTTGGTGTCTCCTGAATCAGGATGATGCTTCATTAAGACAGGCAGAGATGATGTTTGAATGGAATATCTGGTTAGTGTGCTGTGACTGGGGGATTCCTCTATCCCTCAGCATCTACAGCTCCTGTATCAATGGGAAGAGTCTTTCTCTGACAACACCAGGTTTTAGTCCCACCTATTTGTTTGATAATAGACTCTCAAACTTTCGGGGTTAGCCCCTTCATCAGGTGAATGGAGAATTCTGGCTGGCCAGAACTCTCCATTCACCTGACGAAGGGGCTAACCCCTAAAGCTTGAGTCTATTATCAAACAAATAGGTGGGACTAAAACCTGGTGTTGTCAGACTTTTTACTGTGTTTATGCCAGTCCAACGCCAGCATACCCACATCAAGAGTCTTTCTATCAGTGGGTGCTACAACTGTTGGCCTGTCTGCACCCCTCTGAATGCCCATCATTGCAAACATGGGTCTGCTCTGCCTGAAACAAGGGTGCCACCAAGCCAATCTGACAATCTAGTTATTTGTAGTGAGTTGTATCCAACATGTGGATAGGGATCTAAATGTTCTTTAGGGAACTGTAGTGACATCAATATGTCACAAGAATTCTCAAGTGAGAATTTGAAATATCAAACCCAAAACAAGCCTTGATTTTTGACATCAGTTAGTGCTCAGATCTCGCCCTGAAACTTGGTGTCTAATAGTAATATAGTGAATGTGTTAGCGAGATGACTGATTTCACTAATGCTTGTGCAGTGTGGCAGAGCAAAAGACACCATTTCAGGATTTCTGCACTCCCACTAAAGTTTGATCAGAGTGAAGGTTAGTCTAGGCATTTTTTGGCAAACTCTATAAATGACAATCCATAATATGAAGGGAGTGTAGACAATCTGTTCTCATCACTTGAGGATTTTAGAAAATTAATCTGTATTGGGTCTGAACTGTCTGACTTTTCTCCTCCCAATAGAGAGACGCAGGAGTCCCCGTGACCATGAGGGAACATTAGTGAGTGCTCCTGGTCCCATCATCCTGCAAGATGAGGGGCTTCAGTCCAAGAAACAGCATGAAGCAAGTGGTAAGTAGAGACTTTTCAATAGTCCACCTGTGAGCTCTCTTGAATATAATGTCTTCTAATCTTCCTTTAGGTGCTGCTGAATCTCCTGCTTGGCTTGTGCAAGGAGTAGCCATTGGCTTCATGATGGTGTCCCTGTGCCTGCTGGTGGTGATGGTTACAGTGTACATGAAGAGACCAAGAGCTGTTGCTTCTCAGTGTAGAATCTGAACCAAAATAAATTTCAGATGAATGTGTCCTGGGTGTTGTAGAATTGTTTTCAGTTGGCTAAGGAGTGTAGACACTACTTCAAAGCAAGAAGATACAAAAGTATTAGATACTATTATTGTTTTCATGATTTACTCACGGCCTCTACTGCATCATGCTTGATCCAGGCTTTTCAAATAATATAAACTCTGGTTTGTGGAGCATGCAATCCAGGTGATGTGTGAATCTTGGAGCTTCTGGCTCCAGTGGTTGAGCCACCCTTGATCACAAACATTGTATCAGAGGCTGGAACACAACCTTGCTGCAGAATTGGCGATTCACCTGCCCACACCAGTCTTTGAAAGGACAGTCTGCTTTGTACCACTTCTCCCTGCCCCATTGTCTTGGGGTAGGTAGTGGACAAGACGATGAGTATCAGGTCCTTGTTTAGGATCTGAAAACCTCCAATCTTTATTAGCATAGCCACAAATGTTGTACAGAAGTCCAAGAACATGAATACTTAAACCATTATGGATCAATGACAGATTACTTTTCAGAACATTTTCTCCAATTTGGTAGTTTTCACCAATAGCTTTCTACAAGTTGAACTTCCTGGGGGAGGAAGAGAGATTAAGATGCATGAGTTATCCATCTTAAGGGATGGATTCCCACACAGCTTCAGAAGTTGCCCTGAAACAATGATGTAGTTCTGGATGGGATGGTCCAACAAGTTTTCCAATCCCTAGTACAACCATCAGACTGCCCCAGAATATCAAGACAAGTAGCCTCCTGATGGAAAAAATCCCCTCAATATGAAGTGAATTGGTGATCTATTTAAATTACCCTACTAATAGTTTTTTTTTTCCTCCAGGCTGTGTAGCTAAACTTCTCAAATGGAGAAAATTCTGTAAAAACTCTTCCTGTGCTGTTCTTCTGGGTGACTCATCTTTATTTAAGCCAATGCACAGTTTTTTGGGGTTTGATCTCTAACAGCTTTCCCTACACTAATACATCTCTCTCTAATTGCAGTTAGGCAGCCTCTAGTCTGTGGTAGAATCATTCCTTGTCAACCTGTCATGTCCTTGTTCAGGTCAACATCCTTTCTGTAATTGGGGAGTGGGAGGGTTTACAGGTCACCCCCATAAATTTCTGGACTCAAATTGCATTTCACGATAACATTTCTACTTTTGCAAAGAATCTTGGTTGAACTGTGCTAGGAAAAATGACACATTTAATCCCCTATCAAATGGAGGGAGGTGACAAGTTCCAACTACTGAGGAAATAGCCTGAAATTCAAGGGGGAGACATATTTCCACTGCACAGAAAACACCTGGGTTTTGGTTTAGCTGTGATGGAGACAAAATGCTTTAGAAGCAAACTGGGCATTTTTGCTTTCAGGAATGGCTCATGGATCAGTTTGGGGTAGATTTGATTCAAGGTACTATTTAAATAGAAAGAATGAACCATCTTGCTATATGGTTTATAATTAGTGTTGCTACTGACAATGCACCAGGGAACAATTAAATTCCAAGATTTGGCTGAATTTCAAAATCAGGTAAGTTGTTTGGTCAAGGTAGCCATTGGGAAATGAATAAGGCAGAGGCTGTCTGAAAGCTTTTTAATAAGAACATAAGAAATAGGAGCAGGAGTAGGCCATCTAGTCCTTCGAGCCTGCCCCGCCATTCAATAAGATCATGGCTGATCTGTCGTGGCTCAGTTCCACCTTCCCACCCTCTCCCCATAACCCTTAATCCCTTCTCTTATCAAAAACCCATCAACCCGCTTCTTAAAAATATTTAGCGAGGCAGCCTCCACCACTTCAACGGGCAGAGAATTCCAGAGATTCACCACCCTTTGAGTGAAGAAGTTCCTCCTCAACTCTGTTCTAAACCACTTCCCCCTTTATCTTGAGGCTGTGCCCCCTAGTCCTACTGTCTTTTTTGAGCGGGAAGAGTCTCTCCACTTCTATCCTATCCATCCCATTCATCATCTTATACGTCTCAATGAGATCTCCCCTCATTCTTCTAAACTCTAACGAGTACAAGCCTAGTTTATTCAGCCTCTCCTCATAGCTCAATCCCCTCAACTCTGGTATCAGCCTAGGAAACCTCCTCTGCACTCCCTCCAGGGCCAAAACATCCTTGCGCAGGTGCGGCGCCTAAAACTGCACACAGTACTCCAGCTGCAGCCTCACCAATGCCCTATACAGCTGCAGCAAGACCTCCCTACTTTTATATTCAATCCCCCTCGCTATGAAGGCCAGCATCCCATTCGCCTTCCTGACCACCTGCTGCACCTGCAAGCTGGGTTTTTGCGACTCATGCACCAGGACCCCAAGGTCCCTCTGCACCTTCGCCTGCTGCAGTTTTTCGCCCCGTAAGTAATAGTCCTTCCTACCATTCTTCCTACCAAAGTGGACCACCTCACACTTGCCAACATTAAATTCCATTTGCCATTTCCTGGCCCATTCGCCCAGCCTATCTAGATCCTTCTGCAGACTCTCCACACCCTCCGCACAATTTGCCTTTCCCCCAATCTTGGTGTCATCAGCAAATTTTGACACCCTGCACTCGGTTCCCTCCTCCAGATCATCTATATAAATGGTAAATAGCTGAGGCCCCAGCACCGACCCCTGGGGCACCCCACTAGTCACCAACCGCCAATCCGAATAGCACCCATTGACCCCCACTCTCTGCCTCCTATTTGACAACCAATCCTCTATCCACGCTAACATCCTACCCCCAACTCCATGTCCCCTGACCTTCTGCAATAACCTCTTGTGAGGTACCTTGTCAAACGCCTTCTGAAAATCCAGAAAGACCACATCCACCGGCTCTCCTCTATCCACTGCCCGAGACACATCCTCATAGAACTCCAGTAAATTTGTCAGACACGACTTCCCTTTAATGAAACCGTGTTGCGTCCGCCCTATCAAGCAATTCCCCTCAAGATACCTCGCTATTTCCTCCTTAATGACGGATTCTAACATTTTACCTACCACAGACGTTAAACTAACCGGCCTATAATTCCCCGCCTTTTGCCTGGCACCCTTCTTAAACAACGACGTAACATTAGCTGTTTTCCAATCTTCCGGCACTTCCCCGGAATCCAGCGACTTCTGCAAAATAACCACCAAGGCATCCACTATCACCTCTGCCATTTCTTTCAGAACCCTCGGATGCATTCCATCCGGTCCTGGGGACTTGTCCACAGTCAGCCCCTCCAGTCTGTCTGTTTTTAGTTGGGGGTGGGGAAGCTGTATGCACCTGCTCCTTCTGTCTGTAAAGAACATTATGCATGACAACATAGAATCCACTTATCAACCAATCAAACTTTCATATGGTGTAAATTGTTCCCTCCAATATTATTAACTGTCCGCAAAGAACAAAATCAGCCCGGGAAACAGGCCCTTCGGCCCAACGAGCTCGTGCTACCATCTCAATACCACCAGTCACCTACGAGCCCTGTTTAATGTTTTATGGCCATCCAGATTGAGGGAATCTGATTTATGACAGGAATAAATTGTCCCATCAGCCTAACAGCACATCCTCCAACCAAAAGAGAAAATACTGGAAAATCCCAGTAGCATCTGTAAGGAGAGAAAAGAGTTGACGCTGAGTCCAGATGCTCCTTTGTCAAAGCTAAAAGGCAGAGAAAGGGGGAGGTATTTGTTTTGCAAAGGGGGAGAGAATGAAAGATGAGTCATAGCCACAGAAAACAGGGGAAAGGCTGCTAATGGCAGCCCATTAGAGAGAATGGAAGGTGTAAATAGCAGAGTAGCTGAAATAAGGGAAAGCTACGACAGCTGAAGATGGGAGGAATGTGTGGGAGAGAGGTAAAATTAAGGAGAAACAGGAATTGAAGGGGACAAAATAGAGGGAAAGAGTGGGGGAAAAGAGAAATAAAAGGTAGAACAGTAAAAAATGGAAACAAAGGGATTGAAGGATAGAATCTCCTGGTGAGTGCAAGATGAAAAGCTTCGTCAGCACTAATCAGAGGAAGAGGAGTAGATATCTGAATACAGGTCTACATTCATGTACAAATAATATACTGAAATAGAGTAAAGTAAGGAGTTGATATTGATTTGTATATTAATGGCTTAGACCAAGTACAACTGGACCATGTTTAATTAGTTCTGGAAAGCAGTGTGCTACACAAATCTAGAATGTTCACCAAGCCTATTGGTTGCCTGGAGCCCAACAATCCATCTTCATTATTTCCCTGTAACTTGTGACCCCTCCCCAGCCCCCTTGTACCCCGGAGGATGGCAAAAGATGTGCCATTCTCGGCACACACACTAGAAGTATTAGCAAAACTAAATGGAGGGAATATTAGATGTAGGTTTTGTTATTACTAAAATGTTAGAATGTGCTTTCTGTATGCCTGTACTGTGCACAAGGTAAAGTTTACTTATTAGTCACAAGTAAGACTTACCTTAACACTAAAATGAAGTTACTGTGAAATTCCCCTTGTCGCCACAGTCCAGTGCCTGATTGGGTCAATGCATCTGATACATTGTCAATCTGGGTCAATGCAGCACATCTTCCAGAATGTGGGAGGAAACCATGCAGACACGGGGAGAACATGCAAGCCCCATACAGACAGTGACCTATGCTGGGAATCGAACCCAGGTGCCCATTGTTGTGAAACAGTAGTGCTAACCACTGGGCCACCCTAAATTTGGAACTAAATTGAAATACTGGAGAAAGTGCAGACAGGACTTTACCAGACTGGAGTTGGCAAACTCAGATCAAGACTGGAATTCATTGTAGAATTTCCAGAGTTTCTTCATATCCTCCATTTCTTCGCATCATGAACAAACGATGAGGCAAATAATCCTCAGGAACACTAATTCTCAGGGAAAGTCACTGCCACATCTGTGCGGGTGGTTTGTATTGTCTGATCTTCCAAATATTCTTTAGGTTGGAGAATGTTTGGGAAATTAGTGTGACATTCGTTAGCAAAATATTGGGATACAGGCGATGGGGATCAAACATGTCAAACAAAGGGTTTAAATAAAGGTCAATGTAGCATATCTGCAATTTCAGAAGGTGTTTGGATATAGCAAGACTGATTAAAATAGGCATAAGACAAGGACACATGGGATGGGTAACATGATTCATATGGGCATCATGTCAGCAGGCTGAATCTAGTGGGGTGTAGTGAGCAGTGTTGACAAGGGCACTGAGGGATATATTCAGTGATAAAACCCGGTGGGCAGCAAGCTGTGGAGGACAAGTTGTGAGAGTGGGTGGGGAGAATGTACTATCTCCCCTTGATATTCTAACATCAATAAATTGATGAATTCTCCAACAGCCTAGGGATCACCAATCAACAAGAAACCTTTACCTCCAATCATCCAACCATATCAACACCATGGTTACAATAACAGGTTGAAGGCAGAACGCACTATCCAGTGCTTGGATCAGCATCCCATCCACTGCTGCTACTGTGAACTGGAGGAGTGTGGACCATCGACAAGATACTCAGCAGCAGTTCATCAAGGGTCCTTTAATACATTCCAAGGCCACAGCCCCTCCCGCAGAAGGACAAGGGCAGCAGAAGCATAGGAACACTACAATCTGCAAGTTACCCACCAACTCACACCATCCTGACTTGGAATGACATCACCATTCTCTCAATGGAATTTCAAAATCCTCATCCTCCCTCCCCTCCCAACAGCACTGTACTGACACTTGATGGTCAGCAGCTGTTCAAAGTTAATTCACCACTGGACCAATAAACATCTTGCCAGTGTGATGATACTGTGCCTTTAAGAAATGTATTTGTGTCATGTTTCTTGTGCAGGATTTTTTAGCGGTCAGTTCTATTATCGGTGTTGCTTTGTCTGTAATCAGCAGCCAACATGTTGATGCTGCAGAAGTGTAATTGGTCCTAAAGACTGGAATGTTAGTTTTAATCTGGGTTAATGCAGATCTGTTATTCTGGTGGAAAAACAAGGACTGAACTTGATATTATCCTGGTATTCGCGTGATTTAATGAAATGTACATATATTTTATATGCTTTGGAGTATCTGATCTGGTCCCAAACAGTGGGCAGAATAATGGCAACAATAGTCTAATGCAGAAAAGTGTTTGAGACTCATTTTGGCAGGAAGAATGTGGAGAGACAATAGTTTGATATATACATATTGTCACATGTGTTAACATACAGTGAAAAGTATTGTTTCATGCATGCTATAAAGCCAATATGTACTGTTCATAGAGAGGGAAACAAGAGATTACAGAATATGGGGATAGGGTCTGGGTGGGATTGTGTTCGGTGCAGACTCGATGGGCCGAAGGGCCTGTTTCTGCACTGTAGGGTTCTAAAAAAAAATATAGTGTTACAGTCACAGCTATGATGTAGAGAAGGATCAACTTAATGTAAGGTAGGCCCGATCAAAAGTCTGACAGCAGCAGGGAAGAAGCTGTTCTTGAGTCAGTTGGCACATGACCTCAGACTTTTGGATCTTTTTCCTGAAGGAAGAAAATGGAAGAGAAAATGTCTGGGGTGCGTGGGGTCCTTAATTATGCTGGCTGCTTTTCAAAGCAGTGGGAAGTGTAGGCAGAATCAATGGATGAGAGGCTGGTTTGCGTGATGGATTGGACTACATTCATGATCTTTTGTAGTTCCTTGCGGTCTTGGGCAGAGCAGGAGCCCGTACCAAGCTGTGATACAACCAGAAAGAATGCTTTTTATGGTGCGTCTGTAAAAGTTGGTGAGAGTTGTAGCTGACATGCCAAATTTCCTTAATCTTTGAGAAAGTAGTGGCGTTGGTGGGCATTCTTAACTATAGTGTCAGCGTGGGGGGACCAGGGCAGATTGTTGGTGATCTAAACCCCTAAAAACCTGGAGCTCTTGACCCTTTCTACTTCATCCAGTTGATACATACCAACTGGAGAACTGCATCCAGTTCTGAGCGCCTTATTTGAGGAAGGATGTGAAAGCGGCAGGAATGGGTCACTGGGTGAGATTTGGAGGGTCATGTGACCAATCGGGCCACGCATATGAATCATTGAGCAGAGCGTGGGCTCCCCCAGGCAGTCTGGAGACTAGAGTTGAAACAATCGGGAGCATCTCTCTCACTCTCTGTATACAGTTACTCCTGGTAATAAATACCTCTTCAGTTACTCCACTCAGTGGCTGCCACTCTTTCCAAGATATTATCAAGGATTGGAGAGAGAACAGAGGAGATTCACAGGGATGATTCCACGGATAAAGAACAGTAGCTATAAGGATAGATTGGAGAGGTTGGGTCTGTTTTCGGTGGAGAGGAACAGGCTGAGGGGACACGTGGTGGAGATATTCTATTAGTTACTTACTTGTCCACCAGCATTCTTCACTGGATATAATAGGGACTTTGATCCATTGATTATGTGACTACATAGAACATTACAGCACAAACAGGACCTTCGGCCCTCGAGTTGCGCCGATCACATCAACCCCACCAATCTATAGACCTATCTATAACCCCCAATCCCATTAAACCCCATATACTCATCCAGAAGTCTTTTAAAAGACCCCAGCGAGTTCGCCTCCACCACCGATGACGGCAGCCGATTCCATTCACTCACCACCCTCTGAGTGAAAAACTTACCCCTAACATCACCTCTGTACTTCCCTCCCCGCACCTTAAATCTGTGTCCTCTCGTAGCGACCATTTCAACCCGGGGAAATAGCCTCTGAGAGTCCACCCTATCTATTCCTCTCAACATTTTATAAACTTCTATCAGGTCGCCTCTCAACCTTCGCCTCTCTCGGGAAAAGAGTCCCAGCTCCCTCAACCTATCTTCATAAGGCATGCCTCCCAGTCCAGGCAACATCCTTGTAAATCTACTCTGCACCCTTTCAATAGCTTCTACGTCTTTCCTATAATGAGGCGACCAGAACTGCGCACAGTACTCCAAATGAGGCCTGACAAGGGTCCTGTAAAGTTGCAGCATTACCTCCTGACTCCTAAACTCAATCCCTCGATTAATGAAGGCCAGTACACCATACGCCTTCTTGACCACCTCCTCCACCTGCGAGGCCGATTTAAGAGTCCTGTGGACCCGGACCCCGAGATCCTTCTGCTCTTCAACGCTACTAAGACTCCTGCCCTTGATAGTGTACTCGTTCATCCCGTTGGTTCTGCCGAAATGGACGACTACACATTTATCCGCGTTGAAGTCCATCTGCCACTTCTCCGCCCATTGCTGCATCCTATCTATGTCCTGCTGCAACTTTTGACATCCTTCCAGAACATCCACAACACCACCGACCTTCGTGTCATCAGCAAACTTACTAACCCATCCCTCCACTTCCTCATCCAGGTCATTTATGAAAATGACAAACAGCAAGGGTCCCAGAACAGATCCCTGGGGCACCCCACTGGTGACTGACCTCCATTCCGAAAAAGACCCATCCACAAACACTCTCTGCCTTCTGCAGGGAAGCCAGTTCTGGATCCACAAGGCCAAAGGCCCTTGGATCCCATGCCCTCTCACCTTCTCAAGAAGTCTTGCATGGAGGACCTTATCAAACGCCTTGCTGAAGTCCATTTACACTACGTCCACGGCACTTCCTTCGTCAATGTGTTCAGTCACATTATCGAAGAACTCAACTAGGCTCGTAAGGCACGACCTGCCCTTGACAAATCCATGCTGACTATTCCTGATCATGTCAAACCTCTCCAAATGCTCGTAAATCTTGTCCCTCAGAAGCCTCTCCATCAGCTTACCAACCACTGAGGTCAGACTCACCGGGCAGTAATTTCCCGGGCTATCTCTGTTCCCTTTCTTGAAAATAGGGACTACATCCGCAATCCTCCAATCTTCCGGAACCTCTCCCGTCTCCATTGACGACGCAAAGATCATCACCAGGGGCTCTGCAATCACTTCCCTTGCCTCCTACAGTATCCTGGGGTACATCCCATCTGGTCTATAAGTCAAAATAGACTTATCTATTTTGATAGAATTCAAAAGTTCTAACACATCCTCCTACTTAATGTCCATGTACTCAATCTTTTCCATCTGCTGCAAGTCCATAGCAAGATCTCCCAGATCAGCTTCCACTGTGAATACTGAGGCAAAGTACTCATTAAGCACCTCCGCCATTTCTTTTGGTTCCACACAGACCTTTCCCCCTTCACCTTTTATAGGTCCTATCCTTTCCCTTCTCATCCTTTTACCTTTCACATATTTATAGAAGGCCTTGGGATTTTCCTTAATCTTACCCGCCAAGGACTTCTCATGACCCCTTCTGGCTCTCCTAATTTCCCTTTTAACCTCCTTTCTATAGTCCTTATACTCTTCAAGATCCTTAACCTCTCCTAGTTCCCTGAACCTTTTGTACACCTTCCTTTTCCTCCTGACTAGGTTCAACACAGCCTTCGTGCACCACGGTTCCCGCGACCTACCAAAACCCCCTTGTCTCATCGGAACACTGTCATGCAGAGCGCCAGACAAACATTCCTTGAATATCCGCCACCTTCCTTCGGTACTTTTCCCTAAGAACGCCTCCTTCCAGTTTATTTGTCCAAGTAACTTCCTGACTTCTTCGTATCTCCCCTTACTCCAGACAAACACCTTCCTAGCCTGCCTGATCCTATCTCGTTCCAATGCAATTGTGAAGGAGATAGAATTATGGTCACCATTCCCAAGATGCTCTCCTACCGAGAGATCCATCACCTGCCCTGGTTCATTCGCCAGTACCAGGTCAAGTACAGCCTCTCCCCTCGTAGGCTTGTCCACATACTGTGTCAGGAAACCTTCCTGAACACACCTAACAAACTCCTCTCCAGCCAAACCCCTTACTCTAGGGATATTCCAATCGATGTTTGGGAAATTGAAGTCTCCCATCACGACAACTCTGTTGTCATTGCCTATCTGCTGTTCGGTTGCTGGAGGGTGCTCCCTCCCTGGGGGGAGAGACACAGAGAACTTCTTTTTACCAACTACAGGAGGGAGGAAGGAGTGAAGTCCCCCCCCACCCACTGCTGCTGCCCCCAATGCAGGCACCCCCCCCCATTCCTCCTGACTGGGGCACTGGCCCTCCTCAGTGCCCTGTCCCTCATCCTCCCTCCTGCTCTTCCAACCTCCCCTCTCCCTCTCTAACCCCCGGGAGAGCGCACCTGACCCCCCCACCCTATCCCACCCTCCCTCATTCCCTCTCTGACCCCACCCTGACACCTGGGCAGAGAGGGTCTTCATCCAGCCCTCCCTCCAACCCACCCCTTCCTGTCCTTCCCCACTCCCTTCTCCCCACTTTCCATCCAACCCACCCCCCAACCCCCACCCCCACCACCACCCCCACCCCCACCCCCCAACCCCCACCCCACCCCCACCCCCATCCCCAACCCCCAACCCCCAACCCCCAACCCCCAACCCCCACCCCCACCCCAGGAAACAATGAGGGGGAATTGGAGCTGATTGAAGAGGTGGAATCGCTTCCCGAGTATCCCGTGGGACAGGGAGCCTCTGCAATGGGATTGCAGCTGGATTCCCGGCTAGAAAACGGGCTGGTGTTTGCGGGAAGTGATTGTCCTGATTCCCTGGCCGGGATGGGAGCTTGGCTGCTTTCTTGGGCTCTCTGCTTCCTGGCCGCCTCCTCACTCTCAGGCCAGCCGCTACTCCTGGGGAGGGATGATGTTTGTGTCCCAGAGGCAGGCTGGAGATTTGAGTGCGGTCACTCCGGGATCAGCAGCGCTGAGTGTATCCGCCAGGGTTGCTGCTTTGATCCCCGGAGCTCCAGCCCCCATCGCTGTTTCTCCAGTCTGAGAAAGAGCCCAGGTAACAACAAGACTCACCCCCCCCCCCCCCCCCCAGTCTAGTGGAGACAGAGAGAGGAGAGAATCTAACTGGGAAATGGGGCATTTGTTGCTGCCTCACTGTGTGATGGAGATGGGTAGGAATGGCTATTCGGCATCTGAAGCTTCAAGTGTTAAACTCCTTCAGTGAAATGTTAATGTTCTCTCTCTCCAGCCTGTTGGCAATAATGACAAATACACTAAACAGCTGGCTGCTTTAACCCTGTGCTGATGTTTTATTGAGGAATTTGTCTCCGGTGAATCTGTCTAAACAACTGGACACTTTTTTTTTCTGTGGATAATCCGCCACCGAAAGCATCGATGTGACCATCCCACAGGGAGCAGCTCCCCTGCTTGGTGAAGCTGAGGTTTGGGGTGACTGGGAGTTTGGGTGATATTAGACCCTGTCTGACCCATGTGATGGGTGTGTTGCTAATGATACATGGTTCATTCGGGGCTGGGATAATACTTGCTGCTCCTGGGTGCTGTGATGATGGCCACTTGCTCACTATTCCTTATTAATGGAAACTAGTGTTTGAAATTATCACCCAGTAAAGAGAAATTAAGTTAATTACAGATGCCTAGTCAAATGACTAATGGGTGTTGAAGGAAGGTTGCATTGAGTAACAGGAGCACCAATTGGCTCCAGTATCTATTGAATGGGATTCACTCACTGTTAACTGATCCATTTTGCTGGTATTTGTACTAAAGTAAACTCTCAGGAATTCAGTAATGTTTATGGATGTTGGTGTTGGGCATAAGTGTCTCATCACCAGGTTCACTAAGTAGATTAGGTCTGTACTTGTTGGAGTTTAGAAGGATGAGGGGGGAATCTTATAGATGTATAAGATAATGAAGGGGATGGATAGGGTAGAAGTAGAGAGATTCTTCCTGCTTAGAAATGATAGCAGAGCTAGAGGGCATAGTCTCAAGATAAAGGGGGGGGGGTAGTTTAGTTAGATTGGAGTTGAGGAGAACTTCTTCCCTCAAAGGGTGGTAAATCTCTGGAATACTCTGCCCGTTGAAGTGGTGAAGGCTACCTCGCTAAATATATTTAAGTCACGGGTAGATAGGTTTCTGATAGACAAGGGAATTAAGGGTTATGGGGAGAAAGCAGGAAAGTGGAACTGATCCACTTCAGATCAGCCATGATCTTATTGAATGGTGGGGCAGGCCAGATGGCCTACTCCTGCTCCTATTTCTTGTGTCCATTCCTGTTCACAATTCTGTGGGTCTAACTAGGGTTTTTTTCCAATGGCAGCACAACATCTGCATCTCTCTCACTCCAGCCCTTTAGATGTTCTGAACTGGATTATTTTCTGTACCTGTTGGTGGTGTTTTGGGTAACTGAGCACCTGAACCCCCAAATCTCACTGGCTGTCGGCAGAGTTTAACTTTGCCTTTAAAAATAGGCTGATAGATCCTCTTTTATTTGAAATGAATAATATCAACTTGTTAAAATTTATTTGCTACAACTTTGTCCATTTGCCTAATCTAATAATACCCTGTTTTGTCTAAATTTGTATATTTGAGCTTTTTATGCCATTATCTAAGAATGAATATCATAAATAAGGCCCTGAGCCAATTCCCTGTGGGACACCACTCAGCCCATCCTCCCAGTTCGAGTGCGTGTCCATTATTACAACTCTCTCTCAAGCAATTTTCTATCCACGATCAGCGATCAACCTCGAATTGCATGGGCTCACACCCTGTTTAATCTCTTGTGCAGGATTTTATCAAAGACCGTCTGGAAGTCCATATGAATAACATCTAGTCAACTTGCCTCTGCCCACCATCTTTGTCACTTCAACAAATTATAGTTGGTCAGGCATGATCTGCCCTTATGAATCCATGCTGACTCTCTTTGGTCCTCTGTTAGTTTCCTTAGGCTGTCTTCCCTTTCTACTGCGAATACTGAAGTAAAATACTTGCAGTCTACCATTTCCCCATGGTCATTCACATTCCCATGCTCTGAGTCAATAATGCCTTTAATCAGTTGCTTCACCTCTGTCTAACTGTAAAATTGCCTTTCATTGTCATTTATGTCCTTTTTGCTTGCTATTGATCTGCCCTTGTATTGTCAAATGATTTAATTTCCATCTCCAATTTTATGTAAATGAAGAACAACAGTGGCTGAGAGATCTTTCTCCTCTTACCATGTCACCTTTTTATAAAGTAATCTCAAAAATGTGTCTTTGAAACTGAGCTTCTTCCTAATGTTCCATTTATCTAGAGTTTGATGATATTATTATGCTTTGAATGGTTGGATTGTATTCCTTTGCAGCGTGCACAGCTGATGGTCATTTCATCATCGTGATCTCCAAGAACCTGACCCGTCCTGCCCTCAACCTGTCATCCCTGTATGTGAAAGATGGACAAGAGGCTGAGTGCCAGCCTAAACTAACCACCGGGCAACTTGCGGCCTTCCGCTTTCCAGTCACCTCTTGTGGCTCCAGCAAGTGGGTGAGTATTGAAGGGTCAAGGCATTCTCCCAGTAAGTGAGCCAGCTTCTTATTAAGCAGCCTCTTCATTGCAGGAGGAAGATGGAACCTTGGTGTATGAAACAGACGTCTTGGGCAAGAGGATGATTGAGACTGGGAAGCTGGGCTCAATAACTCGGGACAGCACCTTCGGGTAGGAGGATGGTGGGAGTTGTTGGTATTGGAGGGGATGTGTTACTGAATGAAGCTGCAACTACTTGTGTCTATCTGCAGCCTGCACGTCCAGTGCAAGTACAGAGGGAGGCAAGAGACTGGCTTACAGATCAATGTCACAGTTTACACAGTTTCTCCACCACCTCCTGCTTCAGAAGAAGGGATTCTGAAACTGGAACTGCGAATAGCAAAAGGTAGAGGTGCCCTGGGGAATGGTGAATGGGATTAGTGGGGATGTATCCATCCAGGGAGTGACTGGTTCTTGTGTGTCTCTCAGATGGTGACTACAGATCATGGTATGTGGACAGTGAGTACCCCATTTGGAGAATCCTTCGGGAGGCAGTGTTTGTGGAGGTTCGTGTCCTGGGTCGCAGTGACCCAACACTTGTCCTGAGGCTGCATGACTGCTGGGCAACTCCTGTGCCAGCCCCAAACCATGAGGTGCAATGGAGTCTGCTGGTGGATGGGTAAAGTTTGTGAATGGGAATGCTAATTGTTTTTGGATATTGAAATGACTGGACTGCTTCTTATCTCTTTCCCCCTCACCAAATGGCCATAAACTGGTGCAGAGTTGCCTCTGCTGATCAGTGAGGGTCTTGGACAATTCCAGGGAGGTCACATGGGCTGCACTTGGCCAAATGGATCTGCTCCCTTCAAGAACCCATATGACCCCTTGCTGATTTGTGGCTGGTACAATGGGTGCAGACACCAATGTATTCCAGAAACTAGTCTTTAGCAAGTTGAAATAAACATGCTCTCCATTTCTACTTCCTTATCCTCTGCAGCACTTTGGTGCCCCCCACCCCCCCACTCCCCTCTCCAAACCCCAATGGTACATTCTCCAGTTACAGGTCAATGTGTAGCATGTTTTTTACATTGGGAATCTCCCTGGGTTGTTATCCCAGTGGTTCTAATGCTCTACAGTCAAGCCATTGTGAGTGGCACATACCACCTGTGGTGAGTAGTTTTAATACATTTCAGCTCCAGTTTCTTGGTCAGAAACATTCCTGATCTCCAGTAATATCCCACATGGAATTCTCCCAGCTTGGAATAATGGAATGAACAAATTGGGAAATCTGTCATTGAAAGAATGGAATCACCTCTGGAACACAACACCAGTGGCCCCAAACTAATTTTATTGATATTTAACAGATCAGATACCCCTCCCTGCTCTGACACCATTTGCTGACTGTTCCAGGTGTCCCTATGAGGGTGATGACTATCAGACTCTCCTACACCCAGTCATGTTTTCTGGCCTGAAGTTCCCAACACATCACAAGCGGTTTGAACTGAAAACATTTGTTTTCTTGGACAGAGAGTCGGAGCAGCCTCTGACTGGACAGGTAAGTAAGAGAAATCCAAGCCAAGCCTCCCTTTGTGCCTGGCTCCTTAACAGCCTGGTTCATCCAGGAACATGAAGATCCCCCTAAAATGTCTCCTTTCCATTCTAGGTTTACCTGCACTGCAGTGCTGGGGTCTGCTCACCCTCTGCTCAGGATGACTGTGTACCCAGATGTGTCCCAAGTGAGTTCTTGTTTGATGTCTCCTGAATCAGGATGATGCTTCATTAAGACAGGCAGAGGTGATGTTTGAATGGAATATCTGGTTAGTGTGCTGTGACTGGGGGATTCCTCTATCCCTCAGCATCAACACCTCCTCCATCACAAACGGGGCATGTTTTGTGATCTGAACTCCCCACTGACAAAGGAGCAGCACTCTGAAAGCTAGTGGCGTTTATTAACAAATAAACCCGTTGGACATAGAACATTACAGTACAGGCCCTTTGGTCCTCAATGTTATGCCAAGCTATGCCCAAGATCAAGCTATCCCCTCCCTATCATTCTGGTGTGCTCCATGTGCCTATCCAATAACAGTTTGAAAGTTCCTAAAGTGTCCAACTCCACTATCTCAGCAGGCAGTCTATTCCACACCCCACTCTCTCTGGGTGAAGAATCTACCTCGGACATCCCTCCACATGTCCCACCATGAACCTTATATTTATGCCCCCTAATAACACCAGACTTTAACCTGGTTGTGAGACTTCTTATTGTTTACCCAAGTCCAACACTGGCACCTCCACATCAGGAAAGTACTCATCAATAACTGATTTCAATAATGCTTGTGCAGTGTGGCAAAGCAAGACACCATTTACAGGATTCCAGCACTTGCACTAAATTGTGGTCAGATTGAGGGTTAGGCATTTTTTAAGAACATAAGAAATAGGTGCAGGAGTAGGCCATCTAGCCCTTCGAGCCTGCCCCGCCATTCAATAAGATCATGGCTGATCTGAAGTGGATCAGTTCCACTTTCCTGCTCTCTCTGCCCATAACCCTTACTTCCCTTGTCTATCAGAAACTTATCTATCCGTGACTTGAATATATTTAGTGAGGTAGCCTCCACCTTTTTTAAACAGTGGCGTAACATTAGCTGTTTTCCAATCTTCCAGCACTTGCCCAGAATCCAGTGAATTTTGGTAAATAATTACTAAGGCAATTTATTGAGGTGGGCACAGTGGGTTAGCACTGCTGCTTCACAGCTCCAGGGTCCTCAGTTTGATTCCTAGCTCAGTCACTGGAGTTTGCACATTGTCCTCGTGCCTGCATGGGTTTCCTGCCACAGTCCAAAGATGTGCGGGTTAGGTTGATTGGCCAGGCTAAGAAATTGCCCCTTAGTGTCCAGGGATTTGTAGGTTAGAGGGATTAGTGGGTAAAATGTGTAGGGATATGGGGGGTAGGGCCTGGGTGGGATTATTCAGTGCCTCTTTTTGCACTGTAGGGTTCTATGATTAGTAAAACTCTGCGAATTACAATCCTTAATAGGCAGTGACCATCAGCAATCTGATCATAATCACTGAGGATCTTGGAAATTTAATCTGTATTGGGTCTGAACTCTCTTCTCACTTTAGAAAGACGCAGGAGTCCCCGTGACCATGAGGGAACATTAGTGAGTGCTCCTGGTCCCATCATCCTGGAAGATGAGGGGCTTCAGTCCAAGAAACAGCATGAAGCAAGTGGTAAGTAGAGACTTTTCAATAGTCCACCTGTGAGCTCTCTTGAATATAATGTCTTCTAATCTTCCATTAGGTGCTGCTGAATCTCCTGCTTGGCTTGTGCAAGGAGTAGCCATTGGCTTCATGATGGTGTCCCTGTGCCTGCTGGTAGTGATGGTTACAGTGTACATGAAGAGACCAAGAGCTGTTGCTTCTCAATTGTAGTGATATTGAACAGTGTAGAGCCTGAACAAAAATAAACCAAGATGAACGTTCCTTGGGTGTTGAGTAGAATTATTTGCAATAAAACCTTGTTTTCAGTTGGCTAAGGATTTTAGACACCTGTTTCAAGGCAAGATACAGAAGTATTTGCAAATTAAGCAGATTCTCACATAGCTACCAGAGTTTTAATTTACTCAAATTGCCTCTACTACAGCCTGTATCAGAAGCTGTGATACAACCTGCAGCCTCAAAGGCCATTCACCTGCCCCCAAACAACTATTTGAAAGCACTATCCAGGTAGTGCTGTCTCCCTGTCCTGTCTCCCTGGGTTAGATAGTAGACAAGAGCATGAGTACCAGAGCCATGCTAAGGATTTGAAAACCCCCAGATTTTAGAATAGCCGCTGGCACTATGCAGAAGTCCAAGAGTAACTGGGGGGGGGGGGGGGGAACGGTTAAAAGGCACTGGGGACATCAGTTTTAAGGTGTGTAAGAAACAGTTTAGAGATGTGCAATACAAACTGTGGTGAATGCCTGGGGAGGTGGTGGAAGCAGGTACAATAGTTTCATTTTAAGGGCAACTAGACAAATAAGATGGGAATGGAGGAACAGGGACTCCATAAGTTCATACAGTTTTAGTTGGGCATCATCAGTGCAGGTTTGGAAGGATGAAGGGCCAGTTCTGTTGTATTGGCATTCATTCTTTTAAAGAATGATCATTCAATGATGCAGGTTTCCTATCAAATGTTTTCTGATAAATAGCTGTCTGCAAGTTTTAATTACTGCTTCCTCCCAGCCCCCTGGATTTCTCCTTCCACCAGGTGGGAGGGGGAAGATTGAGAGATGCAGGAGTGTTAATCAATCTTGGTGGGGTTTTTTTTAAAGGGATAGATTCCTCCACAGGCTCAGAAGTAGGTGTCAGCTCAGTGACTATCACTGTCTGCTGTGCAGTTATAGGATCTGGGTTGGATCTCTGGCTTGGATCAATGTCTGTGGGAGTTTGCACGTTCTCCCTGTGTTTGTGTGGGTTTCCTCTGGGTGCTCCAGTTTCCTCCCAGTCTGAAAGACATGCTGGTTAGATGGATTGACAATGCTAAATTTTCAAGTGCTCCCAAACAGGTGCTGGAGTTTGACTATGGGATTTTCACAGTAACTTCATTACAGTGTTAATGTAGGCCAACTTGTGACAAATTTATTTAAATCAGGCTATGAAACTGGGGATGGTCTCCTGTGGCTTCTAGACTGAAGAATCAAATTTATACCTGAACATGAAGAGTGGGAGTCAAAATTACCTTTGACTGTTTTGACTATCTGTAGTGTCAGGCAGAGTTAGACTCCTCACTGGTCCATGTGGTATTGAACCATGGGTTGTGAGTAGATTCATCTTTTTTGTTGTTCACTATGATCTCACTTGTTATGAAGATATAATACAGCCTTTCAATAAACAACCCCCACTTTTCCTCTTTGGGGTCAAATGCCTCTCAACCTTTCTAATTAAAGGAATTTCTATATGGCATATGGATCTGTCTCTTTGTAGTCTTGATGCTCACTCTTCTCCCCTTCTTGCTGCATACAGCAATTTCCCCAATGACTGACAAAGCTTTTCCTCATCGCCAGTGTAATGACATTGAAGTCAACTCATTGCGATTTCAAGATATAAAGGGTTATTATCATCCAATATGTGGGTGGCACGGTAACACAGTGGTTAGCACTGCTGCTTCACAGCTCCTGGGTTTGATTCCTGACTTGGGTCACTGTCTGTGTGGAATTTGCATGTTCTCCTCATGTCTGCATGGGTTTCCTCCCACAATAGGTTGACTGGCCATGTTAAAATTGCCCTTAGTGTCCTGAGATGTGTAGGTTAGACGGATTAGTGGGTAAAATATATACGGATATGCGGCTAGGGCCTCGGTGGAATTGTGGTCGGTGCAGACTCGATGGGCTAAATGGCTTCTTTCTGTACTGTAGGCTTTCTAAGTTCTAAGAATATTTATAAATGCACAAGTGATGGTCAACAGAACTGTAATACAGGTCCACACGCTTCTCCACCTCCCTGGCTTCAACTGAGGTTCCTCCGCGACCCTGGGCCTCATCCCCTTGTATCCAATTGGCTCAGCTTTCCACGTAGACATTCTGTAGGATCCAGCCTGATCATGTGACCCTCAGGGATCACTCGTACCCCCCCCCCATTCCCAAAGGGATCCCACTCCCACAACGAAAAAGGGGGAAGAGAAGAGATGCAATGGATGATGCACCAGTTGCAACAAGTTAATTGGTGCCTAACCATCTGTAAATAGATTGTTAGGCTGCTTAATTTGTATGTTTATAAAATGGACTGTACACAGATTCCATTCACGCACACTCCATCTCACTGCTTGTCCCAACTAAATGGGGAATTTGAAGACAGAATGATGATGTGATGAAATGGCTACGAAAAGGGTCACATGCTGGAAGTGTGGGAGTTCTTCCCAGGATTGAGGGCAGAGTACAAATACAAAGAAACTGTACAGTTTAGGGGTGGCGTGGTGGCACCGGGGTTAGCACTGCTGCCTCACAGCACCAGGGAACCAGGTTCAATGTCTGTGTGGAGTTTGCACATTCTCCCTGTGTCTGTGTGGGTTTTCTCCGGGTGCTCCGGTTTCCTCCCACAGTTTGAAAGATGTGCTGGTTCGGTGCATTGACCTGAACACACGCTGGAATGTGGCGGCTAGGAAATTCACAGTCACTTCATTGCAGTGTTAATGTAAGCCTTACTTGTGACTAATAAATAAACTTTAAGCCAGTGAATAAACTACTGTTTGTTACAATTCCTTGTTGTCAGTGTTTTGCGAACCACTCAACACAACAATGCACATCATCTCAGGTACCCTCCGAACAACCCAACTCTCTTCCTCCCAGTCCTGAGCAACACCCCACTTCCTTCCGCACCCCTACCCCCACCCCTATATAAAGAGGGCGACTGCAAAGCTCCTGGAGAAAGCTCCTGGAGAAGGTATACATTAACCCAAGACTGGTGCTACACATGGACCTTACCAATCCAGCTGCTGCTGACACTGCCCATCATGCCAACCTGGTGCCAAGGAATAACAGTAAAAAGTCTGACAACACCAGGTTTTAGTCCAACCGATTTATTTGATAATATTCTCACAAGCAAGCAAGCTTTCGAGGTGTCAGACTTTTTACTGTGTTTACGCCAGTCCAACGCCGGCATACCCACATCATGACTGCCAAGGAATAACCACAGGGACCCTGTGGCAGCTGGAATGGAATCAACACATCACCATTAAAATACACCTCCTCACCACAGAATCCACAGCCTGCCCACCCAGCTCCAGCCTCTCACTCCAACATTGGGCAACAGATTCCTCACTGGCGATGGCCATTGTGCAACGGGTTGGCACAAATGGGTCTTTGCTGGGAACTCAGACAGTAGCTGTGGTTCTCCCCAATGACTCACATCATTGAAGACTGCCCTCCTGACAAAATACCCAGGAGGGCACACAGAGCTCCATTTAGTAAAGAGAACTGGGAAAAGAAACCAATCTTTCTGATTGTTCTCCAGGGTTGGACACAGCAGTGTCCTGGAGATTCGATCCTCAATTCCTGGAGATTCCAGGCCAATCCTGGAGGGTTGGGAACCAGTGGACTGCACTATATGCTGATGTCATTCCATATTCCCCTAAATCTAACTTCCAAATCCCGCAGAGAGGCTCCAAATCAAACTTTCTTTCCTGGAACAGACTTGAGTGGGCGCATTCGCTAAAGTGTGATTGGGAGCTGGAGAGAGGCTGAGAATTGGAGCTGATTGAAGAGGCGGAATCGCTTCCCGAGTATCCCGTGGGACAGGGAGCCTCTGCAATGGGATTGCAGCTGGATTCCCGGCTAGAAAACGGGCTGGTGTTTGCGGGAAGTGATTGTCCTGATTCCCTGGCCGGGATGGGAGCTTGGCTGCTTTCTTGGGCTCTCTGCTTCCTGGCCGCCTCCTCACTCTCAGGCCAGCCGCTACTCCTGGGGAGGGATGATGTTTGTGTCCCAGAGGCAGGCTGGAGATTTGAGTGCGGTCACTCCGGGATCAGCAGCGCTGAGTGTATCCGCCAGGGTTGCTGCTTTGATCCCCGGAGCTCCAGCCCCCATCGCTGTTTCTCCAGTCTGAGAAAGAGCCCAGGTAACAACAAGACTCACCCCCCCCCCCCCCCCCCAGTCTAGTGGAGACAGAGAGAGGAGAGAATCTAACTGGGAAATGGGGCATTTGTTGCTGCCTCACTGTGTGAAGTGTAGGAACGGAGGGGATCCTCAGCTTGAGTGAAGGAGCTAACTGAGTGGTTTGGATGGTTTTAGACCGAGTTCTGAAGGTGGGAGGCTCTGTGACTGGAGTTAGAGAGAATCTCCGGCATGGGATCAGCAAATGTGCTTCAGTTTGGGAATTTTTACCCCAGTTCCACAATGAGTGACCCTATCCTGATAGAGCTCACCCTGAGACATCCCAATGGGCCAGTTTAACCATGTCTGTGATTGGCCATCTAATTTTGGGATTGTGGGTAAGTTTGTGCAATGATGTGACTTGGAGCTTTCTGTAGACCCCCAAATAGTGGGAGTAGCAGAGGAACAACATTTGCAGGGAAATCATGGGGGGAGGGGGGTGGGTTGGAGGGTGGGTATTGCCAGTTAAGTTCTCCTGAACACATGTTGGCCCAACTGGAATGGGGTTATTGCTGCAGTGGTGTGTTATGCAGTTTGGGTGACTTTCTAAGTGATAAGTAGGTCCCATGAAGAAAGTGGCATAGACTGTAGAATAGCAATTGTCAACAAAGCAATTGAATCTGCTGCTAGTGTGAAGTATGAGGTGCGGTGGGTCTCACTGGGGACAGAGATATGGGGTAAGGCTTGAACACCTGTCCTAATGAGGTAGAATCCAATCCACTGGCTGGTGTGACAATTGAGGCTGGCTGTGCTTGGGATGGATGGGTCACCTGCTCTGGATGGTGTGCAGTTCAGTTTGTTGGGGAAGTGGGGGTGGAGCTGGTGGAAGGATTTACCATAATTGTTTCCTCCAGATATGGGTGGGGTGTTGAGATGATTTGGAGTAGATCAGATGTGACTGTTTTACACTAGTAATACCTGTCACTAGTAAGTAAGAATTGCGATTAAAGGTTTAAAAAAAAGAAGCAGAAGAGTGGTTAGGACTACTGCCTTGTAGTGTCAGAGACCCAGATTTGATTCCTGGCTTGGGTCACTGTGGGGAGTTTGTATGTTCTCCAATGTACTGTGGGAGGAAACCCACACAGACAAAGATGTGCAGACTAGGTTGGCTGGTCATGCTAACCTGACCCTAGTGTCAGGTGGTTAGTGGAGTAAATGGGGCTGGGGGGGATTGTGGTCAGTGAGACTTAATGGCCTGAATGGCCTCCTTCAACTCTTGGTATCCTATGGGTAGATGAAGGCTGGACAATGTGGAATAGGGGGAGTCCTGTAATAACAGAAGATCAGCAGAATGGGCAGACAAGGCTGATGGCATTTGATGGGGAGGTGATGTATTTGGTAATGGGATCAAGACATTTCTGAAGTCTGCAGGGGCTGGGAGGGACTACATTCACATCAGTGTAAATATCAATGCAAATTGAGTAACTGGCAGAATGTATGGGATGTTGGTCTTTACAAAACTGCTTGTTCCAATAACTTGACTGTTTCTTGCTCAGGCTGTTCATCAACAATTGTGTTTTTGGCTTTTTGAGACTTAACACTTGGTCAAAGATCTGAGGCCCCTAACCACCAATAGGAGCAGTGGCAATAAATTCTCTCTTTGCAGCGTGCACAGCCGATGGTCATTTCATCATCGTGATCTCCAAGAACCTGACCCGTCCTGCCCTCAACCTGTCATCCCTGTATGTGAAAGATGGACAAGAGGCTGAGTGCCAGCCTAAACTAACCACCGGGCAACTTGTGGCCTTCCGCTTTCCAGTCACCTCTTGTGGCTCCAGCAAGCGGGTGAGTATTGAAGGGTCAAGGCATTCTCCCAGTAAGTGAGCCAGCTTCTTATTAAGCAGCCTCTTCATTGCAGGAGGAAGATGGAACCTTGGTCTATGAAACAGACGTCTTGGGCAAGAGGATGATTGAGACTGGGAAGCTGGGCTCAATAACTCGGGACAGCACCTTCGGGTAGGAGGATGGTGGGAGTTGTTGGTATTGGAGGGGATGTGTTACTGAATGAAGCTGCAACTACTTGTGTCTGTCTGCAGCCTGCACGTCCAGTGCAAGTACAGAGGGAGGCAAGAGACTGGCTTACAGATCAATGTCACAGTTTACACGGTTTCTCCACCACCTCCTGCTTCAGAAGAAGGGATTCTGAAACTGGAACTGCGAATAGCAAAAGGTAGAGGTGCCCTGGGGAATGGTGAATGGGATTAGTGGGGATGTATCCATCCAGGGAGTGACTGGTTCTTGTCTGTACCTCCCAGATGGTGACTACAGATCATGGTATGTGGACAGTGAGTACCCCATTTGGAGAATCCTTCAGGAGGCAGTGTTTGTGGAGGTTCGTGTCCTGGGTCGCAGTGACCCAACGCTTGTCCTGAGGCTGCATGACTGCTGGGCAACTCCTGTGCCAGCCCCAAACCATGAGGTGCAATGGAGTCTGCTGGTGGATGGGTAAGGAGTGTGAATGGGAAGGCTAATGGCTTTTGGACATTGGTGAAGGAGAAACATGAGGCTGCTTTCTGTCTCTTTTCCCCCCCCCCGTCCCAATAACCATAAACACACCAGGAAAAGGAACTTTAGAACATAGAACATTACAGCACAAACAGGCCCTTTGGCCCTCGAGTTGCGCCGATCGCATCAACCCCACCAATCTATAGACCTATCTATAACCCCCAATCCCATTAAACCCCATATACTCATCCAGAAGTCTTTTAAAAGACCCCAGCGAGTTTGCCTCCACCACCGACGATGGCAGCCGATTCCATTCACTCACCACCCTCTGAGTGAAAAACTTACCCCTACCATCACCTCTGTACTTCCCTCCCCGCACCTTAAATCTGTGTCCTCTCGTAGCGACCATTTCAACCCGGGGAAATAGCCTCTGAGAGTCCACCCTATCTATTCCTCTCAACATTTTATAAACTTCTATCAGGTCGCCTCTCAACCTTCGCCTCTCCAGGGAAAAGAGTCCCAGCTCCCTCAACCTATCTTCATAAGGCATGCCTCCCAGTCCAGGCAACATCCTTGTAAATCTCCTCTGCACCCTTTCAATAGCTTCTACGTCTTTCCGATAGTGAGGCGACCAGAACTGCGCACAGTACTCCAGTACTTTGCTCCAATACTGGGTAATTCTCATGAGGGAAGTCACATGAGCCAGACCAGCAAAATGGACCTGCTCCCTTCAGGAACCTGTGATCACTTGCTGATTTGTAGAGACAGCACCCATTGTGCTTGCCGATATATTCCAGAAACTAGTCTTTAGCAAGATGAAAGAAATGTGCTTGCTATTTCTACTTCCTGATATCCTGTGCAACATCTGTAGCTGCTTATGGCCCTGCCATGGCTCCATTCTTCAGGTGCAGGTCAATGAGTGACAAGCTCTTTAAACTGGGAATTTCTGGTTTGTTACCTTGTGGTTCTGGTGTTCTACAGTCAGACCACTGTAAATCACACATTCCCCTTAATTTGATCATTTCAGCATCTTAGCACACTTTAGCTCTAGCTTCTCAGTCACCATGTTTTGATCTCCAGTAATTTCCACATGGAATTCTCGCTACCCTGAGCCAAATGGGTGAGCTGGCTTAGAACAATGGAGTAAACTAATTGGAAAACATTCAAAAGAATTGAATATTTGTTGTTCTGTGCCCATTGGGCACCAGAGGCTGGTGTGTGCATTATTGACCTTAATTACATTTTAACTTGACATTTAAGTTTCTACATTCTATGAAAAACTACAGCACAAACAGGTCCTTCAGCCCACAAGTTGCATTGATATCCCTACCTACTAGGCTTATATATAACCCTCAATTCTATTAAGTCCCATGTACTCATCCAGAAGTCTCTTGAAAGACCCTATTGAATTTGCCTCCAGCACCGACAGCAGCCGCTTCCACTCACCCACCACCCCAAGTGGAAAAACTTGCTCCTAACATCTCCTCTATATCTACTCCCCAGCATCTTAAATCTGTGTCCTCTCATAGCAACCATTGCAGCCCTGGGGGAAAAAGCCTGAGAATCCACCCATCTCCATGTCCCAACATCTTGTATATCTCTACCAGGTCACCAAGAAGAAAAGACTGAGCTCCCTCAACCTATCCTCATAAGGTATGCCACACAATCCAGGCAACATCCTTGTAAATCTCCACTGCGCCCTTTCAATAGCTTCCATATCCTTCCTGTAATGAGGTGACCAGAACCAAGCACTGTACTCCAGGTGGGGTCTGACTGGGGTCTTACAAAGCTGCAGCATTACATCCCAACTCCTAAACTCAATCCCATGATTAATGAAGGCCAGTACACCATACGCCTTCTTTGCCACATCCTCTACCTGCGAGGCTGATTTAAGAGCCCTATGGACCCGGACCTGGACCCCAAGGTCCTTCTGATCCTCTGCACTAAGAGTCCTACCCTTGATATTGTACTCCTTCATCCCATTTGACCTGCCAAAATGGACCAGCACACATTTATCTGGGTTGAAGTCCATCTGCCACTTCTCTAGCCAGCCTTGCATCCTATCTGTCTCGCTGCAACTTCTGACATCCCTCCAGACTATCCACAACACTATCAACCTTCATGACACCAGCAAACTTGTCAACCCATCCCTCCACTTCCTCATCCAAGTCATTTATGAAAATTACAAATTTTCTTATGTAATTTGGTTTTGTTCAGGCTGTTCCCTTTCCTTTTGCAAAGCTGCTCCTTTTACTTTGTCCGAATTTAATTTGAGTTTATTTGATTTGACCTTAAGAGGCTAAACTAACAATTGTCCAATTCATTAACTCAATCCCCCTCCCTGCTCTGACACCATTTGCTGACTGTTCCAGGTGTCCCTATGAGGGTGATGACTATCAGACTCTCCTACACCCAGTCATGTTTTCTGGCCTGAAGTTCCCAACACATCACAAGCGGTTTGAACTGAAAACATTTGTTTTCTTGGACAGAGAGTCAGAGCAGCCTCTGACTGGACAGGTGAGCAAGAGAAATCCAAGCCCGGACTCCCTTTGTGCCTGGCTCCTTAACAGCCTGGTTCATCCAGGAACATGAAGATCCGCCTAAAATGTCTCCTTTCCATTCTAGGTTTACCTGCACTGCAGTGCTGGGGTCTGCTCACCCTCTGCTCAGGATGACTGTGCACCCAGATGTGTCCCAAGTGAGTTCTTGTTTGATGTCTCCTGAATCAGGATGATTAGGGCGGCACGGTAGCACAGTGGTTAGCACTGCTGCTTCACAGCTCCAGGGTCCTGTGTTCGATTCCCGGCTCGGGTCACTGCCTGTGTGGAGTTTGCACATTCTCCTCGTGTCTGCGTGGGTTTTCTCCGGGTGCTCCGGTTTCCTCCCACAGTCCAAAGATGTGGGGTTAGGTTCATTGGCTATGCTAAAATTGCCCCTTAGTGTCCTGGGATGTGTAGGTTAGAGGGATTAGCAGGTAAATGTGTAGGGATATGGGGATAGGGTCTGGGTGGGATTGTGTTCGGTGCAGACTCGATGGGCCGAAGGGCCTGTTTCTGCACTGTAGGGTTCTATAGACAGGTTCTATAGATGCTTCATTAAGACAGGCAGAGATGATGTTTGAATGGAATATCTGGTTAGTGTGCTGTGACTGGGGGATTCCTCTATCCCTCAGCATCAACAGCTCCTCCATCACAAACGGGGCATGTTTTGTGGTCTGAACTCCCCACTTACCTGACAAAGGAGCAGCACTCTGAAAGCTAGTGGCGTTTACTACCAAATAATCCTGCTGGACATAGAGCAGTATAGGCCCTTTGACCCTCAATGCTGTGCTGAGCTGCGTCCAATCCTGAGATCAAGCTATCCCACTCCCTAGTGGGTGGATAGTGATAACCTTTTTCCTCGGATGGAGAAAGCTAGCACGAGGGGGCATGGCTTTAAATTAAGGGGGGGTTGCTACAAGACGGATGTCAGGGGTAGGTTCTTTACCCAGCGGGTGGTGAGGGATTGAAATGCCCTGCCTGCAGCAGTTGTAAATGTGCCTAGTTTGGGGGCGTTTAAGAGATCTGTAGATAGGTTTATGGATGAAAAGGGATTGGTATAGGCTAGTGGGTCATTGTTTTTGTAACTGGTCGGCGCAACATCGTGGGCCGAAGGGCCTGTTCTGCGCTGTAATGTTCTATGTTCTATAATGCTGGTGTGTTCCATGTGCCTATCCAATAACCACTTGAAAGTTTCTAAAGTGTCCGACTCCACTATCTCAGCAGACAGTCTATTCCACACCCCAACCACTCTCTGGGTGAAGAATCTACCTCTGACATCCCTCCCATATCTCCCACCACAAACCTTGTATTTATGCCCCCTAGTAACATTAGACATTAACCTGGTGTTGGAGACTACTTACTGTTACCCCAGTCCAATGCCAGCATCTCCACATCAGGAAAGTGTTTACCAGATAATTGACTTCACTAATGCTTTGCCACACTGCACAAGCAAGACAACAGGATTTCAGCACTGACACTAAATTGTGGTCAGATTGAGGGTTAGGCATTTGAGGGTAGCACAGTGGTTAGCACTGCTGCTTTACAGCTCCAGGGTCCTCAGTTTGATTCCCAGCTCAGGTCATCTGTGTGGAGTTTGCACATTCTCCCCATGTCAGTGTGGGTTTTTGCTGGGTGCTCCAGTTTCCTCCCACAGTCCAAAGGTGTGCAGATTAGGTTGATTGGCCAGGCTAAGAAATTATTCCTTCGTGTCCAGGGATTTGTAGGGTAGAGGGATTAGTGGGTAAAATGTGTAGGGATATGGGGGTAGGGCCTGGGTGGGATTGTTCAGTGCATCTTTTTGCACTGTAGGGTTCTATGATTAGTAAAACTCTGCAAATTATAATTCATAATAGGCAGTGAGCATTAGCAATCTGATCATAATCACTGAGGATCTTGGAAAATTAATCTGTATTGGGTCTGAACTCTCTTACTTTAGAAAGACGCAGGAGTCTCCGTGACCATGAGGGAACATTAGTGAGTGCTCCTGGCCCCATCATCCTGGAAGATGAGGGGCTTCAGTCCAAGAAACAGCATGAAGCAAGTGGTAAGTAGAGACTTTTCAATAGTCCACCTGTGAGCTCTCTTGAATATAATGTCTTCTAATCTTCCATTAGGTGCTGTTGAATCTCCTGCTTGGCTTGTGCAAGGAGTAGCCATTGGCTTCATGATGGTGTCCCTGTGCCTGCTGGTGGTGATGGTTACAGTGTACATGAAGAGACCAAGAGCTGTTGCTTCTCAAATGTGGTGAAATTGAACAGTGTAGAATCTGAACAAAAATAAACCTGAAATGAACATGTCCTGGATGTTGAGTAGAATTATTTGCAATAAAACCTTGTTTTTCAGTTGGCTAAGGATTTTAGACACCTGCTTCAAGGCAAGATACAGAAGTATTTGCAAACTAAGCAGATCCTAATGTAGCTACCAGTGTTTTAATTTACTCAAATTGCCTCTACTACAGCCTGTATCAGAAGCTGTGATACAACCTGCAGCCTCAAAGGCCATTCTCCTGCCCCCAAACAACTATTTGAAAGTACTATCCAGGTAGTGCTGTCTCCCTGTCCTGTCTCCCTGGGTTAGATAGTAGACAAGAGCATGAGTACCAGAGCCATGCTAAGGATTTGAAAACCCCCAGATTTTAGAATAGCCACTGGCACTATGCAGAAGTCCAAGAGTAACTGGGGGGGGGTTAAAAAAGACACTGGGGACATCAGTTTTAAGGTGTGTAAGAAACAGTTTAGAGATGTGCAATACAAACTGTATTGAATGCCTGGGGAGGTAGTGGAAGCAGGTACAATAGTTTCATTTTAAGGGCAACTAGACAAATAAGATGGGAATGGAGGAACAGGGACTCCATAAGTTCATAGAGTTTTAGTTGGGCATCATTGGTGCAGGTTTGGAAGGATGAAGGGCCAGTTCTGTTGTATTGGCCTTCATTCTTTTAAAGAATGATCATTCAATGATGCAGGTTTCCAATCAAATGTTTTCTGATAAATAGCTGTCTGCAAGTTTTAATTACTGCTTCCTCCCAGCCCCCTGGATTTCTCCTTCCACTCGGTGGGTGGTGGGAGGGGGAAGATTGAGAGATGCAGGAGTGTTAATCAATCTTGGTGGGGTTTTTTTTTTAAAGGGATAGATTCCTCCACAGGCTCAGAAGTAGGTGTCAGCTCAGTGACTATCACTGTCTGCTGTGCAGTTACAGGGACCTGGGTTGGATCTCTGGCTTGGATCAATGTCTGTGGGAGTTTGCACGTTCTCCCTGTGTTTGTGTGGGTTTCCTCTGGGTGCTTCAGTTTCCTCCCAGTCTGAAAGACATGCTGGTTAGATGGATTGACAATGCTAAATTTTCAAGTGCTCCCAAACAGGTGCTGGAATTTGACTATGGGATTTTCACCGTAACTTCATTGCAGTGTTAATGTAGGCCAACTTGTGACAAATTTATTTAAATCAGGCTATGAAACTGGGGATGGTCTCCTGTGGCTTCGAGACTGAAGAATCAAATTTCTACCTGAACATGAAGACTGGGAGTCAAAATTACCTTTGACTGTTTTGACTATCTGTAGTGTCAGGCAGAGTTAGACTCCTCACTGGTCCATGTGGTATTGAGCCATGGGTTGTGAGTAGATTCATCTTTTTTGTTGTTCTCCACTATGATCTCACTTGTTATGAAGATATAATACAGCCTTTCAATAAACAACCCCCACTTTTCCTCTTTGGGGTCAAATGCCTCAACATTTCTAATTAAAGGAATTTCTATATGGCATATGGATCTGTCTCTTTGTAGTCTTGATGCTCACTCCTCTCCCCTTCTTGCTGCATACAGCAATTTCCCTAATGACTGACAAAGCTTTTCCTCATCGCCAGTGTAATGACATTGAAGTCAACTCATTGCGATTTCAAGATATAAAGGGTTATTATCATCAATATGTGGGTGTCACGGTAACACAGTGGTTAGCACTGCTGCTTCACAGCTCCTGGGTTTGATTCCTGACTTGAGTCACTGTCTGTGTGGAATTTGCATGTTCTCCTCATGTCTGCATGGGTTTCCTCCCACAATAGGTTGACTGGCCATGTTAAAATTGCCCTTAGTGTCCTGAGATGTGTAGGTTAGACGGATTAGTGGGTAAAATATGTACGGATACGGGGCTAGGGCCTCGGTGGAATTGTGGTCGGTGCAGACTCGATGGGCTAAATGGCCTCTTTCTGTACTATAGGCTTTTTAAGTTCTATGAATAGTTATAAATGCACAAGTGATGGTCAACAGAACTGTAATACATGTCCACACACTTCTCCTCCTCCCTGGCTTCAACTGAGGTTCCTCCGCGACCCTGGGCCTCATCCCCTTGCATCCAATTGGCTCAGCTTTCCACGTAGCCATTCTGTAGGATCCAGCCTGATCATGTGACCCTCAGGGATCACATCCCCCCCCATTCCCAAAGGGATCCCACTCCCACAACGAAAAAGGGGGAAGAGAAGAGATGCAATGGACGATACACCAGTTGCAACAGGTTAATTGGTGCCTAACCATCTGTAAATAGATTGTTAGGCTGCTTAATTTGTATGTTTATAAAATGGTCTGTACACAGATTCCATTCACGCACATTCCATCTCACTGCTTGTCCCAACTAAATGGGGAATTTGAAGACAGAATGATGATGTGATGAAATGGCTACGAAAAGGGTCACATGCTGGAAGTGTGGGAGTTCTTCCCAGGATTGAGGGCAGAGTACAAATACAAAGAAACTGTACAGTTTAGGGGTGGTGTGGTGGCACCGGGGTTAGCACTGCTGCCTCACAGCACCAGGGAACCAGGTTCAATGTCTGTGTGGAGTTTGCACATTCTCCCTGTGTCTGTGTGGGTTTTCTCCGGGTGCTCCGGTTTCCTCCCACAGTTTGAAAGATGTGCTGGTTCGGTGCATTGACCTGAACACACGCTGGAATGTGGCGGCTAGGAAATTCACAGTAACTTCATTGCAGTGTTAATGTAAGCGTTACTTGTGACTAATAAATAAACTTTAAGCCAGTGAATAAACTACTGTTTGTTACAATTCCTTGTTGTCAGTGTTTTGCGAACCGACTCAACATAACAATGCACATCATCTCAGGTACCCTCCGAACAACCCAACTCCCTTCCTCCCAGTCCTGAGCAACACCCCACTTCCTTCTGCACCCCCCCCCTAGATAAAGAGGGCGACTGCAACAAGAAAGCTCCTGGAGAAGGTGTACATTAACCCAAGACTGGCGCTACACATGGACCTTACCAATCCACCTGCTGCTCACACTGCCCATCATGCCAACCTGGTGCCGAGGAATAACCACAGGGACCCTGTGGCAGCTGGAATGGAATCAACACATCACCATTAAAATACACCTCACCACACAATCCACAGCCTGCCCACCCAGCTCCAACCTCTCACTCCAACATTGGGCAACAGATTCCTCACTGGCGATGGCCATTGTGCAACGGGTTGGCACAAATGGGTCTTTGCAGGGAACTCAGACAGTAGCTGTGGTTCTCCCCAATGACTCACATCATTGAAGACTGCCCTCCTGACAAAATACCCAGGAGGGCACACAGAGCTCCATTTAGTAAAGAGAACTGGGAAAAGAAACCAATCTTTCTGATTGTTCTCCAGGGTTGGACACAGCAGTGTCCTGGAGATTTGATCCTCAATTCCTGGAGAGTCCAGGCCAATCCTGGAGGGTTAGGAACCAGTGGACTGCACTATATGCTGAAGTCATTCCATATTCCCCTAAATCTAACTTCCAAATCCCACAGGGAGGCTCCAATTCCCCTTGCTCGTTCCCGGATACACCTTGGTGGGCCATGTTGCTGCCGGGTGGCGGAGGTCCCCAGTGGAGGTCCCTCTACAGAGGAATCTCCCCCAATTATCTTGGGGACCTGGGCTGGAGGGTGTTACACGCAGCAGTCTCACACAACCGTAAGTTATATAGGCTCAGGGGCTCCCACGCTTGCCCCTTCTGTGGCCTTGTGGAGTCCATGGACCATGTCTACGTTTTGTGTTTTAGGTCGCTCTCTCTTTTTGTTTTCCTGAAGAACATTTTATTGATGTTTTGTTTGCACTTCAGTCCCGCGCTCCTGATCTACGGACACCCGGTGCGGAGAGGGGAGGGGAGGGATGGTGAGAGAGGGTGGGGGGGGGGGTGTCCATCCCGACTGCCTGCCCCTCTATCGCGGCTACGTTCATGGCCAGGTGTCCCTGGAGAGGGGGCATGCAGTGTCCAGGGGCACTGTCGAGGCCTTCCGTGGCCGTTGGGCACCGCAGGGGCTGAGGTGCCTTATAGACCCCGATAATCACATTTTGATTTGACGTGTCTTAAGTTTCCTTTGTACCTTTTGTTTCTGTTCGGGCCGTTCCCCCTCCTTTTGGGGAGCTGACCCCCTTTCTCTTTGTCCGAACGTAATTTAAGTTAGTTTACTTGTTTGGCCCACCCAAAAGACCCACCCAAAAGACCGACCCCCACCCTATCCCACCCTCCCTCATTCCCTCTCTGACCCCACCCTGACACCTGGGCAGATAGGGTCTTCACCCACCCCTCCCTCCAACCCACCCCTTCCTGTCCTTCCCCACTCCCTTCTCCCCACTTTCCACCCCCCCAACCTCCACCCCACCCCACCCCCCAACCCCCACCCCACCCCATCCCACCCCCCAACCCCCACCCCACCCCATCCCACCCCCCAACCCCCACCCCACCCCAGGAAACAATGAGGGGGAATTGGAGCTGATTGAAGAGGCGGAATCGCTTCCCGAGTATCCCGTGGGACAGGGAGCCTCTGCAATGGGATTGCAGCTGGATTCCCGGCTAGAAAACGGGCTGGTGTTTGCGGGAAGTGATTGTCCTGATTCCCTGGCCGGGATGGGAGCTTGGCTGCTTTCTTGGGCTCTCTGCTTCCTGGCCGCCTCCTCACTCTCAGGCCAGCCGCTACTCCTGGGGAGGGATGATGTTTGTGTCCCAGAGGCAGGCTGGAGATTTGAGTGCGGTCACTCCGGGATCAGCAGCGCTGAGTGTATCCGCCAGGGTTGCTGCTTTGATCCCCGGAGCTCCAGCCCCCATCGCTGTTTCTCCAGTCTGAGAAAGAGCCCAGGTAACAACAAGACTCACCCCCCCCCCCCCAGTCTAGTGGAGACAGAGAGAGGAGAGAATCTAACTGGGAAATGGGGCATTTGTTGCTGCCTCACTGTGTGAAGTGTAGGAACGGAGGGGATCCTCAGCTTGAGTGAAGGAGCTAACTGAGTGGTTTGGATGGTTTTAGACCGAGTTCTGAAGGTGGGAGGCTCTGTGACTGGAGTTAGAGAGAATCTCCGGCATGGGATCAGCAAATGTGCTTCAGTTTAGGAATATTTACCCCAGTTCCACAATGAGTGACCCTATCCTGATAGTGCTCACCCTGAGACATCCCAATGGGCCAGTTTAACCATGTCTGTGATTGGCTGTCTAATTTTGGGAGTGTGGGTCCAGTTTGTGCAATGATGTGACTTGGAGCTTTCTGTAGACCCCCAAATAGTGGGAGTAGCAGAGGATCAACAGCCACAGGGAAATCATGGGGGGGAGGGGGGGTGGGTGTTGTGTTCACCAGAACTGAACTGACATGTTGGCCCAACTGGAAAGGGGGCATTGCTGTGGAGGTATGTAATGCATTTTTGGGTGATTTCTAAGTGAAATTTAGGTCCCATGAAGAAAGTGGCAATGACTGTAGAATAGCAGTCATCATCAAAACAAGTGAATCTGCTGCCAATGTGAAGTATGAGGTGCCATTGGGTCTTACTGGGGTCAGAGGTACAGGGTAAGGTTTGAGCACTTCTAATGAGGTAGAATCTGCTACACTGGATGGTGTGACAATTGAGGCTGGCTGTGCTTGGGGTGGATGGGTCACCTGCTCTGGATGGTGTGCAGCTCCACTTGTTGGGGAAGGGGGGGTGAAACTGGTGGAAGGGTTTACTGTAGCTTTTCCTTCCTGACATGGGTGAGGTGTTGGGAGGATTGGAGTAGATGAAATGTGACACCCTCAGTGTAACAGGTAGTTCCTGTCACTGGTAAGTAAAGATTGAGATTAGATTTGCAATGCCAGGGACCCAGGTCTGATTCCTGGTTTAGGTCACTGTGGAGTTTGCATGTTCTCCCTGTGTCTGTGTGGGTTTCCTCCCACAGTCAAAAGATGTACAGGTTAGGTTGACTGGCCATGCTGAATTGACCCTAGTGTCAGGGGTTAGTGGTGTGTAAATGGGTTGGTTGTGGGGATTGGGCCTGGGTGGGATTGTGGTCAGTGCAGACTTGATGGGCTGAAAGGCCTCCAATGACACTTTTGGGATTCTATGGATACTAACAGGTACTTTATCACTCCTCGGTTCTCAATGACTTTATTGTGTTAGGTATTTTGAAATAAAAAGCTGATGAAGGGAAGTGGATTCTGTCTATTGAGGCTTCAATAAAGCATGAGACACCCAGCATGGAGGCTGGATAATGAGTAATGGGGGAGTCCTGTAATAACAAAAGGTCAGCAGAATGGGCAGACAAGGCTGATGGCATTTGATTGGGGTGGGGTGACGGTTGGTGGTGATGTCTTGATCCCATCACAAATACAATTCAGCAGGGGCTGGGAGGGACTGAATGTGCATCAGTGTGAATATCAGTGCGTATTGAGTAACTGTAAAAACGTATGGGATGTTGGACTTTACAAGACAAGGCTTGTTCAATAACTTCACTGTTTCTTGCATAGGCTGCCATTCAACAATAATTGTGGCTTTTTGAGAGTTAACACTTTTTCAACGATCTGAGGCCCCAATAGGAGCAGTGGCAATAAATTCTCTCTTTGCAGCGTGCACAGCTGATGGTCATTTCATCATCGTGATCTCCAAGAACCTGACCCGTCCTGCCCTCAACCTGTCATCCCTGTATGTGAAAGATGGACAAGAGGCTGAGTGCCAGCCTAAACTAACCACCGGGCAACTTGTGGCCTTCCGCTTTCCAGTCACCTCTTGTGGCTCCAGCAAGCGGGTGAGTATTGAAGGGTCAAAGCATTCTCCCAGTAAGTGAGCCAGCTTCTTATTAAGCAGCCTCTTCATTGCAGGAGGAAGATGGAACCTTGGTCTATGAAACAGACGTCTTGGGCAAGAGGATGATTGAGACTGGGAAGCTGGGCTCAATAACTCGGGACAGCACCTTCGGGTAGGAGGATGGTGGGAGTTGTTGGTATTGGAGGGGATGTGTTACTGAATGAAGCTGCAACTACTTGTGTCTGTCTGCAGCCTGCACGTCCAGTGCAAGTACAGAGGGAGGCAAGAGACTGGCTTACAGATCAATGTCACAGTTTACACGGTTTCTCCACCACCTCCTGCTTCAGAAGAAGGGATTCTGAAACTGGAACTGCGAATAGCAAAAGGTAGAGGTGCCCTGGGGAATGGTGAATGGGATTAGTGAGGATGTATCCATCCAGGGAGTGACTGGTTCTTGTGTGTCTCTCAGATGGTGACTACAGATCATGGTATGTGGACAGTGAGTACCCCATTTGGAGAATCCTTCGGGAGGCAGTGTTTGTGGAGGTTCGTGTCCTGGGTCGCAGTGACCCAACGCTTGTCCTGAGGCTGCATGACTGCTGGGCAACTCCTGTGCCAGCCCCAAACCATGAGGTGCAATGGAGTCTGCTGGTGGATGGGTAAGGAGTGTGAATGGGAAGGCTAATGGCTTTTAGAGATCAATGAGGGAGAAACATGACAAGGCTGCTTCTTGATTCTTTCCCTCTACCATATTCCCCCCCCCCCTTCTTCCTTCCCCCCCCCTCAACCAAACACCCTCCCCACCCCCTTGCCCCAGTAAGAATAAACCCACCAGGGAGAGGGAATGCCTCACCAAGGAGAACGTCTTGGCCGTTCCAGCCTGAGTCACACTTGGCCAAATGGATCTGCTCCCTTCAGGAACCCCTGAGACCTCTTGCTGATTTGTAGAGTCAGAACCCATTGTACCAGCCAATAATGTATTCCAGAAACTCAAATCTTTGCCAGATGAAAGAAATGTGCTCTTTATTTCTACTTACACCTATCCTTTGTAATGACATTGTGGAGTCCCAGAGGTGTAGGCAAAAGCCATAGGTAGAAGAAGAATTGGAATGAGGCGCTCACCGAATGTTAAAATGGCAGCATGGGCTTGTTGGGCCGAAGGGCCTGTTTCCTGTGCTGTGTTCTTTGTTCTTTGACATCTGCAGCCTCTTGGGGTCACTCCATAGCTGCATACTTCAGGTGCAGGTCAGAGGGGCAAGTTCCCCTTATTTTTAAAGTTTCATAAAATTTAATCCATTTTAACTCTTGCTTCTCAGTCACAATGTGGTGATCTCCAGTAATATTCCATATGGAATTCTTCCTACCCTGAGCCAAATGGGTGAGCCAGCTTAGAACAAGGGAGTAATCTAATTGGAAAACAAAGAATTGAATATTCATCATCAATGACCCAAACTAACATTTTATTCTTCAATTCATTAAATACCCCCTTCCTGCTCTGACACCATTTGCTGACTGTTCCAGGTGTCCCTATGAGGGTGATGACTATCAGACTCTCCTACACCCAGTCATGTTTTCTGGCCTGAAGTTCCCAACACATCACAAGCGGTTTGAACTGAAAACATTTGTTTTCTTGGACAGAGAGTCGGAGCAGCCTCTGACTGGACAGGTGAGCAAGAGAAATCCAAGCCTGGACTCCCTTTGTGCCTGGCTCCTTAACAGCCTGGTTCATCCAGGAACATGAAGATCCCCCTAAAATGTCTCCTTTCCATTCTAGGTTTATCTGCACTGCAGTGCTGGGGTCTGCTCACCCTCTACTCAGGATGACTGTGCACCCAAATGTGTCCCAAGTGAGTTCTTGTTTGATGTCTCCTGAATCAGGATGATGCTTCATTAAGACAGGCAGAGATGATGTTTGAATGGAATATCTGGTTAGTGTGCTGTGACTGTGGGATTCCTCTATCCCTCAGCATCAACAGCTCCTCTATCAATGGGAGGAGCCTTTCTATCAGTGGGTGCTCCAACTGTAGGTCTATCGGCACCCCTCTGAATGCCCATCATTGCAAACATGGGTCTGCTCTGCCTGAAACAAGGGTGCCACCAAGTTTAGTTGACAGTCTAGCATGGAAAGGAATCTAAATGTTCTTTGGGGAGCTGTAGTGTCATTAATATATAAACAGTGAAGAATTGTCAATATTTCAAAAATAGAAACTAAAATAGCAAACATTAGTCAGCAAATCTGACATTTTACATTTTCCACAATTAATTATTGCTCAGATATTACACCCTGAAACTTGGTGGGAAAGTGTTTGCCACATGATTGATTTCACTAATGCTTGTGCAGTGTGGCAGAACAAGACACCATTTCAGGATTTCTGCACGTGCACTAAAAGTTGTGATCAGTGAGGGTTTGGTTTGTTGGCAAACTCTGCAATTTCAAATCCATGATGAATTGATTTATTGTCAAATGTATTGGGACACATTGAGTAATGTTTCTTGCACAGTGTAGACAAAGCTTAGCATTCATAGAGTAAATAGTAGGAAAGGGTACAGATGGTGGTGGTAGGCTATAGAGAAGGATTGCCTTGTGCGGTAGATCCATTCAAGTCTGATTGCAGCTGCGAAACTGCCCTTTGATCAGTTCATACATGATCTCAGGATTTGTTTCTGCGGAGCTTGGAGCCATTGATCATGCTGCCTGGTCTTCTCTAGACCATCATGGATGGGAGGTTGGTTTGTGTGATGGACTGGGCTATGTTAACAACTGTCTGAAATTTCCTGCAACCTTGTCAGAGCAGGAGCTATGCTAAGCTGTGATTATGTCAAAGAATGCCTCCTGAGAATGTAGAGGTGTTGATGGGCTTTAACTATATAGCATGTAGAAAATTGAGATCTGTAGACAATGTGTTCTCATCTGAGGATCTTGGAAAATTAGTCTGAACTGTCTGACTTCTCCTCCCCATAGAGAGACGCAGGAGTCCCCGTGACCATGAGGGAACATTAGTGAGTGCTCCTGGCCCCATCATCCTGAAAGATGAGGGGCTTCAGTCCAAGAAACAGCGTGAAGCAAGTGGTAAGTAGAGACTTTTCAATAGTCCACCTGTGAGCTCTCTTGAATATAATGTCTTCTAATCTTCCATTAGGTGCTGCTGAATCTCCTGCTTGGCTTGTGCAAGGAGTAGCCATTGGCTTCATGATGGTGTCCCTGTGCCTGCTGGTGGTGATGGTTACAGTGTACATGAAGAGACCAAGAGCTGTTGCTTCTCAATTGTAGTGAAATTCTACAGTGTAGAATCTGAACACCAATAAACCTGAAATGAACATGCCTTGGGTGTTGAGTAGAATTATTTTCAATGCTGTTTTTTAGCTAGCTAAGGATTGTAGTCACATTCTTCAAGACATCGCCCTTGGCGATGATCTTTGCGTCGTCAATGGAGACGGGAGAGGTTCCGGAAGATTGGAGGATTGCGGATGTAGTCCCTATTTTCAAGAAAGGGAACAGAGATAGCCCGGGAAATTACCGCCCGGTGAGTCTGACCTCAGTGGTTGGTAAGCTGATGGAGAGGCTTCTGAGGGACAAGATTTACGACCATTTGGAGAGGTTTGACATGATCAGGAATAGTCAGCATGGATTTGTCAAGGGCAGGTCGTGCCTTACGAGCCTAGTTGAGTTCTTCGATAATGTGACTGAACACATTGACGAAGGAAGTGCCGTGGACGTAGTGTACATGGACTTCAGCAAGGCTTTTGATAAGGTCCCCCATGCAAGACTTCTTGAGAAGGTGAGAGGGCATGGGATCCAAGGGCCTTTGGCCTTGTGGATCCAGAACTGGCTTGCCTGCAGAAGGCAGCGAGTGGTTGTGGATGGGTCTTTTTCGGAATGGAGGTCAGTCACCAGTGGGGTGCCCCAGGGATCTGTTCTGGGACCCTTGTTGTTTGTCATTTTCATAAATGACCTGGATGAGGAAGTGGAGGGATGGGTTAGCAAGTTCGCTGATGACACGAAGGTCGGCGGTGTTGTGGATGGTCTGGAAGGATGTCAAAAGTTGCAGCAGGACATAGATAGGATGCAGGAATGGGCGGAGAAGTGGCAGATGGACTTCAACGCGGATAAATGTGTAGTAGTCCATTTCGGCAGAACCAACGGGATGAACGAGTACACTAAGGGCAGGGGTCTTAGTAGCGTTGAAGAGCAGAAGGATCTCGGGGTCCGGGTTCACAGGACTCTTAAATCGGCCTCGCAGGTGGAGGAGGTGGTCAAGAAGGCGTATGGTGTACTGGCCTTCATTAATCGAGGGATTGAGTTTAGGAGTCGGGAGGTAATGCTGCAACTTTACAGGACCCTCGTCAGGCCTCATTTGGAGTACTGTGCGCAGTTCTGGTCGCCTCACTATAGGAAAGATGTAGAAGCTATTGAAAGGGTGCAGAGGAGATTTACAAGGATGTTGCCTGGACTGGGAGGCATGCCTTATGAAGATAGGTTGAGGGAGCTGGGACTCTTTTCCCTGGAGAGGCGAAGGTTGAGAGGCGACCTGATAGAAGTTTATAAAATGTTGAGAGGAATAGATAGGGTGGACTCTCAGAGGCTATTTCCCCGGGTTGAAATGGTCGCTACGAGAGGACACAGATTTAAGGTGCGGGGAGGGAAGTACAGAGGTGATGTTAGGGGTAAGTTTTTCACTCAGAGGGTGGTGAGTGATTGGAATCGGCTGCCGTCGTCGGTGGTGGAGGCGAACTCGCTGGGGTCTTTTAAAAGACTTCTGGATGAGTATATGGGGTTTAATGGGATTGGGGGTTATAGATAGGTCTATAGATTGGTGGGGTTGATGCGATCGGCGCAACTCGAGGGCCGAAGGGCCTGTTTGTGCTATAATGTTCTATGTTCTATGTAAGATGCAGAAGGATTTGTACTTCAGGCTTCCTTTTGTTTGCAAATTAAGCTTAATGAGTAGACGCTATCGTTACCCAAGCCTTCATGACTTGCTCAAATTGCCTCTTCTGCACCCTGTATCAGAGCTGTAACACAACCCTGCAGTCTCCAAGACAATTCCTCTGCCCAAACAGCTATTTGAAAGGACTATCCAGATAGTAGCACTTCTCCCTACCCAATAGACTTAGGTTAGATAGTGGGCAAGACCATGAGTACCAGAGCCATGTTTAGAATTTGAAAATCCCAAAATTTACTACAATAGCCACAAGTGCTGCACTGAAATCCAAGTACATTTATACTGATGAGGTACTTGGGTTTGAGATGCTTGAGGAACAGTTTGGAGGGTGTGCAAGTTTGGTTTTATGGGATGTATGACAGTACCATTTGAAAGGGCAACTAGACAAATACATAGGATAGAAATGGAAGGATATGGACTCCGTAGCTGCATAATTTTAGTTTAGACAGATATCTTTCAGTGCAGACATGGAAGGGCCTCTTCCTATTCTGCTCATGAGCTGATTTGTTGCTACGGAGAATGCACCAGGGAACAATTAAATACCAAGTTTTTAAATTCAAGGTAGCCAGGAGTGGCAAAAGACGTGCCAGTCCTAGTGCACACCCTACCAGTGTGAGCAAAACTAAATGGAGGGACTGTTAGAAAGGTAGATTTTTGTAACTTAAAATATTCAAATGTGGTTTCAAACAGCACTACCTGTGCTGTGCATAGTTTCATCTAGATGAACAAAGAACAACACAGCATAGGAAAAGGCCCTTTAACCCAATGAGCCCACGCTGCCATCTTAAGGTATTTTTTTCTACACCTCCCTTGACCCATGTCTATGCTTATGGTACCCCCATTGGAAACCAGAGTCAGGGGAGAATAATTTAGGGACAATTTGTTACACCAATCAGCCTAAGAGCACGTCTGTGGGGTGTGGGAGGAAACCCACACACCCACAGGGAGAATGTGCAAACTCCCACAGACACTGGCCCAAATCCATGTATCTGCACAGCTAGTAGTGATAGTCACTGAGCTGTTGTGGTCTCTGGTCCAGTTTTAAGCACACACAAACGATTCAAAGTACTAGGCAACTCTTGAAACGTCCAAGAGCAGCCCAGGCACGACCCATTGTGTGCATGCCCCTGTGTTAGACAACGACACACACTTGTGGGTAACAGTGACCACATAATCACCCACTGCAACCTCAATCATGTGACCCAGCTCATTTTACCCATAACATTCCACACATTAAAACAGACACAATCCAAGCCTCCAGGCCCACTCGGATCCTCCTTCCCCCAGACTACACCCAACTCGCCCCCAAATCCCAGTGCCTAATGAGCCTCATTCTCTCCCCCCCTCCTCCCCCTCCTCCCACTCCCACGCCCCATCCCCCCCACTCCCACTCCCCTCCCCCCGTTCCCCCTCCCCCACCCCATTCCCCCTCCCCCACCCATTCCCCCTCCCCCACCCATTCCCCCCCCTCCCCTCTTTCTTCCACCCTTCCACCCCCCCTCCCCTCCCCTCCCCTCTTTCTTCCACCCTTCCACCCCCCCCCTCCCCTCCCCTCCCCTCTTCTTCCACCCTTCCACCCCCCCTCCCCTCCCCTCCCCTCTTTCTTCCACCCTTCCACCCCCCTCCCCTCTTCTTCCACCCCCCCCTCCCCTCCCCTCTTTCTTCACCCTTCCACCCCCCCCCTCCCTCCCCTCTTTCTTCCACCCTTCCACCCCCCCCTCCCCTCCCCTCCTTCTTCCAACCCTTCCACCCCCCCCCTCCCCTCCCCTCCTTCTTCCACCCTTCCACCCCCCCCTCCCCTCCCCTCCTTCTTCCACCCTTCCACCCCCCCCTCCCCTCCCCTCCTTCTTCCACCCTTCCACCCCCCCCCTCCCCTCCCCTCCTTCTTCCACCCTTCCACCCCCCCCCTCCCCTCCTTCTTCCAGCCTTCCACCCCCCCCCCTCCTTCTTCCATCCTTCCACCCCCTCCCCCCCTCCCCTCCCCCCTCCCCTCCTCTTCTCCAACCCTTCCACCCCCCCTCCCCTCCCCTCCCCCTCCACCCTTCTACCCCCCCTCCCTTCCCCTCCCCTCTTTCTTCCACCCTTCCACCCCCCCTCCCCTCTTCTTCCACCCTTCCACCCCCCCTCCCCTCTTTCTCCCACCCTTCCACCCCCCCCTCCCCTCTTTCTTCCACCCTTCCACCCCCCCTCCCCTCTCTTCCACCCTACCACCCCCCTCCCCTCTTTCTTCCACCCTTCCACCCCCCCCCTCCTTCTTCCACCCTTCCACCCCCCCTCCCCTCTTTCTTCCACCCTTCCACCCCCCCCCTCCCCTCCCCTCTTTCTTCCACCCCCCCCTCCCCTCTTTCTTCCACCCCCCCCCTCCCCTCTTTCTTCCACCCTTCCACCCCCCCCTCCCCTCCCCTCCCCTCCCCCTCCCCTCCCCTCTTTCTCCACCCTTCCACCCCCCCCCTCCCCTCCACTCTTTCTTCCACCCTTCCACCCCCCCCTCCCCTCCCCTCCCCTTTCTCCACCCTTCCACCCCCCCTCCCCTCCCTCTTTCTTCCACCCTTCCATCCCCCCCTCCCCTCCCCTCTTTCTTCCACCCTTCCACCCCCCCCCTCCCCTCCCCTCCCCGTCTTCTTCCACCCTTCCACCCCCCCCCCCTCCCCGTCCCCTCCCCTCTTCTTCACCCTTCCACCCCCCCCCCTCCCCTCCCCTCTTTCTCCACCCTTCCACCACCCCCTCCCCTCCCCTCTTTCTTCCACCCTTCCACCACCCCTCCCCTCCCCTCTTTCTTCCATCCTTCCACCCCCCTCCCCTCCCCTCTTCTTCCACCCTTCCAACCCCCCCCTCCCCTCCCCTCTTCTCCACCCTTCCACCACCCCCCTCCCCTCTTCTTCCAACCCTTCCCCTCCCCTCTTCTTCCACCCTTCCACCCCCCCCCCTCCCCTCACCTCTTTCTTCCACCCTTCCACCCCTCCCCTCCCCTCCCCTCTTTCTTCCAACCCTTCCACCCCCCCCTCCCCTCCCCTCTTTCTTCCACCGTTCCACCCCCCCCCTCCCCTCCCCTCTTTCTCCACCCTTCCACCCCCCTCCCCTCCCCTCCCCTCTTCTCCACCCCCCCAACCCCACCACCCCTCCCCTCCCTCTTTCTTCCACCCTTCCACCCCCCCCTCCCCTCTCCGTCCCCTCTTTCTTCCACCCTTCCACCCCCCCCTCCCCTCCCTTCTTCTCTTTCTTCCACCCTTCCACCCCCCACCTCCCCTCTTTCTTCCACCCCCCTCCCCTCCCCTCTTTCTTCCACCCCTCCCCTCTTTCTTCCACCCTTCCACCCCCCCCTCCCCTCTTTCTTCCACCCTTCCAACCCCACCCCCCCTCCCCTCCCCTCTATCTTCCACCCTTCCCCTCCCCTCTTTCTTCCACCCTTCCACCCCCCCCCCCCTCCCCTCCCCTCTATCTTCCACCCTTCCCCTCCCCTCTTTCTTCCACCCTTCCACCCCCCCCCCCTCCCCTCCCCTCCTTCTCCACCCTTCCACCCCCCCCCCTCCCCTCCCCTCCTTCTTCCACCCTTCCACCCCCCCCCTCCCCTCCCCTCCTTCTTCCACCCTTCCACCCCCCCCCTCCCCTCCCCTCCTTCTCCACCCTTCCACCCCCCCCCCTCCCCTCCCCTCCTTCTTCCACCCTTCCACCCCCCCCCCCTCCCCTCCCCTCCTTCTTCCACCCTTCCACCCCCCCCTCCCCTCCCCTCCTTCTTCCACCCTTCCACCCCCCCCTCCCCTCCCCTCCTTCTTCCACCCTTCCACCCCCCCCCTCCCCTCCCCTCCTTCTTCAACCCTTCCACCCCCCCCCCTCCCCTCCCCTCCTTCTTCCACCCTTCCACCCCCCCCCTCCCCTCCCCTCCTTCTTCCACCCTTCCACCCCCCCCCCCTCCCCTCCCCTCCTTCTTCCACCCTTCCACCCCCCCCCTCCCCTCCCCTCCTTCTTCCACCCTTCCACCCCCCCCCCTCCCCTCCCCTCCTTCTTCCACCCTTCCACCCCCCCCCCCTCCCCTCCCCTCCTTCTTCCACCCTTCCACCCCCCCCCCCCCCCCTCCCCTCCCCTCCTTCTTCCACCCTTCCACCCCCCCCCTCCCCTCCCCTCCTTCTTCCACCCTTCCACCCCCCCCCTCCCCTCCCCTCTCTTCTTCCAACCCTTCCAACCCCCCCCCCTCCACCCCCCCCCTCCCCTTCTTCCACCCTTCCACCCCCCCCCTCCACCCCCCCCCTCCCCTTCTTCCACCCTTCCACCCCCCCCCTCCACCCCCCCCCCCCTTCTTCCACCCTTCCACCCCCCCCTCCACCCCCCCCCTCCCCCTCCCTCCACCACCCCTCCACCCCCCCCTCCCCCTCCCTCCACCCCCTCCACCCCCCCCCCCCCCCCCACCCTCACCCCCCCTCCCTCCCTCCACCCCTCCACCCCCCCCCTCCCCTCCCTCCACCCCCTCCACCCCCCCCCTCCCCTCCCTCCACCCCCTCCACCCCCCCCCCCCACCCTCCACCCCTCCACCCCTCCCACCCCCCCCCCCCTCCACCCCTCCACCCCCCCCCTCCCCTCCTCCACCCCTCCACCCCCCCCCCCTCCCCTCCCTCCACCCCTCCACCCCCCCCCCTCCCCTCCCCTCCACCCCTCCACCCCCCCCCCTCCCCTCCCCTCCACCCCTCCACCCCCCCCCTCCCCTCCCTCCACCCCTCCACCCCCCCTCTATCTTCCACCCTCCCCTCCCCTCTTTCTTCCACCCTTCCACCCCCCCCCCCTCCCCCCCTCTTTCTCCACCCTTCCACCCCCCCCTCCCCTCCCCTCTTTCTTCCACCCCCCCTCCACCCCCCCTCTTCTTCACCCCCCCCTCCCCTCTTCTTCCACCCTTCCACCCCCCCCTCCCATCCCCTCCCCCCTCTTCTTCCACCCTTCCACCCCACCCCCCTCCCCTCTTCTTCACCCTTCCACCCCCCCCTCCCATCCCCTCCCCTCTTTCTTCCACCCTTCCACCACCCCACCCCCCACCCCTCCCCTCTTCTCCACCCTTCCCTCCCCCTCCATCTCCACCCTTCCACCCCACCCCCTCCCCTCCCCTCCTTCTTCCACCCTTCCACCCCACCCCCCTCCCCTCCCCTCCTTCTCCACCCTTCCAACCCCCCCTCCCCTCCCCGTCCTTCTTCCACCCTTCCACCCCCCCCCACCCCCCCCTCCTTCTTCACCCTTCCACCCCCCCCTCTCCCCTCCCCCCTTCTTCCACCCCTCCACCCCCCCCCCTCCCACCCCCCCCCTCCCCTTCTTCCACCCTTCCACCCCCCCCTCCACCCCCCCCCCTCCCTTCTTCCACCCTTCCACCCCCCCCCTCCACCCCCCCCTCCCCTCTTCCACCCTTCCAACCCCCCCTCCACCCCCCCCCTCCCCTCCCTCCACCCCTCCACCCCCCCCCTCCCCTCCCTCCACCCCTCCACCCCCCCCCCTCCCCTCCCTCCACCCCTCCACCCCCCCCTCCCCTCCCTCCACCCCTCCACCCCCCCCCTCCCCTCCCTCCACCCCTCCACCCCCCCCTCCCCTCCCTCCACCCCTCCACCCCCCCCCCCCTCCCTCCACCCCTACCACCCCCCCCCTCCCCTCCCTCCACCCCCTCCACCCCCCCCCACCCCTCCCTCCACCCCTCCACCCCCCCCCTCCCTCCCTCCACCCCTCCAACCCCCCCCCTCCCCTCCCTCCACGCCCTCCACCCCCCCTCCCCTCCCCCACCACCCCCCCTCCACCCCCCCCCTCCCCTCCCTCCACCCCTCCACCCCCCCCTCCCCTCCTCCACCCCTCCACCCCCCCCTCCCCTCCCTCCACCCCTCCACCCCCCCCCTCCCCTCCCTCCTACCCCTCCACCCCCCCCCCTCCCCTCCCTCCACCCCTCCACCCCCCCCTCCCCTCCCTCCACCCCTCCACCCCCCCCCTCCCCTCCCTCCACCCCTCCACCCCCCCCTCCCCTCCCTCCACCCCTCCACCCCCCCCCCTCCCACTCCCTCCACCCCTCCACCCCCCCCTCTCCCTCCCTCCACCCCTCCACCCCCCCCCTCCACCCCTCCACCTCCCACCCCCACCCCCCTCCACCCCTCCACACCCCTCCCTCCCCTCCCTCCACCCCTCCACCCCCCCCCTCCCCTCCCTCCACCCCTCCACCCCCCCCCCTCCCCTCCTCCACCCTCCACCCCCCCCTCCCCTCCCTCCACCCCTCCACCCCCCCCCTCCCCTCCCTCCACCCCTCCACCCCCCCCCTCCCCTCCCTCCACCCCTCCACCCCCTCCCCTCCCTCCCTCCACCCCTCCACCCCTCCCCCTCCCCTCCCTCCACCCCTCCACCCCCCCTCTTCTTCCACCCTTCCCCTCCCCTCTTCTTCCACCTTCCACCCCCCCCCCCCTCCCCCTCCCCTCTTTCTTCCACCCTTCCACCCCCCCCCCTCCCCTCTTTCTTCCACCCTTCCCCCTCCCCTCCTTCTCCACCCTTCCACCCCACCCCCCTCCCCTCCCCTCCTTCTTCCACCCTTCCACCCCCCCCCTCCCCCTCCCCTCCTTCTTCCACCCCTTCCACCCTCCCCCCTCCCATCCCCTCCCCTCTTCTTCCACCCTTCCACCCCACCTCCCCTCCCCTCCCCTCTTTCTTCCACCCTTCCCCTCCCCTCTTTCTTCCACCCTTCCTCCCCACCCCCCTCCCCTCCCCTCTTTCTTCCACCCTTCCCCTCCCCTCCTTCTTCCACCCTTCCACCCCACCCCCCTCCCCTCCCCCTCCTTCTTCCACCCTTCCACCCCCCCCCCTCTCCCTCCCCTCCTCTTCCACCCTTCCACCCCACCCCCCTCCCCTCCCCTCTTCTTCCACCCTTCCCCTCCCCTCCTTCTTCCACCCTTCCACCCCCCCCTCCCCCTCCCCTCCTTCTTCCACCCTTCCACCCCCCCCCTCCACCCCCCCCCTCCCCTCCTTCCACCCTCCACCCCCCCCCTCCACCCCCCCCCTCCCCTCCTTCCACCCTTCCACCCCCCCCCTCCCCCCCCCCCCCTCCCTCCTTCCACCCTTCCACCCCCCCCCCTCCACCCCCCCCCTCCCCTCCTTCCACCCTTCCACCCCCCCCCTCCACCCCCCCCCCCCTCCCCTCCTTCCACCCTTCCACCCCCCCCCTCCACCCCCCCCCTCCCCACCCCCCCCCTCCCCTCCTCCACCCTTCCACCCCCCCCCTCCACCCCCCCCCCTCCCCTCCTTCCACCCTTCCACCCCCCCCCTCCACCCCCCCACCCCCCCCCCTCCACCCCCCCCCTCCCCTCCTTCCACCCTTCCACCCCCCCCCTCCACCCCACCCCCCCTCCCCTCCTTCCACCCTTCCACCCCCCCCCTCCACCCCCCCCCCCCTCCCCTCCTTCCACCCTTCCACCCCACCGCCTCCACCCCCCCCCCCTCCCTCCTTCCACCCTTCCACCCCCCCCCTCCACCCCCCCCCTCCCCTCCTTCCACCCCCCCCTCCACCACCCCCCCTCCCCTCCTTCCACCCCCCCCCCTCCACCCCCCCCCTCCCCTCCTTCCACCCTTCCACCCCCCCCCTCCACCCTCCCCCCTCCCCTCCTTCCACCCTCCACCCCCCCCCTCCCCTCCTTCCACCCTTCCACCCCCCCCCCCCCCCTCCCCTCCTTCCACCCCCCCCCCTCCACCCCCCCTCCCCTCCCCTCCTATCCACCCCCCTCCCCTCCTTCCACCCCCCCCCCCTCCCCTCCTTCCACCCCCCCCCCTCCACCTCCACCCCTCCCCTCCCTCCTCCCTCCACCCCGCCCCTCCCTCCACCCCTCCACCCCCCCCCCCTCCCCTCCCTCCACCACCTCCACCCCCCCCCCCTCCACCCCTCCACCCCCCCCCCCTCCCCTCCCTCCACCCCGCCACCCCCCCCCTCCCCTCCCTCCACCCCTCCACCCCCCCCCCTCCCTCCACCCCTCCACCCCCCCCCTCCCCTCCCTCCACCCCTCCACCCCCCCCCCTCCCCTCCCTCACCCCTCCACCCCCCCCCCTCCCCTCCTCCACCCCTCCACCCCCCCCCCTCCCCTCCCTCCACCCCTCCCCCTCGCCCTCCCTCCACCCCTCCACCCCCCCCCCTCCCCTCCCCTCCACCCCTCCACCCCCCCCCCTCCCCTCCCTCCACGCCCTCCACCCCCCCCCTCCCCTCCCTCCCCCCTCTCCCCCCACCCCTCCTCCCTCCACCCTCCCCTCCCTCCACCCCTCCACCCCCCCCCCCTCCCCCCACCCCTCCTCCCCCCACCCTCCCCTCCCTCCACCCCTCCTCCCTCCACCCCTCCTCCCTCCACCCTCCCTCTACCCCCCTCCCTCCACCCCCTCCCTCCACCCCCTCCCTCCACCCCCTCCTCCACCCCCCTCCCTCCACCCCCTCCCTCCACACCCTCCCTCCACACCCTCCCTCCACCCCTCCACCCACCCTCCCTCCCTCCACCCTCCCTCCACCCTCTCACTCTCCCTCCACCCTCTCTCCCTCCACCCTCCCTCCCTCCACTCTCCCTCCACCCTCTCTCCCTCTCTCTCCCTCCACCCTCCCTCTCTCTCTCTCTCTCTCCTCCACCCTCCCTCTCTCCCTCCCTCCTCCCTCCCTCCACCCTCCCTCTCTCTCCCTCCACCCTCTCTCTCTCTCTCCACCCTCCCTCTCTCTCTACCCTCCACCCTCCCTCTCTCCCTCCCTCCACCCTCCCTCCACCCTCCCTCCACCCCCTCCACCCACCCTCCCTCCCTCCACCCTCTCTCCCTCCACCCTCTCTCCCTCCACCTCTCTCCCTCCACCCTCTCTCCCTCCACCCTCCCTCTCTCTCTCTCTCTCTCTCCCTCCACCCTCCCTCTCTCCCTCCCTCCTTCCTCCCTCCCTCCCTCCACCCGTCCCCCCCTCCCTCCCTCTCCTCCACCCTCCCTCTCTCTCTCTCTCCCTCCACCCTCCCTCTCTCTCTCTCTCCTCCACCCTCTCTCTCTTCCCTCCGTCCACCCTCCCTCCCTCCCTCCCTCCACCCTCTCTCCCTCCTCTCTCCCTCCTCCCTCCCTCCCTCCTCCTCCCTCCCTCTCTCCCTCCCTCCCTCTCTCTCCCTCCACCCTCCCTCTCTCCCTCCCTCCACCATCCCTCCCCTCCACCCACCCTCTCTCTCCCTCCCTCCACCCACCCTCTCTCTCTCCCTCCCTCCACCCACCCTCGTCTCTCTCTCTCCCTCCTCCACCCACCCTCTCTCTCTCTCTCCTCCCTCCACCCACCCTCTCTCTCTCCCTCCCTCCACCCACCCTCTCTCTCTCCCTCCCTCCACCCTCTCTCTCTCTCTCTCCCTCCCTCCACCCACCCCCTCTCTCTCTCCCTCCCTCCACCCACCCCCTCTCTCTCTCTCTCTCCCTCCACCCACCCCCTCTCTCTCTCCCTCCCTCCACCCACCCCCTCTCTCTCTCTCTCTCCCTGCCACCCCACCCCCTCTCTCTCTCTCCCTCCACCCACCCCCTCTCTCTCTCTCTCCCTCCCTCCACCCACCCTCTCTCTCTCCCTCCCTCCACCCACCCACCCCCTCTCTCTCTCTCTCCCTCCCTCCACCCACCCTCTCTCTCTCTCTCCCTCCCTCCACCCACCCTCTCTCTCTCTCTCCCTCCTCCACCCACCCCCTCTCTCTCTCTCTCCTCCCTCCACCCACCCCCTCTCTCTCTCTCTCTCTCCCACCCTCCTCTCTCTCTCTCTCTCTCCCTCCACCCACCCTCTCTCTCTCTCTCTCCCTCCCTCCACCCAGCCCTCTCTCTCTCTCTCTCCCTCCACCCACTCTCTCTCTCTCTCTCCCTCCCTCGCACCCACCCCCTCTCTCTCTCTCTCTCTCTCCTCCCACCCACCCCCTCTCTCTCTCTCTCTCTCCCTCCCTCCACCCACCCTCTCTCTCTCTCTCTCTCCCTCCCTCCACCCACCCCTCTCTCTCTCTCTCCCTCCCTCCACCCACCCTCTCTCTCGTCTCTCTCTCTCTCCTCCACCCAACCCTCTCTCTCTCTCTCTCATCTCCTCCCTCCACCCACCCTCTCTCTCCCTCCCTCCACCCTCTCTCTCTCTCTCTCTCCCTCCCTCCACCCTCTCTCTCTCTCTCTCTCCCTCCCTCCACCCACTCTCTCTCTCTCTCTCTCCCTCCCTCCCTCCACCCTCTCTCTCTCTCTCCACCCACCACCCTCCACCCTCCCCCCTCCTCCCTCCACTCTCCCTCCCTCCACCCTCCCTCCCTCCACCCTCCCTCCACCCTCTCTCCATTCTCCCTCCACCCTCTCTCCCCTCTCCCTCCACCCTCCCTCCCCTCTCCCTTCACCCTCCTCTCTCCCTCCTCTCTCTCTCCCTCCACCCTCCCTCTCCCTCTCTCCACCCTCCCTCCACCCCTCCCTCCCTCTCTCCACCCTCCCTCCACCCCTCCCTCCCTCTCTCCTCCACTCTCCCTCCCTCCACCCTCCCTCTCTCTCTCCCTCCCTCCACCCTCCCCTCTCACCCTCCCTCCCTCTCCCTCTCTCCCTCCTCCCTCCCTCTCTCTCTCCCTCCACCCTCCCTCTCCCTCTCTCCACCCTCCCCTCTCCCTCCACTCTCCCTCCCTCTCTCCCTCCTCCCTCCCTCTCTCCCTCTCTCCCTCCCCCACCCTCTCTCTCTCTCCCTCCCCCACCCTCCCTCTCTCTCTCCCTCCCTCTCTCTCTCCACCCTCCCTCTCTCTCTCCACCCTCCCTCTCTCTCTCCCTCCACCCTCCCTCTCTCTCTCCCTCCACCCTCCCTCTCTCTCTCCCTCCACCCTCCCTCTCTCCCCTCCCTCCCTCCCCCTCCACCCTCCCTCCCTCTCCCTCCACCCTCCCTCCCTCTCCCTCCACCCTCCCTCCCTCTCCACTCCACCCCCCTCACCCCCTCCCCACCCTCCCTCCCCCTTCCTCTCCTCTCCCCTCCTCCCAGATCCTGCCATGTACCTGACCACCCTTGGAATTACATATACCGAAATGGAACCAGTAACTCACCTGCCTAAGCCCGTATAGCTCTCTCTCTGCTCCCAGCTCACTCCGCTGCCTACTATTGTCTTCTTTTTATGCCCCCTGCTTTCCCTTCCCAATTAGCCCCTCACCTAACTTCCGTGACAGAAATAAGTAATAAAAAACCCTGTGAACCAAAAATACAGCCAAGAGCTTCCAAGGAAAATCACTCACCGCAGCCACCAGGTGCACTGCTCCTGGAGAACAATGAGCATTCATATCAACACTAACCTCAAATCCCACATGCTTCTGGGACCTTGCTAAGAGTCCCAATAAACCACATCCACTGGCTTCCCTTTAAGTCTACTATGTAGATCCTTAAGTTTCAACATATCAAGGATGATTCCACCACCACCCCCCAGCTAAAATTTTATACAGTGGACTCAAACATTTCCTCCACTATTGAAATCAGGTTGACAAACTCAGAGGATGTGAATAAAGTATCAAAACAAGGAGGAGAAACCCAGCAAGTTTGACAGCATCTGTAGAGAGACAAAGATCAACATTTTAATTAGAATGACCCTTTGCCATTTTGTTTCGGATATCAGTATCTGAAGTATTTGCTTTGTCTTAGAATACACAGTAAGGAAAAAAAGATCAGAGGCAGAGTAGACTTGGCTGCCTCGGTGTGGGGGAAATTTACCTGAAGAATGTGTTCTGAGTTAGTGGTGCACTCAGGAAGCCACATCCTGTGATAACAGCTGCCCCTTCAACACTAGTGATGCAGTTGGTCACAATACTAGGGAGTTTGCAAAGGACAACTTATCAGATAAGAACTGAAAACATCACTCCTTAAATCTTGGCGTTTGGGTGAAGTGAAGTTGGGAGTGGCCCTGGTACTGTCCACTCCTAACCCCGAGCTATGGGGCAGGGAGGTGGTACTAACTGGATAATTGTTTCACAGGTTGTGTAGGCAGCTAATTGCCTTCTGCACAGTGAGGTTGTGTTACAGGCTTCTGATGCAATGTTTGTGCCCAAGGTTACCTCAACTACAGGAATCAAAAATAGCCAAGATCCTGCTCCACAAACTCACTTGTAGATTACTGGCCCAGACTGTCCACTGCATGTGAAACAGGATCCATTGTGTTCCTTGTTTGAAGAGCCTGAATTAAGCAGGATGCAGTAGAAGCAACTCCTGAGTAAATGAAAGCTAGGATGTTAGCACCTGCTAGGTAGAGGACACATGCAAGGGTAAGAACATAAGAAATAGGAGCAGGAGTAGGCCATCTAGCCCTTCGAGCCTGCCCCGCCATTCAATAAGATCATGGCTGATCTGTCGTGACTCAGTTCCACCTTCCCGCCCTCTCCTCCATAACCCTTAATCCCCTCTTATCAAAAACCCATCAACCCGCTTCTTAAAAATATTTAGCGAGGCAGCCTCCACCACTTCATCGGGCAGAGAATTCCAGAGATTCACCACCCTTTGAGTGAAGAAGTTCCTCCTCAACTCTGTTCTAAACCACCCCCCCCTTTATCTTGAGGCTGTGCCCCCTAGTCCTACTGTCTTTTTTGAGCGGGAAGAGTCTCTCCACCTCTATCCTATCCATCCCATTCATCATCTTATACGTCTCAATGAGATCTTCCCTCATTCTTCTAAACTCTAACGAGTACAAGCCCAGTTTATTCAGCCTCTCCTCATAGCTCAATCCCCTCAACTCCGGTATCAGCCGAGTAAACCTCCTCTGCACTCCCTCCAGGGCCAAAATATCCTTGCGCAGGTGCGGCGCCCAAAACATGCACAAGGACCAGTTGAGAGATTACATTTTAGCTATTCTAGCTCCTGAAATGAGATGGTGGTGACCATTCCTCACACAAAGCACCATTGCTGTAGTATGTCCACATTAAAGATTTCATCCTGTGTTACATTTCAGGAACAAAGTCACATCTGCAAAAATAAAACAAAAGGTGCAACGAGGCCCAAAATCCAAGTACTTGTGTATAGTCTCGCTTTAAAAATTAGTCACAAGTATTCTTGGCCAGCTGAAACCAATAAAGATGATGCAAGTTAGATTTAGAACTACAGAACACTACAGCACAGAAACAGGCCCTTTTTGGCTGTGCCAAACCATTTTTCTGTCCAGTCCCACTGACCTGCACCATATCCCTCCACACCCCTCATCCATGGACTTGCCCAAGTTTTTCTTAAAAGTTAGTGAGCCCACATTCGTTGCTTCCTCTGGCAGCTCATTCTACACTGCCATTATGCTAAAGAATCACCCCCCCCCCCAATCTTCCTTTAAAAACTTCTCCCTCAACCCATGTCCTCTTGTTTCTTTCTTCTCTACCTTCAATGGAAAAGCCTGCTTCCATTCACTATCTATACCCATTCAATTTTATACACCCATCGAATCTCTCCTCATTCTTCTACACTCCAGGGAATAAAGCCCTAACCTCTTCAACCTCTCTGTAACTTAGTTTCTCAAGTCCTGGCAACATCCTTGTAACCTTCTCTGCACTCTTCCAACCTTATTAATATCCTTCCAGTAATTAGCTGACCAAAACTGTACACAATACTCTAAATTCAGCCTCACCAATGCCTTATACGACCCAAGAACAAAGAACAAAGAACAACACAGCACGGGAAACAGCCCTTCGGCCCAACGAGCCCACACCACCGTCCCATTGTCTCAGTGACCTATTCATGATTTTAGTCTATGCCTAATGTGTGAGGATCAGGGAGGTCCAATATAGGGGACAATTTATTACCCAATCAGCCTAAAAGCACATTTTTGGGATGTGGGAGGAAACCGGAGTACCCGGAGGAAACCCACGCAACCATGGGGAGAACGCGCAAACTCCCACAGACACAGGCCCAAATCCATGTGTCCGCACAGCAACAGAGATAGCCTCTGAGCTGTCATGATGCCCTCAAGATGGTCCAGTTTACGCACACCAACAACATGAAGCAGTAGGCAACTCCCGAAGCAATATCCAAGAGCAGCCCCACCACAACCTGCCGCCCGCATGCCCCTTGCTGGACTTAAATGCCTGTGGATAAAAAATTCATTATTAAAAGACTCTATATCCCTGAGGCTAATAACTGAACCCCCAAGCCTACAATGCTTAGTAAGGCCTGCTATATCCCCCTATATGTAGACCGCTCATGTGGCTGTCCAAGTGACTCTTGAACAACCCTAGCGTGCCTGCTTCCACCACCTTACTCGGCAGTGCATTCCACATCCCCACTACCCTTTGTGTGAAAAACTGCCCTCTAATATTAGTCTTATATCTAGCCCCCCCTCACCCTAGAGCCCGTGACCCCTCGTTCTATCCATTTCTAATAGTCACGTGCTCACTGTGTCATTTACTCTATCTGTCCCCTTCATAATCTTATAAACCTCTATTAAATCCCCCCTCAGCCGACGTCTCTCAAGGGAAAACAGCCCAAGTGCGTTCAATCTTTCCTCGTAAGACAGCCCTTCCATACCAGGCAACATCCTGGTAAATCTCCTCTGCACTCTCTCCAGGATCTCTACATCCTTCCGGTAGTACGGCGACCAGAACTGGACGTAGTACTCCAGGTGAGGCCTAACCAACGTTCTATACAACTGCAACATCAGACTCCTACTCTTATATTCTACACCCCTTCCTATGAAGGCTAACATGCCATATGCTTTCCTCATCACATTCTGCACCTGCACCGACACCTTAACATTCCAACTCTTATACTCACTTTTGATTTATGAAGGCCAATGTACCAAAAGCATTCTTTACAACCCTATCTGTCAGTGATTCCACTTTTAAGTATTATGTATCTGAATTCCCAAATCCCTCTGTTCTACTGCACTCTTCAGCATCCTACCATTCACCTTGTATGTTCTACCTCGGTTTGTCCTTCCAAAGTGCAATATCTTGTACTTGTCTGAATTAAACTCCAACTGCCATTTTTCTAGCTTGTCCAAATCTCTCTGCAAGCTTTAAAAACCTCTCACCTGTCCACTACACCTCCAATCTTTGTATCACCAGCAAATAAAATGGATGAAAGAACAAAAAACAGCCTGGGAAACAGGCCCTTTGGCCCAACAATGATCCAAGTTATCATCCAGATCATTGATATAGATCTCAAAACAACAGTGGACCCAGCACTGATCCCTGGGACACTAGTCACAGGCCTCCACTCAAGCAATTTGTATACACTATGTCCCTCATTAGCAGCAGGATTTCAGTGAATTTCAATGGGACTCCTTGCTGACTTTTGTTATTTCATGATTCACAGAAAAACACCCAGGACACCTTCATCTCAGGTTTATTTTTGTTCAGGGTCTACACTGTTCAATTTCACTACATTTGAGAAGCAACAGCTCTTGGTCTCTTCATGTACACTGTAACCATCACCACCAGCAGGCACAGGGACACCATCATGAAGCCAATGGCTACTCCTTGCACAAGCCAAGCAGGAGATTCAGCAGCACCTAATGGAAGATTAGAAGACATTATATTCAAGAGAGCTCACAGGTGGACTATTGAAAAGTCTCTGCTTACCACTTGCTTCATGCTGTTTCTTGGACTGAAGCCCCTCATCTTCCAGGATGATGGGGCCAGGAGCACTCACTAATGTTCCCTCATGGTCACGGGGACTCCTGCGTCTCTCTATTGGGAAGACAGGATAGTTCAGACCCAATGCAGATTAATTTTCCAAGATCCTCAGTGAGGATGATCAGATTGTTGACACCTGCTGCCTATTATGGATTGTAATTTGTAGAGTTTACTAATCATAGAACCCTACAGTGTAGAAAGAGGTCCTTCAGCTCATTGAGTCTGCACTGAACACAATCCCACTCAGACCCTACCCCCATATCCCTACACATCCCTGGAAACTAAGAGGCAATTTCTTAGCATGGCCAAATCAACCTAACCCACACACCTTTGGACTGTGGGAGGAAACCCATGCAGACATGAGGAGAATGTGCAAACTCCACACAGACAGTGATCTGAATCAGAAATCAAACCCAGGACCCTGGAGTTATGAAGCAGCAGTGCTAACCACTGCCACCCTCAAACCAACCACACTTTAGTGCAAGTGCTAAATCCTGTAAATGGTGTCTTGTTTTGCCACACTGCACAAGCAGTGAAAGTTATCTGGCAACTACTTTCCTGATGTAGAGATGCCAGTGTTGGACTGGGGTAAACACAGCAAGAAGTCTCAACACCAGGTTAAAGTCTGGTGTTACTAGGGGGCATAAATATAAGATTCATGGGAGGGATGTCTGAGGTAGATTCTTCACCCAGAGAGTGGTTGGGGTGTGGAATAGACTGCCTGCTGAGATAGTGGAGTCAGACACTTTAGGAACTTTCAAGTGGTTATTGGATAGGCACATGGAACACCAGAATGATAGGGAGTGGGATAGCTGCATCTCAGGATTGGACATAGCCCAGCACAACATTGAGGGCCGAGGGGCCTCTACTGTTCTATGTTCTGTGTCCAACAAGTTTATTTCTCAGTAAAACACCACTAAGTTTTTGGAGTGCTGCTCCTTTGTCAGTGGGGAGTTCAGATCACAAAACATGCCCCGTTTGTGATGGAGGAGCTGTTGATGCTGAGGGATAGAGGAATCCCCCAGTCACAGCACACTAACCAGATATTCCATTCAAACATCATCTCTGCCTGTCTTAATGAAGCATCATCCTGATTCAGGAGACACCAAACAAGAACTCACTTGGTACACATCTGGGTACACAGTCATCCTGAGCAGAGGGTGAGCAGACCCCAGCACTGCAGTGCAGGTAAACCTAGAATAGAAAGGAGACATTTTAGGGGGATCTTCATGTTCCTGGATGAACCAGGCTGTTAAGGAGCCAGGCACAAAGGGAGGCTTGGCTTGGATTTTTCTTGCTTACCTGTCCAGTCAGAGGCTGCTCCGACTCTCTGTCCAAGAAAACAAATGTTTTCAGTTCAAACCGCTTGTGATGTGTTGGGAACTTCAGGCCAGAAAACATGACTGGGTGTAGGAGAGTCTGATAGTCATCACCCTCATAGGGACACCTGGAACAGTCAGCAAATGGTGTCAGAGCAGGGAGGGATATTCAGTTGAAGTACTGAAGAATGTTCCAGAGTTGAACCCATTCTGTCAGTGAAAAAGTCCCAATTTGTTCATCCCAATGTTCAAATGGTGGCCCAGCTTTGGTTCAGTGTAGGGAGAATTCCATGTGGAATATTATGGAGGCCAAAAGTGTTTGACTGAGAAACTGGACCTAAAATGTATTCAAACTATTCACCACAAGTGGTACTTGCCATTTACAATGATCTGACCATAGAGCACTAGAACCACTGGGGTAACAACCCAGAGAGATTCCCAATTTCAAGAACTTGCCACTCATTGACCCACACCTGGATAATTGAGTCATGGGTGGCTACAAAAAGTCTGTCTGTCATTTCCAAGTGATGCATGGAACTAGAAAGAGCACATCTTTCATCTTGAAAATGAGATTCTGGAATACTTTATTGGCTGGTACAATGGGTGCTGACTCTACAAATCAGCAAGAGGTCACAGGGGTTCCTGAAGGGAGCAGATCCATTTGGCCAAGTGCAGCCCATGTGACCTCCTGAGACTGGAATTGCCAAGACCCTCTCCTTGGTGCAGTGTTCCCTCTCCCTGGTGGGTTTATTCTTACTGGGGCAAGGAGGAAGAGACAGGAAGCAGCCTTGTCATGTTTCTCCTTCACCGATGTCCAAAAGCCATTAGCCTTCCCATTCACACTCCTTACCCATCCACCAGCAGACTCCATTGCACCTCATGGTTTGGGGCTGGCACAGGAGTTGCCCAGCAGTCATGCAGCCTCAGGACAAGCGTTGGGTCACTGCGACCCAGGACACGAACCTCCACAAACACTGCCTCCCGAAGGATTCGCCAAATGGGGTACTCACTGTCCACATACCATGATCTGTAGTCACCATCTGAGAGGTACACACAAGAACCAGTCACTCCCTGGATGGATACATCCCCACTAATCCCATTCACCATTCCCCAGGGCACCTCTACCTTTTGCTATTCGCAGTTCCAGTTTCAGAATCCCTTCTTCTAAAGCAGGTGGTGGTGGAGAAACCGTGTAAACTGTGACATTGATCTGTAAGCCAGTCTCTTGCCTCCCTCTGTACTTGCACTGGACGTGCAGGCTGCAGACAGACACAAGTAGTTGCAGCTTCATTCAGTAACACATCCCCTCCAATACCAACAACTCCCACCATCCTCCTACCCGAAGGTGCTGTCCCGAGTTATTGAGCCCAGCTTCCCAGTCTCAATCATCCTCTTGCCCAAGACGTCTGTTTCATAGACCAAGGTTCCATCTTCCTCCTGCAATGAAGAGGCTGCTTAATAAGAAGCTGGCTCACTTACTGGGAGAATGCCTTGACCCTTCAATACTCACCCACTTGCTGGAGCCACAAGAGGTGACTGGAAAGCGGAAGGCCGCAAGTTGCCCGGTGGTTAGTTTAGGCTGGCACTCAGCCTCTTGTCCATCTTTCACATACAGGGATGACAGGTTGAGGGCAGGACGGGTCAGGTTCTTGGAGATCACGATGATGAAATGACCATCAGCTGTGCATGCTGTAAAGGAATACAATCCAACCATTCAAAGCAAAATATCATCAAACTCGAGATAAATGGAACATTAGGAAGAAGCTCAGTTTCAAAGACACATTTTTGAGATTACTTTATAAAAAGGTGACATGGCAAGAGGAGAAAGATCTCTCAACCACTGTTGTTCTTCATTTACATAAAATTGGAGATGGAAATTAAATCATTTGACAATACAAGGGCAGATCAATAGCAAGCACAAAGGACATAAATGACAATGAAAGGCAATTTTACAGTTAGACAGGAGGTGAAGCAACTGATTAAAGGCATTATTGACTCAGCATGGGAATGTGAATGATCATGGGGAAATGGTAGACTGCAAGTATTTTACTTCAGTATTCACAGTAGAAAGGGAAGACAGCCAATGGAAACTAACAGAGGACCAAAGAGAGTCAGCATGGATTCATAAGGGCAGATCATGCCTGACCAACTATAATTTGTTGAAGTGACAAAGATGGTGGGCAGAGGCAAGTTGACTAGATGTTATTCATATGGACTTCCAGACGGTCTTTGATAAAATCCTGCACAAGAGATTAAACAGGGTGTGAGCCCATGCAATTCAAGGTTGATCGCGGATAGAAAATTGGTTGAGAGAGAGTTGTAGTAATGGACACGCACTCAAACTGGGAGGATGGGCTGAGTGGTGTCCCACAGGGAATTGGCTCAGGGCCTTATTTATGATACTCATTCTTAGATAATGGCATAAAAAGCTCAAATATACAAATTTAGACGAAACAGGGTATTATTAGATTAGGCAAATGGACAAAGTTGTAGCAAATAAATTTTAACAAGTTGATATTATTCATTTCAAATAAAAAAGGATCTATCAGCCTATTTTTAAGGCAAAGTTAAACTCTGTCGACAGCCGGAGAGATTTGGGGGTTCAGGTGCTCAGTTACCCAAAACACCACCAACAGGTACAGAAAATAGTCCAGTTCAGAACATCTAAAGGGCTGGAGTTAGAGAGATGCAGATGTTGTGCTGCCATTGGACAAAACCCTAGTTAGATCCACAGAGAACTGTGAACAGGAATGGACAGAAGAAATAGGAGCAGGAGTAGGCCATCTAGCCCTTCGAGCCTGCCCCACCATTCAATAAGATCATGGCTGATCTGAAGTGGATCAGTTCCACTTTCCCGCTTTCTCCCCATAACCCTTAATTCCCTTGTCTATCAGAAACCTATCTATCCGTGACTTAAATATATTTAGCGAGGCAGCCTCCACCACTTCAACGGGCAGAGAATTCCAGAGATCATCACAGCACCCAGGAGCAGCAAGTATTATCCCAGCCCCGAATGAACCATGTATCATTAGCAACACACCCATCACATGGGTCAGACAGGGTCTAATATCACCCAAACTCCCAGTCACCCCAAACCTCAGCTTCACCAAGCAGGGGAGCTGCTCCCTGTGGGATGGTCACATCGATGCTTTCGGTGGCGGATTATCCACAGAAAAAAAAAGTGTCCAGTTGTTTAGACAGATTCACCGGAGACAAATTCCTCAATAAAACATCAGCACAGGGTTAAAGCAGCCAGCTGTTTAGTGTATTTGTCATTATTGCCAACAGGCTGGAGAGAGAGAACATTAACATTTCACTGAAGGAATTTAACACTTGAAGCTTCAGATGCCGAATAGCCATTCCTACCCATCTCCATCACACAGTGAGGCAGCAACAAATGCCCCATTTCCCAGTTAGATTCTCTCCTCTCTCTGTCTCCACTAGACTGGGGGGGGGGGGGGGGGGGGTGAGTCTTGTTGTTACCTGGGCTCTTTCTCAGACTGGAGAAACAGCGATGGGGGCTGGAGCTCCGGGGATCAAAGCAGCAACCCTGGCGGATACACTCAGCGCTGCTGATCCCGGAGTGACCGCACTCAAATCTCCAGCCTGCCTCTGGGACACAAACATCATCCCTCCCCAGGAGTAGCGGCTGGCCTGAGAGTGAGGAGGCGGCCAGGAAGCAGAGAGCCCAAGAAAGCAGCCAAGCTCCCATCCCGGCCAGGGAATCAGGACAATCACTTCCCGCAAACACCAGCCCGTTTTCTAGCCGGGAATCCAGCTGCAATCCCATTGCAGAGGCTCCCTGTCCCACGGGATACTCGGGAAGCGATTCCGCCTCTTCAATCAGCTCCAATCCTCAGCCTCTCTCCACTGCCTCATTCCTGCTCCCAATCACACTTTAACTGGGCTGCATTATTGACCCTAATCATCACATTTTCATTTGATTTGATTTTTGTACTTTATTTTTGTTCGGGCCGTTCCCCCTCCTTTGGGGGGGGGGGGGGGGGGGGGGGGAGGGGGGGGAGGGGATTTGCCCCCTTTTTCTTTGTCCGAACGTAATTTAAGTTTGTCTACTTGGTTTGACCCACAAGATCAAGAAACTGAAAGACCCTGATTTAACTTGAGTTTGTCTATTTGGTTTTGACCTTGAAGAGACCAAACACACTTTAGCAAACTCGCCCAACTCAAGTCTGTTTTTCTGTCTTTAGGGACAGCTCTTTTGACACCAACCAAATAAACAAACTCAAATTAACTTAGGGACAAATTAAAAAGGGGCAGGTCCCAAAAAGGCAGGGGGAGAAGTCCGGACCAAAAACCAAACTCGAAAAGAAACTTAAAACATTGAATCATAATGTGATTCTCAGGGTCGATAATGCACCCCAGCCCCTGCGGTGCCCAACGGGCACGGAATGCGTCAACCGCGCCCATGGATACCGCATGCTCCCTCTCCAGGGACACGTAGCCATGAACGTAGCCGTGGTAGAGGGGCAGATGGATCCATAAAGGGATCCATAGAGGAAGAAAACCTACGCAAACTCAAGGAAAATGTGCAAACTCCACACAGAGACTCACCCAAAGTCAGAATTGAACCTGGAACCCCTGGTGCTGTGAGGCGGTAGTTATAATGACTATGCCACTGTGAAACTGTGCGTACATCAGATCCTTCTTCAGACTTACTCTCTACCCTGTGCACTGATGCTTTGGCACCCGGCAGGTCCTATTTAGCCTTGCACTTGCTTCCTACATGCCCCTTTCAGCTACAGGCATAACACATAGGATCCCTAAACCCACACTCCCCTGGGGGTGGGCTCCCCCACACTGACACATTCTTCTCAGTTCTTGGTTTGTAGACCAAATCGCCAAAACCTCTGCATTCTCTCTGTTTGATTAATTCTTTATTCTTGAAGCTCTGCGCCCACATCCCTGGCTCTACTGCCATTGGCAGTTTCCTTCCAAACTGGGGGAATTTGCCAGCTGGCACACTTTGAAGTTCCATTGTGCCTTTTTGTGCATTTTCCACAGCACGGACAATTTCTAATGCTTTCTTACGGTTATTTCAGATTCCCAACAGTTTCTTCTGTATGGCCGTATTATTCACCCCGCACATTAGCCGGTCTCTGAACCACTCATTAAGAGCAGATCGAAATTCACAAAGTTCAGCCATTTGTCTCAGCCTCAGCATAAAAGGTGCTTTCACCTTCCCATTGAGTTAGATCTATATCTCTGCATAGTTACGGAGAGCTTTGGGTGATATTACCCTTTGACTATGTCTGTGAGTTCTTCAAAGGTTTTAGTGTCAGGGCATCCGGAGAAGTCAAGCTTCTTATCAATTTATTGCTTTGGGCACCACAGGCTGTTAACAGAATTACTCTCTGCTACTCCTCCCCACGCTATTTTGATTGCTTTGAAGGAGTATCTCAGGTGTTGAACATGTTGGACCCAATCCTCCAAGTTAGGGTGAATGGCTCAAGGTTTCCAAATGGAGACATTATAATAACTCACTGACTGCTGAATAGACATTCTTCCTAACTCTCATATAGTCACCTATGTTGTTTAGATAAATGAACATCAGATGCAGAGATCTATTTTCGACAGTACCCAGACTCCAGAGAGAGACAGGGAGTTACTTCTCTCTGCAGCTCCCAAGCAGCAACTGAACTTATTTTTTCCATGAGGCCATCTCTGCCCTCACTTAACTTTTCCTGTCAATGAACGTTATCAAGCACAGCTCTGAACAACCCCAGGGGAAAATACTAAACTAAGATCTGTATTATCTCAGATTCTGTAAATAGGTTTATGGATGAAAAGGGATTGGTATAGGCTAGTGGGTCATTGTTTTTGTAACTGGTCGGCACAACATCGTGGGCCGAAGGGTCTGTTCTGCGCTGTAGTGTTCTATGTTCTATGTTCTAAAACTAACATTCCAGTCATTAGGACCAATTACACTTCTGCAGCATCAACTTGTTGGCTGCTGATTACAGACAAAGCAACACCGATAATAGAACTGACTGCTAAAAAATCCTGCGCAAGAAACATGACACAAATACATTTCTTAAAGGCACAGTATCATCACACTGGCAAGATGTTTATTGCTCAGGTGGTGAATTAACTTTGAACAGCTACAGACCGTCAAGTGTAAGTACTGTGCTGTTGGGAGGGGAGGGAGGATGAGGATTTTGAAATTACATTGAGAGAATGGTGATGTCGTTCTCAGTCAGGATGGTGTGAGTTGGTGGGTAACTTGCAGATTGTAGTGTTCCTATGCTTCTGCTGCCCTTGTCCTTCTGCGGGAGGGGCTCTGGTCTTGGAATGTATTAAAGGACCCTTGATGAACTGCTGCTGAGTATCTTGTCGATGGTCCACACTCCTCCAGTTCACAGTAGCAGCAGTGGATGGGATGCTGATCCAAGCACTGGATAGTGTGTTCTGCCTTTAACCTGTTATTGTAACCATGGTGTTGATATGGTTGGATGATTGGAGGTAAAGGTTTCTTGTTGATTGGTGATCCCTAGGATGTTGGAGAATTCATCAATTTATTGATGTTAGAATATCAAGGGGAGATAGTACATTCTCCCCACCCACTCTCACAACTTGTCCTCCACAGCTTGCTGCCCACCGGGTTTTATCACTGAATATATTCCTCAGTGCCCTTGTCAACACTGCTCACTACACCCCACTAGATTCAGCCTGCTGCCGTGATGCCCATATGAATCATGTTACCCATCCCATGTGCCCTTGTCTTATGCCTATTTTAATCAGTCTTGCTTTATCCAAACACCTTCTGAAATTGCAGATATGCTACATTGACTTTTATTTAACTCCTTTAACATGTTTGATTCCCATCGCCTGTATCCCAATATTTTGCTAACGAACATCACACTAATTTCCCAAACACTCTCCAACCTAAAGAATATTTGGAAGATCAGACAATACAAACCACCCGCACAGATGTGGCAGTGACTTTCTCCGAGAATTAACGTTCCTGAGGATTGTTTGCCTCATTATTTGTTCATGATGCGAAGAAATGGAGGGTATGAAGAAACTCTGGAAATTCTACAGTGAATTCCAATCTTGATCTGAGTTTGCCAACTCCAGTCTGGTAAAGACCTCTCTGCACTTTCTCCAGTATTTCAATTTAGTTCCAAATTTAGGGTGGCCCAGTGGTTAGCACTACTGTTTCACAACACCGGGCACCTGGGTTCAATTCCCAGCATAGGTCACTGTCTGTATGGAGCTTGCAAGTTCTCCCCGTGTCTGCATGGTTTCCACCCACATTCTGAAAGATGTGCTGCATTGACCCAGATTGACAATACATCTGATGCATTGACCCAATCAGGCACTGGACTGTGGCGACAAGGGGAATTTCACAGTAACTTCATTGCAGTGTTAAGGTAAGTCTTACTTGTGACTAATAAGTAAACTTTACCTTGTCACAGTACAGGCATACAGAAAGCACATGCTAACATTTTAGAAGCAACACAATTTACATCTAACATTCCCTCCATTTCGTTTTGCTAATACTTCTAGTGTGTGTGCCGAGAATGGCACAACTTTTACCATCCTCCGGGGTACAAGGGGGCTGGGGAGGGGTCACAAGCTACAGGGAAATAATGAAGATGGATTGTTGGGCTCCAGGCAACCAATAGGCTTGGTGAACATTCTAGATTTGTGTAGCACACTGCTTTCCAGAACTAATTAAACATGGTCCAGTTGTACTTGGTCTAAGCCATTAATATACAAATCAATATCAGCTCCTTGCTTTACTCTATTTCAGAATATTATTTGTACATGAATGTAGACCTGTATTCAGATATCTACTCCTCTTCCTCTGATTAGTGCTGACGAAGCTTTTCATCTTGCACTCACCAGGAGATACTATCTTTCAATCCCTTTGTTTCCATTTTTTACTGTTCTACCTTTTATTTCTCTCCCCCCCCGCCACTCTTTCTCTCTATTTTGTCCCCTTCAATTCCTGTTTCTCCTTAATTTTACCTCTCTCCCACACATTCCTCCCATCTTCAGCTGTCGTAGCTTACCCTTATTTCCGCTACTCTGCTATTTACACCTTCCATTCTCTCTAATGGGCTGCCATTAGCAGCCTTTCCCCTGTTTTCTGTGGCTATGACTCATCTTTCATTCTCTCCCCCTTTGCAGAACAAATACCTCCCCCTTTCTCTGCCTTTTAGCTTTGACAAAGGAGCATCTGGACTCAGCGTCAGCTCTTTTCTCTCCTTATAGATGCTGCCACACCTACTGGGATTTCCCAGTATTTTCTCTTTTGGTTGGAGGATGTGCTGTTAGGCTGATGGGACAATTTATTCCTGCCATAAATCAGATTCCCTCAATCTGGATGGCCATAAAACATTAAACAGGGCTCGTAGGTGACTGGTGGTATTGAGATGGTAGCACGAGCTCGTTGGGCCGAAGGGCCTGTTTCCCGGGCTGATTTTGTTCTTTGTGGACAGATAATAATATTGGAGGGAACAATTTACACCATATGAAAGTTTGATTGGTTGATAAGTGGATTGTATGTTGTCATGCATAATGTTCTTTACAGACAGAAGGAGCAGGTGCATACAGCTTCCCCACCCCCAACTAAAAACAGACAGACTGGAGGGGCTGATTGTGGACAAGTCCCCAGGACCGGATGGAATGCATCCGAGGGTTCTGAAAGAAATGGCGGAGGTGATAGTGGATGACTTGGTGGTTATTTTCCAGACGTCGCTGGATTCCGGGGAAGTGCCGGAAGATTGGAAAACGGCTAATGTTATGCCGTTGTTTAAGAAGGGTGCCAGGCAAAAGGCGGGGAATAATTGGCCGGTTAGTTTAACGTCTGTGGTAGGTAAAATGTTAGAATCCGTCATTAAGGAGGAAATAGCGAGGCATCTTGAGGGGAATTGCTTGATAGGGCGGACGCAACACGGTTTCCTTAAAGGGAAGTCGTGTCTGACAAATTTACTGGAGTTCTATGAGGATGTGTCTAGGGCAGTGGATGGAGGAGAGCCGGTGGATGTGGTCTTTCTGGATTTTCAGAAGGTGTTTGACAAGATACCTCACAAGAGGTTATTGCAGAAGGTCAGGGGACATGGAGTTGGGGGTAGGGTGTTAGCGTGGATAGAGGATTGGTTGTCAAATAGGCGGCAGAGAGTGGGGGTCAATGGGTGCTATTCGGATTGGCGGTTGGTGACTAGTGGGGTGCCCCAGGGGTCGGTGCTGGGGCCTCAGCTATTTACCATTTATATAGATGATCTGGAGGAGGGAACCGAGTGCAGGGTGTCGAAATTTGCTGATGACACCAAGATTGGGGGAAAGGCAAATTGTGCGGAGGGTGTGGAGAGTCTGCAGAAGGATCTAGATAGGCTGGGCGAATGAGCCAGGAAATGGCAAATGGAATTTAATGTTGGTAAGTGTGAGGTGGTCCACTTTGGTAGGAAGAATGGTAGGAAGGACTATGACTTACGTGGCGAAAAACTGTAGCACGCGACGGTGCAGAGGGACCTCGGGGTCCTGGTGCATGAGTCGCAAAAACCCAGCTTGCAGGTGGTCAGGAAGGCGAATGGGATGCTGGCCTTCATAGCGAGGGGGATTGAATATAAAAGTATGGAGGTCTTGCTGCAGCTGTATAGAGCATTGGTGAGGCCGCAGCTGGAGTACTGTGTGCAGTTTTGGGCGCTGCACCTGCGCAAGGATATTTTGGCCCTGGAGGGAGTGCAGAGGAGGTTTACTAGGCTGATACCAGAGTTGAGGGGATTGAGCTATGAGGAGAGGCTGAATAATCTAGGCTTGTACTCGTTAGAGTTTAGAAGAATGAGGGGAGATCTCTTTGAGACGTATAAGATGATGAATGGGATGGATAGGATAGAGGTGGAGAGACTCTTCCCACTCAAAAAAGACAGTAGGACTAGGGGGCACAGCCTCAAGATAAAGGGGAGGCAGTTTAGAACAGAGTTGAGGAGGAACTTCTTCAAAGGGTGGTGAATCTCTGGAATTCTCTGCCCGTTGAAGTGGTGGAGGCTGCCTCGCTAAATATTTTTAAGAAGCGGGTTGATGGGTTTTTGATAAGAGAAGGGATAAGGGTTATGGGGAGAGGCGGGAAGGTTGAACTGAGCCACGACAGATCAGCCATGATCTTATTGAATGGCGGGGCAGGCTCGAAGGGCTAGATGGCCTACTCCTGCTCCTATTTCTTCTGTTCTTATGTTCTTATTAAAAAGCTTTCAGACAGCCTCTCCCTTATTCATTTCCCAATGGCTACCTTAACCAAACAACCTACCTGATTTGGAAATTCAGCCAAATCTTGGAATTTAATTGTTCCCTGGTGCATTGTCAGTAGCAACACTAATTATAAACCATATAGCAAGATGGTTCATTCTTTCTATTTAAATAGTACCTTGAATCAAATCTACCCCAAACTGATCCATGAGCCATTCCTGAAAGCAAAAATGCCCAGTTTGCTTCTAAAGCATTTTGTCTACATCACAGCTAAACCAAAACCCAGGTGTTTTCTGTGCAGTGGAAATATGTCTCCCCCTTGAATTTCAGGCTATTTCCTCAGTAGTTGGAACTTGTCACCTCCCTCCATTTGATAGGAGATTAAATGTGTCATTTTTCCTAGTACAGTTCAACCAAGATTCTTTGCAAAAGTAGAAATGTTATCGTGAAATGCAATTTGAGTCCAGAAGTTTATGGGGGTGACCTGTAAACCCTCCCACTCCCCAATTGAGCTGAACAAGGACATGACAGGTTGACAAGGAATGATTCTACCACAGACTAGAGGCTGCCTAACTGCAATTAGAGAGAGATGTAATCGTGTAGGGAAAGCTGTTAGAGACCTGACCAAAAACTGTATTGACTTAAACAAAGATAAGTCACCCAGAAGAACAGCACAGGAAGAGTTTTTACAGAATTTTCTCCATTTGAGAAGTTTAGCTACACAGCCTGGAGGGAAAAAAACTATTAGTAGGGTAATTTAAATAGATCACCAATGCACTTCATATTGAGGGGATTTTTTCCATTATCAGGAGGCTACTTGTCTTGATATTCTGGGGCAGTCTGATGGTTGTACTAGTGATTGGAAAACTTGTTGGACCATCCCATCCAGAACTACATCATTGTTTCAGGGCAACTTCTGAAGCTGTGTGGAAATCCATCCCTTAAAATGGATAACTCATGCATCTTAATCTCTCTTCCTCCCCCAGGAAGTTCAACTTGTAGAAAGCTATTGATGAAAACTACCAAATTGGAGAAAATGTTCTGAAAAGTAATCTGTCATTGATCCATATGGTTTAAGTATTCATGTTCTTGGACTTCTGGACAACATTTGTGGCTATGCTAATAAAGATTGGGGGTTTTCAGATCCTAAACAAGGACATGATACTCATCGTCTTGTCCACTACCTACCCCAAGACAATGGGGCAGGGAGAAGTGGTACAAAGCAGACAGTCCTTTCAAAGACTGGTGTGGGCAGGTGAATCGCCAATTCTGCAGCAAGGTTGTGTTCCAGCCTCTGATACAATGTTTGTGATCAAGGGTGGCTCAACCACTGGAGCCAGAAGCTCCAAGATTCACCATCACCTGGATTGCATGCTCCACAAACAAGAGTTTATATTATTTGAAAATCCTGGATCAAGCATGATGCAGTAGAGGCCGTGAGTAAATCACGAAAACAATAACAGTATCTAATACTTTTGTATCTTCTTGCTTTGAAGTAGTGTCTATACTCCTTAGCCAGCTGAAAACAATTCTACAACACCCAGGACACATTCATCTGAAATTTATTTTGGTTCAGATTCTACACTGAGAAGCAACAGCTCTTGGTCTCTTCATGTACACTGTAACCATCACCACCAGCAGGCACAGGGACACCATCATGAAGCCAATGGCTACTCCTTGCACAAGCCAAGCAGGAGATTCAGCAGCACCTAATGGAAGATTAGAAGACATTATATTCAAGAGAGCTCACAGGTGGACTATTGAAAAGTCTCTACTTACCACTTGCTTCATGCTGTTTCTTGGACTGAAGCCCCTCATCTTCCAGGATGATGGGGCCAGGAGCACTCACTAATGTTCCCTCATGGTCACGGGGACTCCTGCGTCTCTCTATTGGGAGGACAAAAGTCACAGTTCAGACCCAATTCAGATGAATTTTCCAAAATCCTCAAGTGATGAGAACAGATTGTCTACACTCCCTTCATATTATGGATTGTCATTTATAGAGTTTGCCAAAAAATGCCTAGACTAACCCTCACTCTGATCAAACTTTAGTGGGAGTGCAGAAATCCTGAAATGGTGTCTTTTGCTCTGCCACACTGCACAAGCATTAGTGAAATCAGTCATCTCGCTAACACATTCACCTTCTTCTCACCTCCAAATTATACCTCTCCCCCCTCACCCTTAACTGATGACCTCTCATGTTCGTACCCAATCTAGGGAGCAGTCTCTCACTATTAACTCTATCCATTCCCTTCATTATCTTATATACTTCTATCATGTCCCCTCTCAATCTCCGTCTTTCCAAGGAAAATAGTCTCAGTTTCTTCAACCTCTCCTCGTAACCCAGTCCCCCCATGCCAGGCAACATCCTGGTAAACCTCCTCTGCACCCTTTCCAGAGACTCCACGTCCTTCCGGTAGTAAGGTGACCAGAACTGGAGGCAGTACTCCAAATGCGGTCTAACCAACGTTCTGTACAACTGAAGCATTAGACGGCAGCTTTTATACTCTATGCCCCTTCCTATAAAGGCCAATATCCCATAAGCCTTCCTAACAACCGTCTCAGATTTGTGAACCTGCACTCCCAGGTACCTCTGTATGTCTATACTCCTAATCGGCCTCCCTTTAATCACATAGCTCCTCTCTGCATTATTCCATCCAAAATGCATCACCTCGCATTTGTCAGGATTAAATGCCATCTGCCCACTGCACCAACCTATCTATATCCTGTTGTATCACCTGACAATCCAGTTCTGTACCCACCAACCCTGCCATCTTGGTGTCATCAGCAAACTTGCTAATCACACCACCTACGCCCTCTTCCAAGTCATTTATGTAGACTACAAAGAGGAGAGGTCCCAGTACTGAGCCCTGCGGCACACCACTGGTCACTAGCCTCCAGCCTGACAAGGTCCCCTCCACAGCTACCCTCTGTCTCCTATTTCCCAGCCAGTTCTCAATCCACTTAGCTACCTGGCCTCGTATTCCATGTGCCTTAACCTTTTCTACCAGCCTACCGTGAGGGACTTTGTCAAACGCCTTACTGAAATCCATATAGATGACATCAACGGTTCTCCCATCGTCAACCGTTTTTGTCACCTCCTCAAAGAATTCCACCAGATTCGTAAGGCAAGACCTCCCTCTAACAAAGCCATGTTGCGTATCCCTAATCAGATCGCAACGCTCCAAATGCTCATACATCCTACCCCTAAGTATTTTTTCCATTAACTTCCCTACCACCGACGTTAAACTCACCGGTCTATAATTTCCAGGGTTATCCCTACTACCTTTTTTGAACGGGACCACATTTGCTACCCTCCAGTCTTCTGGGACCTCACCTGTGTCCAAAGAAGAGACAAAGATTTGCGCCAGAGGCCCAGCAATTTCATCTTTCGCCTCCCTAAGCAGCCTGGGATAAATACCATCAGGCCCCGGAGCTTTATCCGTCCTTACGCTATCTAAAAGTCCTAGCACTTCCTCTCTCGTAATAACTATATCCTGCAAATAAACCTCCACTCCCTCCAAGAGACCACACGATTCCGAACCCCTCTCCTTTGTGAATACCGACGCAAAGTATTCATTCAGGAGCTCCCCCATCCCCTCCGACTCAATACACAACTCTCCACTCTTGTCCCTAAGAGGACCAATTTTCCCTCTAACTACTCTCTTGCCTCTGATATAGGAATAAAACGCCTTTGGATTTTCCGTAATCCTACCAGCCAAAGCCATCTCATGCCCTCTCTTCGCCCTTCTAATTCCCTTTTTAGCTCCCTCCTACTCTCGCTATATTCTTCCAGCGCACTCTCCGTACGCATTTGTTTTGACCTAACATACGCCTCCCTCTTCTTCCTGACCAAGTCTTCAATATCCCCCGTAATCCAGAATTCTCCACTCACCTGACGAAGGGGCTAACCCCAAAAGCTTGTGAGCCTATTATCAAACAAATAGGTGGGACTAAAACCTGGTGTTGTCAGAGAAAGACTCTTCCCATTGATAAAGGAGCTGTTGATGCTGAGGGATAGAGGAATCCCCCAGTCACAGCACACTAACCAGATATTCCATTCAAACATCATCTCTGCCTGTCTTAATGAAGCATCATCCTGATTCAGGAGACATCAAACAAGAACTCACTTGGGACACATCTGGGTACACAGTCATCCTGAGCAGAGGGTGAGCAGACCCCAGCACTGCAGTGCAGGTAAACCTAGAATGGAAAGGAGACATTTTAGGGGGATCTTCATGTTCCTGGATGAACCAGGCTGTTAAGGAGCCAGGCACAAAGGGAGTCCAGGCTTGGATTTCTCTTGCTTACCTGTCCAGTCAGAGGCTGCTCCGACTCTCTGTCCAAGAAAACAAATGTTTTCAGTTCAAACCGCTTGTGATGTGTTGGGAACTTCAGGCCAGAAAACATGACTGGGTGTAGGAGAGTCTGATAGTCATCACCCTCATAGGGACACCTGGAACAGTCAGCAAATGGTGTCAGAGCAGGGAGGGGTATCTGATCTGTTAAATATCAATAAAATTAGTTTGGGGCCACTGGTGTTGTGTTCCAGAGGTGATTCTATTCTTTCAATGACAGATTTCCCAATTTGTTCATTCCATTATTCCAAGCTGGGAGAATTCCATGTGGGATATTATTGGAGGTCAGGAATGTTTCTGACCAAGAAACTGGAGCTGAAATATATTAAAACTACTCACCACAGGTGGTATGTGCCACTCACAATGGTTTGACTGTAGAGCATTAGAACCACTGGGATAACAACCCAGGGAGATTCCCAATGTAAACAACATGGGACACATTGACCGGAACCTGGAGAATGTATCATGGGGGTTTGGAGGGGGGGGGGGGGGTGTGGGGGGCACCAAAGTGCTGCAGAGTCATTGCAGAGGATAAGGAAGTAGAAATGGAGCGCATGTTTATTTCATCTTGCTAAAGACTAGTTTCTGGAATACATTGGTGTCTGCACCCATTGTACCAGCCACAAATCAGCAAGGGGTCATATGGGTTCTTGAAGGGAGCAGATCCATTTGGCCAAGTGCAGCCCATGTGACCTCCCTGGAATTGTCCAAGACCCTCACTGATCAGCAGAGGCAACTCTGCACCAGTTTATGGCCATTTGGTGAGGGGGAAAGAGAGAAGAAGCAGCCCAGTCATTTCAGTGTCCAAAAGCCATTAGCCTTCCCATTCACACTCCTTACCCATCCACCAGCAGACTCCATTGCACCTCATGGTTTGGGGCTGGCACAGGAGTTGCCCAGCAGTCATGCAGCCTCAGGACAAGCATTGGGTCACTGCGACCCAGGACACGAACCTCCACAAACACTGCCTCCCGAAGGATTCTCCAAATGGGGTACTCACTGTCCACATACCATGATCTGTAGTCACCATCTGAGAGACACACAAGAACCAGTCACTCCCTGGATGGATACATCCCCACTAATCCCACTCTCCATTACCCAGGGCACCTCTACCTTTTGCTATTCGCAGTTCCAGTTTCAGAATCCCTTCTTCTGAAGCAGGAGGTGGTGGAGAAACCGTGTAAACTGTGACATTGATCTGTAAGCCAGTCTCTTGCCTCCCTCTGTACTTGCACTGAACGTGCAGGCTGCAGACAGACACAAGTAGTTGCAGCTTCATTCAGTAACACATCCCCTCCAATACCAACAACTCCCACCATCCTCCTACCCGAAGGTGCTGTCCCGAGTTATTGAGCCCAGCTTCCCAGTCTCAATCATCCTCTTGCCCAAGACATCTGTTTCATAGACCAAGGTTCCATCTTCCTCCTGCAATGAAGAGGCTGCTTAATAAGAAGCTGGCTCACTTACTGGGAGAATTGACCCTTCAATACTCACCCACTTGCTGGAGCCACAAGAGGTGACTGGAAAGCGGAAGGCCGCAAGTTGCCCGGTGGTTAGTTTAGGCTGGCACTCAGCCTCTTGTCCATCTTTCACATACAGGGATGACAGGTTGAGGTCAGGACGGGTCAGGTTCTTGGAGATCACAATGATGAAATGACCATCCGCTGTGCACGCTGCAAAGAGAGAATTTATTGCCACTGCTCCTATTGGTGGTTAAAGGGGCCTCAGATCATTGAAAAAGTGTTAAGTCTCAAAAAGCCACAATTATTGTTGGTTGGCAGCCTATGCAAGAATCAGTCAAGTTATTGAACAAGCCTTGTCTTGTAAAGTCCAACATCCCATACGTTTTTACAGTTACTCAATACGCACTGATATTCACACTGATGCACATTCAGTCCCTCCCAGCCCCTGCTGAATTGTATTTTGGTGATGGGATCAAGACATCACCACCAACCGCCACCCCACCCCAATCAAACGCCATCAGCCTTGTCTGCCCATTCTGCTGATCTTCTGTTATTACAGGACTCCCCCATTACTCATTATCCAGCCTCCATGCTGGGTGTCTCATGCTTTATTGAAGCCTCAATAGACAGAATCCACTTCCCTTCATCAGCTTTTTATTTCAAAATACCTAACACAATAAAGTCATTGAGAACCGAGGAGTGATAAAGTACCTGTTAGTATCCATAGAATCCCAAAAGTGTCAATGGAGGCCATTCAGCCCATCAAGTCTGCACTGACCACAATCCCACCCAGGCCCAATCCCCACAACCAAACCATTTACCCCACTAACCCCTGACACTAGGGTCAATTCAGCATGGCCAGTCTACCTAACCTGTACATCTTTTGACTGTGGGAGGAAACCCACACATACACAGGGAGAACATGCAAACTCCACAGTGACCGAAGCCAGAAATCAAACTTGGGTCCCTGGCATTGCAAATCTAATCTCAATCTTTACTTACCAGTGACAGGAACTACCTGTTACACTGAGGGTGTCACATTTCATCTACTCCAATCCTCCCAACACCTCACCCATGTCAGGAAGGAAAAGCTGCAGTAAACCCTTCCACCAGCTTCACCCCCCCTTCCCCAACAAGTGGAGCTACACACCATCCAGAGCAGGTGACCCATCCACCCCAAGCACAGCCAGCCTCAATTGTCACACCATCCAGTGTATCGGATTCTACCTCATTAGAAGTGTTCAAACCTTACCCTGTACCTCTGACCCCAGTAAGACCCAGGGCACCACATACTTCACACTGGCAGCAGATACAATTGCTTTGTTGATGACTGCTATTCTACAGTCAATGCCACTTTGTTCATGGAACCTAATTTTCACTTAGAAGTCACCCAAAATGCACAACATCACCCCAGCAATGCCCCCTTTCCAGTTGGGCCAACATGTCAGTTAAGTTCTGGTGAACACAACACCCACCCCCCCCTCCCCCCCATGATTTCCCTGTGGCTGTTGATCCTCTGTTACTCCCACTATTTGGGGGTCTACAGAAAGCTCCAAGTCACATCATTGCACAGACTGGACCCACACTCCCAAAATTAGACAGCCAATCACAGACATGGTTAAACTGGCCCATTGGGATGTCTCAGGGTGAGCACTATCAGGATAGGGTCACTCATTGTGGAACTGGGGTAAATATTCCCAACTGAAGCACATTTGCTGATCCCATGCCGGAGATTCTCTCTAACGCCAGTCACAGAGCCTCCCACCTTCAGAACTCGGTCTAAAACCATCCAAACCACTCAGTTAGCTCCTTCACTCAAGCTGAGGATCCCCTCCGTTCCTACACTTCACACAGTGAGGCAGCAACAAATGCCCCATTTCCCAGTTAGATTCTCTCCTCTCTCTGTCTCCACTAGACTGGGGGGGGGGGGGGGGGGGGTGAGTCTTGTTGTTACCTGGGCTCTTTCTCAGACTGGAGAAACAGCGATGGGGGCTGGAGCTCCGGGGATCAAAGCAGCAACCCTGGCGGATACACTCAGCGCTGCTGATCCCGGAGTGACCGCACTCAAATCTCCAGCCTGCCTCTGGGACACAAACATCATCCCTCCCCAGGAGTAGCGGCTGGCCTGAGAGTGAGGAGGCGGCCAGGAAGCAGAGAGCCCAAGAAAGCAGCCAAGCTCCCATCCCGGCCAGGGAATCAGGACAATCACTTCCCGCAAACACCAGCCCGTTTTCTAGCCGGGAATCCAGCTGCAATCCCATTGCAGAGGCTCCCTGTCCCACGGGATACTCGGGAAGCGATTCCGCCTCTTCAATCAGCTCCAATTCTCAGCCTCTCTCCACTGCCTCATTCCTGCTCCCAATCACACTTTAACTGGGCTGCATTATTGACCCTAATCATCACATTTTCATTTGATTTGATTTTTGTACTTTATTTTTGTTCGGGCCGCTCCCCCTCCTTTTTGGGGGGGGGGGGGGGGGGGGGAATTGCCCCCTTTTTCTTTGTCCGAACGTAATTTAAGTTTGTCTACTTGGTTTGACCCACAAGATCAAGAAACTGAAAGACCCTGATTTAACTTGAGTTTGTCTATTTGGTTTTGACCTTGAAGAGACCAAACACACTTTAGCAAACTCGCCCAACTCAAGTCTGTTTTTCTGTCTTTTGGGACAGCTCTTTTGACACCAACCAAATAAACAAACTCAAATTAACTTAGGGACAAATTAAAAAGGGGCAGGTCCCAAAAAGGCAGGGGGAGAAGTCCGAACCAAAAACCAAACTCGAAAAGAAACTTAAAACATTAAATCATAATGTGATTCTCAGGGTCGATAATGCACCCCAGCCCCTGCGGTGCCCAGCGGGCACGGAATGTGTCAACCGCGCCCATGGATACCGCATGCTCCCTCTCCAGGGACACGTAGCCATGAACGGAGCCGCGGTAGAGGGGCAGATGGATCCATAAAGGGATCCATAGAGGAAGAAAACCTACGCAAACTCAAGGAAAATGTGCAAACTCCACACAGAGACTCACCCAAAGTCGGAATTGAACCTGGACCCCCTGGTGTTGTGAGGCGGTAGTTCTAATGACTATGCCACTGTGAAACTGTGCGTACATCAGATCCTTCTTCAGACTTACTCTCTACCCTGTGCACTGATGCTCTGGCACCCATGATGTGGGTATGCTGGCGTTGGACTGGCGTAAACACAGTAAAAAGTCTGACAACACCAGGTTTTAGTCCAACCGATTTATTTGATAATATTCTCACAAGCAAGCAAGCTTTCGGGGTTAGCCCCTTCGTCAGGTGAATGGAGAGTTCTGGCCTCAGACAGAGCATATAAAGCACAGACAGTTTAGAGATTGCTGATTAGAATGCGAATCCTTACACCTAACCTGCTGTTCAAGTCTGAAAGTGGCTGATAATGTGAGTGGAAGGAGCACTGATTACAGTTTAAAGAGATGTGTATTGTCTACAGACAGTACAGTAAGTGAGGTTTTGCAAACCCAGGCAAGTCACGGGGGTCCTATTTAGCCTTGCACTTGCTTCCTACATGCCCCTTTTAGCTACAGGCATAACACAGAGGATCCCTAAACCCACACTCCCCTGAGGGTGGGCTCCCCCACACTGACACATTCTTCTCAGTTCTTGGTTTGTAGACCAAATCGCCAAAACCTCTGCATTCTCTCTGTTTGATTAATTCTTTATTCTTGAAGCTCTGCGCCCACATCCCTGGCTCTACTGCCATTGGCAGTTTCCTTCCAAACTGGGGGAATTTGCCAGCTGGCACACTTTGAAGTTCCATTGTGTCTTTTTGTGCATTTTCCACAGCAAGGACAATTTCTAAAGCTTTCTTACGGTTATTTCAGATTCCCAACAGTTTTTTCTGTATGGCCGTATTATTCACCCCGCACATTAGCCGGTCTCTGAACCACTCATTAAGAGCAGATCGAAATTCACAAAGTTCAGCCATTTGTCTCAGCCTCAGCATAAAATGTGCTTTCACCTCCCCGGGAGCTCTTGCCATTGAGTTAGATCTATATCTCTGCATAGTTACGGAGAGCTTTGGGTGATATTACCCTTTGACTATTTCTGTGAGTTCTTCAAAGGTTTTAGTGTCAGGGCATCTGGAGAAGTCAAGCTTCTTATCAATGTATTACTTTGGGCACCACAGGCTGTTAACAGAATTACTCTCTGCTACTCCTCCCCATGCTATTTCGATTGCTTTGAAGGAGTATCTCAGGTGTTGAACATGTTGGAACCAATCCTCCAAATTAGGGTGAATGGCTCGAGATTTCCAAATGGAGACATTATAATAACTCACTGATTGTTGAATAGACATTCTTCCTAACTCTCATATACTCACCTATGTTGTTTAGATAAATGAACATCAGATGCAGAGATCTATTTTCGACAGTACCCAGACTCCAGAGAGAGACAGGGAGTTAGTTCTCTCTGCAGCTCCCAAGCAGCAACTGAACTTATTTTTTCCATGAGGCCATCTCTGCCCTCACTTAACTTTTCCTGTCAATGAACGTTATCAAGCACAGCTCTGAACAACCCCAGGGGAAAATACTAAACTAAGATCTGCATTATCTCAGATTCTGTAGATAGGTTTATGGATGAAAAGGGATTGGTTTAGGCTAGTGGGTCATTGTTTTGTAACTGGTCGGCGCAACATCGTGGGCCGAAGGGCCTGTTCTGCGCTGTAGTGATCTATGTTCTATGTTCTAAAACTAACATTCCAGTCATTAGGACCAATTACACTGCTGCAGCATCAACTTGCTGGTTGCTGATTACAGACAAAGCAACACCGATAATAGAACTGACTGCTCAAAAAATCCTGTACAAGAAACATGACACAAATACATTTCTTAAAGGCACAGTATCATCACACTGGCAAGATGTTTATTGCTCGGGTGGTGAATTAACTTTGAACAGCTGCAGACCATGAAGTGTCAGTACTGTGCTGTTGGGAGGGGAGGGAGGATGAGGATTTTGAAATTCCATTGAGAGAATGGTGATGTCGTTCCAAGTCAGGATGGTGTGAGTTGGTGGGTAACTTGCAGATTGTAGTGTTCCTATGCTTCTGCTGCCCTTGTCCTTCTGCGGGAGGGGCTGTGGCCTTGGAATGTATTAAAGGACCCTTGATGAACTGCTGCTGAGTATCTTGTCGATGGTCCACACTCCTCCAGTTCACAGTAGCAGCAGTGGATGGGATGCTGATCCAAGCACTGGATAGTGCGTTCTGCCTTCAACCTGTTATTGTAACCATGGTGTTGATATGGTTGGATGATTGGAGGTAAAGGTTTCTTGTTGATTGGTGATCCCTAGGCTGTTGGAGAATTCATCAATTTATTGATGTTAGAATATCAAGGGGAGATAGTACATTCTCCCCACCCACTCTCACAACTTGTCCTCCACAGCTTGCTGCCCACCGGGTTTTATCACTGAATATATTCCTCAGTGCCCTCGTCAACACTGCTCACTACACCCCACTAGATTCAGCCTGATGCCGTGATGCCCATATGAATCATGTTACCCATCCCATGTGCCCTTGTCTTATGCCTATTTTAATCAGTCTTGCTATATCCAAACACCTTCTGAAATTGCAGATATGCTACATTGACTTTTATTTAACTCCTTTAACATGTTTGATTCCCATCGCCTGTATTCCTATATTTTGCTAACGAACATCACACTAATTTCCCAAACACTCTCCAACCTAAAGAATATTTGGAAGATCAGACAATACAAACCACCCACACAGATGTGGCAGCGACTTTCTCCGAGAATTAGTGTTCCTGAGGATTATTTGCCTCATTATTTGTTCATGATGCAAAGAAATGGAGGGTATGAAGAAACTCTGGAAATTCTACAGTGAATTCCAATCTTGATCTGAGTTTGCCAACTCCAGTCTGGTAAAGACCTCTCTGCACTTTCTCCAGTATTTCAATTTAGTTCCAAATTTAGGGTGGCCCAGTGGTTAGAACTACTGTTTCACAACACCGGGCACCTGGGTTCGATTCCCAGCATAGGTCACTGTCTGTATGGAGCTTGCATGTTCTCCCCGTGTCTGCATGGTTTCCTCCCACATTCTGGAAGATGTGCTGCATTGACCCAGATTGACAATACATCTGATGCATTGACCCAATCAGGCACTGGACTGTGGCGACAAGGGGAATTTCACAGTAACTTCATTGCAGTGTTAAGGTAAGTCTTACTTGTGACTAATAAGTAAACTTTACCTTGTGCACAGTACAGGCATACAGAAAGCACATTCTAACATTTTAGAAGCAACACAATTTACATCTAACATTCCCTCCATTTCGTTTTGCTAATACTTCTAGTGTGTGTGCCGAGAATGGCACATCTTTTGCCATCCTCCGGGGTACAAGGGGGCTGGGGAGGGGTCACAAGTTACAGGGAAATAATGAAGATGGATTGTTGGGCTCCAGGCAACCAATAGGCTTGGTGAACATTCTAGATTTGTGTAGCACACTGCTTTCCAGAACTAATTAAACATGGTCCAGTTGTACTTGGTCTAAGCCATTAATATACAAATCAATATCAGCTCCTTGCTTTACTCTATTTCAGAATATTATTTGTACATGAATGTAGACCTGTATTCAGATATCTACTCCTCTTCCTCTGATTAGTGCTGACGAAGCTTTTCATCTTGCACTCACCAGGAGATACTATCCTTCAATCCCTTTGTTTCCATTTTTTACTGTTCTACCTTTTATTTCTCTCCCCCCACTCTTTCCCTCTATTTTGTCCCCTTCAATTCCTGTTTCTCCTTAATTTTACCTCTCTCCCACACATTCCTCCCATCTTCAGCTGTCGTAGTTTACCCTTATTTCAGCTACTCTGCTATTTACACCTTCCATTCTCTCTAATGGGCTGCCATTAGCAGCCTTTCCCCTGTTTTCTGTGGCTATGACTCATCTTTCATTCTCTCCCCCTTTGCAGAACAAATACCTCCCCCTTTCTCTGCCTTTTAGCTTTGACAAAGGAGCATCTGGACTCAGCGTCAACTCTTTTCTCTCCTTACAGATGCTGCCAGACCTCCTGGGATTTTCCAGTATTTTCTCTTTTGGTTGGAGGATGTGCTGTTAGGCTGATGGGACAATTTATTCCTGCCATAAATCAGATTCCCTCAATCTGGATGGCCATAAAACATTAAAACAGGGCTCGTAGGTGACTGGTGGTATTGAGATGGTGGCACGAGCTTGTTGGGCCGAAGGGCCTGTTTCCCGGGCTGATTTTGTTCTTTGCGGACAGATAATAATATTGGAGGGAACAATTTACACCATATGAAAGTTTGATTGGTTGATAAGTGGATTCTATGTTGTCATGCATAATGTTCTTTACAGACAGAAGGAGCAGGTGCACACAGCTTCCGCACCCCCAACTAAAAAGCTTTCAGACAGCCTCTCCCTTGTTCATTTCCCAATGGCTACCTTGACCAAACAACCTACCTGATTTTGAAATTCAGCCAAATCTTGGAAGTTAATTGTTCCCTGGTGCATTGTCAGTAGCAACACTAATTGGATTATAAACCATACAGCAAGATGGTTCATTCTTTGTATTTAAATAGTACCTTGAATCAAATCTATCCCAAACTGATCCATGAGCCATTCCTGAAAGCAAAAATGCCCAGTTTGCTTTTTAAGCATTTTGTCTACATCACAGTTAAACCAAAACCCAGGTGTTTTCTGTGCAGTGGAAATATGTCTCCCCCTTGAATTTCAGGCTATTTCTTCAGCAGTTGGAACTTGTCACCTCCCTCCATTTGATAGGGGATTAAATGTGTCATTTTTCCTAGTACATTTCAACCAAGATTCTTTGCAAAAGTAGAAATGTTATCGTGAAATGCAATTTGAGTCCAGAAGTTTATGGGGGTGACCTGTAAACCCTCCCACTCCCCAATTACAGAAAGTATGTTGACCTGAACAAGGACATGACAGGTTGACAAGGAATGATTCTACCACAGACTAGAGGCTGCCTAACTGCAATTAGAGAGATCTAATAGTGTCGGGAAAGCTGTTAGAGATCAAACCCAAAAACACTGTGCATTGGCTTAAATAAAGATGAGTCACCCAGAAGAACAGCACAGGAAGAGTTTTTACAGAATTTTCTCCATTTGAGAAGTTTAGCTACACAGCCTGGAGGAAAAAAAACTATTAGTAGGGTAATTTAAATAGATCACCAAGGCACTTCATATTGAGGGGATTTTTTCCATTATCAGGAGTCTACTTGTCTTGATATTTTGGGGCAGTCTGATGGTTGTACAACTAGCATAGAACCCTACAGTGCAGAAACAGGCCCTTCGGCCCATCGAGTCTGCACCGAACACAATCCCACCCAGACCCTATCCCTACACATTTACCTGCTAATCCCTCTAACCTACACATCCCAGGACACTAAGGGGCAATTTTAGCATAGCCAATGAACCTAACCCGCACATCTTTGGACTGTGGGAGGAAACCGGAGCACCCGGAGAAAACCCACGCAGACACGAGGAGAATGTGCAAACTCCACACAGGCAGTGACCCGAGCCGGGAATCGATGGTTGTACAAGGGATTGGAAAACTTGGACCATCCCATCCAGAACTACATCATTGTTTCAGGGCAACTTCTGAAGCTGTGTGGGAATCCATCCCTTAAGATGGATAACTCATGCATCTTAATCTCTCTTCCGCCCCCAGGAAGTTCAACTTGTAGAAAGCTATTGATGAAAACTACCAAATTAGAGAAAATGTTCTGAAAAGTAATCTGTCATTGATCCATAATGGTTTAAGTATTCATGTTCTTGGACTTCTGGACAACATTTGTGGCTATGCTAATAAAGATTGGGGGTTTTCAGATCCTAAACAAGGACCTGATACTCATCGTCTTGTCCACTACCTACCCCAAGACAATGGGGCAGGGAGAAGTGGTACAAAGCAGACAGTCCTTTCAAAGACAGGTGTGGGCAGGTGAATCGCCAATTCTGCAGCAAGGTTGTGTTCCAGCCTCTGATACAATGTTTGTGACCAAGGGTGGCTCAACCACTGGAGCCAGAAGCTCCAAGATTCAACACATCACCTGGATTGCATGCTCCACAAACCAGAGTTTATATTATTTGAAAAGCCTGGATCAAGCATGATGCAGTAGAGGCCGTGAGAAAATCACGAAAACAATAACAGTATCTAATACTTTTGTATCTTCTTGCTTTGAAGTAGTGTCTACAATCCTTAGCCAACTGAAAACAATTCTACAACACCCAGGACACATTCATCTGAAATTTATTTTGGTTCAGATTCTACACTGAGAAGCAACAGCTCTTGGTCTCTTCATGTACACTGTAACCATCACCACCAGCAGGCACAGGGACACCATCATGAAGCCAATGGCTACTCCTTGCACAAGCCAAGCAGGAGATTCTGCAGCACCTAATGGAAGATTAGAAGACATTATATTCAAGAGAGCTCACAGGTGGACTATTGAAAAGTCTCTACTTACCACTTGCTTCATGCTGTTTCTTGGACTGAAGCCCCTCATCTTCCAGGATGATGGGGCCAGGAGCACTCACTAATGTTCCCTCATGGTCACGGGGACTCCTGCGTCTCTCTGTTGGGAAGAGAGGATAGTTCAGACCCAATGCAGATTAATTTTCCAAGATCCTCAGTGAGGATGATCAGATTGTTGACACCTGCTGCCTATTATGGATTGTAATTTGTAGAGTTTACTAATCATAGAACCCTACAGTGTAGAAAGAGGTCCTTCAGCCCATTGAGTCTGCACTGAACACAATCCCACTCAGACACTACCCCCATATCCCTACACATCCCTGGAAACTAAGAGGCAATTTCTTAGCATGGCCAAATCAACCTAACCCACACACCTTTGGACTGTGGGAGGAAACCCATGCAGACATGAGGAGAATGTGCAAACTCCACACAGACAGTGACCTGAACCAGGAATCAAACCCAGGACCCTGGAGCTGTGAAGCAGCAGTGCTAACCACTGCCACCCTCAAACTGACCACACTTTAGTGCAAGTGCTAAATCCTGTAAATGGTGTCTTGTTTTGTCACACTGCACAAGCAGTGAAAGTTATCTGGCAACTACTTTCCTGATGTGGAGATGCCAATGTTGGACTGGGGTAAACACAGCAAGAAGTTTCAACATCAGGTTAAAGTCTGATGTTACTAGGGGGCATAAATATAAGATTCACGGGAGGGATGTCTGAGGTAGATTCTTCACCCAGAGAGTGGTTGGGGTGTGGAATAGACTGCCTGCTGAGATAGTGGAGTCAGACACTTTAGGAACTTTCAAGTGGTTATTGGATAGGCACATGGAACACAACAGAATGATAGGGAGTGGGATAGCTGCATCTCAGGATTGGACACAGCTCAGCACAACATTGAGGGCCGAAGGGCCTGTACTGTTCTATGTTCTATGTTCAACAAGTTTATTTGTCAGTAAAACACCACTAAGTTTTTGGAGTGCTGCTCCTTTGTCAGTGGGGAGTTCAGATCACAAAACATGCCCCGTTTGTGATGGAGGAGCTGTTGATGCTGAGGGATAGAGGAATCCCCCAGTCACAGCACACTAACCAGATATTCCATTCAAACATCATCTCTGCCTGTCTTAATGAAGCATCATCCTGATTCAGGAGACATCAAACAAGAACTCACTTGGGACACATTTGGGTGCACAGTCATCCTGAGCAGAGGGTGAGCAGACCCCAGCACTGCAGTGCAGGTAAACCTAGAATGGAAAGGAGACATTTTAGGGGGATCTTCATGTTCCTGGATGAAACAGGCTGTTAAGGAGCCAGGCACAAAGGGAGGCTTGGCTTGGATTTCTCTTGCTCACCTGCCCAGTCAGAGGCTGCTCTGACTCTCTGTCCAAGAAAACAAATGTTTTCAGTTCAAACCGCTTGTGATGTGTTGGGAACTTCAGGCCAGAAAACATGACTGGGTGTAGGAGAGTCTGATAGTCATCACCCTCATAGGGACACCTGGAACAGTCAGCAAATGGTGTCAGAGCAGGGAGGGGTATTCAGTTGAAGTACTGAAGAGTGTTCCAGAGTTGAACCCATTCTATCAGTGAAAAAGTCCCAATTTGTTCATCCCAATGTTCAAATGGTGGCCCAGCTTTGGTTCAGTGTAGGGAGAATTCCATGTGGAATATTATGGAGGCCAAAAGTGTTTGACTGAGAAACTGGACCTAAAATGTAATCAAACTATTCACCACAACTGGTACTTGCCATTTACAATGATCTGACCATAGAGCACTAGAACCACTGGGGTAACAACCCAGAGAGATTCCCAATTTCAAGAACTTGCCACTCATTGACCCACACCTGGATAATTGAGTCATGGGTGGCTACAAAACGTCTGCCTGTCATTTCCAGGTGATTTATGGAACTAGAAAGAGCACATCTTTCATCTTGAAAATGAGATTCTGGAATACTTTATTGGCTGGTACAATGGGTGCTGACACTGCAAATCAGCAAGAGGTCACAGGCGTTCCTGAAGGGAGCAGATCCATTTGGCCAAGTGCAGCCCATGTGACCTCCTGAGACTGGAATTGCCAAGACCCTGTGCTTGGTGCAGTGTTCCCTCTCCCTGGGGCAAGGAGGAAGAGACAGGAAGCAGCCTTGTCATGTTTCAGCTTCATTGATGTGCAAAAGCCATTAGCCATCCCATTCACACTCCTTACCCATCCACCAGCAGACTCCATTGCATCTCATGGTTTGGGGCTGGCACAGGAGTTGCCCAGCAGTCATGCAGCCTCAGGACAAGCGTTGGGTCACTGCGACCCAGGACACGAACCTCCACAAACACTGCCTCCCGAAGGATTCTCCAAATGGGGTACTCACTGTCCACATACCATGATCTGTAGTCACCATCTGAGAGACACACAAGAACCAGTCACTCCCTGGATGGATACATCCCCACTAATCCCATTCACCATTCCCCAGGGCACCTCTACCTTTTGCTATTCGCAGTTCCAGTTTCAGAATCCCATCTTCTGAAGCAGGAGGTGGTGGAGAAACCGTGTAAACTGTGACATTGATCTGTAAGCCAGTCTCTTGCCTCCCTCTGTACTTGCACTGGACGTGCAGGCTGCAGACAGACACAAGTAGTTGCAGCTTCATTCAGTAACACATCCCCTCCAATACCAACAACTCCCACCATCCTCCTACCCGAAGGTGCTGTCCCGAGTTATTGAGCCCAGCTTCCCAGTCTCAATCATCCTCTTGCCCAAGACGTCTGTTTCATAGACCAAGGTTCCATCTTCCTCCTGCAATGAAGAGGCTGCTTAATAAGAAGCTGGCTCACTTACTGGGAGAATGCCTTGACCCTTCAATACTCACCCGCTTGCTGGAGCCACAAGAGATGACTGGAAAGCGGAAGGCCGCAAGTTGCCCGGTGGTTAGTTTAGGCTGGCACTCAGCCTCTTGTCCATCTTTCACATACAGGGATGACAGGTTGAGGTCAGGACGGGTCAGGTTCTTGGAGATCACGATGATGAAATGACCATCAGCTGTGCACGCTGCAAAGAGAGAATTTATTGCCACTGCTCCTATTGGTGGGTGGGAGCCTCAGATCATTGACCAAGTGTTAAGTCTCAAAAAGCCAAAAACACAATTGTTGATAAACAGCCTGAGCAAGAAACAGTCAAGTTATTGGGACAAGCAGTTTTGTAAAGACCAACATCCCATACACTCTGCCAGTTACTCAACATGCACTGATATTCACACTGATGGGAATGTAGTCCCTCCCAGCCCCTGCAGACTTCAGAAATGTCTTGATCCCATTACCAAATACATCACCTCCCCATCAAATGTCATCAGCCTTGTCTGCCCATTCTGCTGATCTTCTGTTATTACAGGACTCCCCTATTCCTCATTGTCCAGCCTTCATCTACCCATAGAATACCAAGTGTTGAAGGAGGCCATTCAGGCCATCAAGTCTCACTGACCACAATCCCCCCCAGCCCCATTTACTCCACTAACCACCTGACACTAGGGTCAGGTTAGCATGACCAGCCAACCTAGTCTGCACATCTTTGTCTGTGTGGGTTTCCTCCCACAGTACATTGGGGAACAGGCAAACTCCCCACAGTGACCCAAGCCAGGAATCAAATCTGGGTCTCTGACACTACAAGGCAGTAGTCCTAACCACTGTTCTGCTTCTTTTTTTTAAACCTTTAATCGCAATTCTTATTTACTAGTGACAGGTATTACTAGTGTAAAACAGTCACATCTGATCTACTCCAAATCATCTCAACACCCCACCCATATCTGGAGGAAACAATTATGGTAAATCCTTCCACCAGCTCCATCCCCACTTCCCCAACAAACTGAACTGCACACCATCCAGAGCAGGTGACCCATCCATCCCAAGCACAGCCAGCCTCAATTGTCACACCAGCCAGTGTATTGGATTCTACCTCATTAGGACAGGTGTTCAAGCCTTACCCCATATCTCTGTCCCCAGTGAGACCCACCGCACCTCATACTTCACACTAGCAACAGATTCAATTGCTTTGTTGACGACTGCTATTCTACAGTCTATGCCACTTTCTTCATGGGACCTACTTATCACTTAGAAAGTCACCCAAACTGCATAACACACCACTGCAGCAATAACCCCATTCCAGTTGAGCCAACATGTGTTCAGGAGAACTTAACTGGCAATACCCACCCTACAACCCACTCCCCCCCCCCCCCCTCCCCTCCCCTCCCCGCACTCCCCTCGCCATTATTTCTCTGCAGATGTTGTTCCTCTGCTACTCCCACTATTTGGGGGTCTACAGAAAGCTCCAAGTCACATCATTGCACAGACTGGACCCACACTCCCAAAATTAGACAGCCAATCACAGACATGGTTAAACTGGCCCATTGGGATGTCTCAGGGTGAGCACTATCAGGATAGGGTCACTCATTGTGGAACTGGGGTAAATATTACCAAACTGAAGCACATTTGCTGATCCCATGCCGGAGATTCTCTCTAACTCCAGTCACAGAGCCTCCCACCTTCAGAACTCGGTCTAAAACCATCCAAACCACTCAGTTAGCTCCTTCACTCAAGCTGAGGATCCCCTCCGTTCCTACACTTCACACAGTGAGGCAGCAACAAATGCCCCATTTCCCAGTTAGATTCTCTCCTCTCTCTGTCTCCACTAGACTGGGGGGGGGGGGGGTGAGTCTTGTTGTTACCTGGGCTCTTTCTCAGACTGGAGAAACAGCGATGGGGGCTGGAGCTCCGGGGATCAAAGCAGCAACCCTGGCGGATACACTCAGCGCTGCTGATCCCGGAGTGACCGCACTCAAATCTCCAGCCTGCCTCTGGGACACAAACATCATCCCTCCCCAGGAGTAGCGGCTGGCCTGAGAGTGAGGAGGCGGCCAGGAAGCAGAGAGCCCAAGAAAGCAGCCAAGCTCCCATCCCGGCCAGGGAATCAGGACAATCACTTCCCGCAAACACCAGCCCGTTTTCTAGCCGGGAATCCAGCTGCAATCCCATTGCAGAGGCTCCCTGTCCCACGGGATACTCGGGAAGCGATTCCACCTCTTCAATCAGCTCCAATTCTCAGCCTCTCTCCAGCTCCCAATCACACTTTAGCGAATGCGCCCACTCAAGTCTGTTCCAGGAAAGAAAGTTTGATTTGGAGCCTCTCTGCGGGATTTGAAAGTTAGATTTAGGGGAATATGGAATGACATCAGCATATAGTGCAGTCCACTGGTTCCCAATCCTCCAGGATTGGCCTGGAATCTCCAGGAATTGAGGATCAAATCTCCAGGACACTGCTGTGTCCAACCCTGGAGAACAATCAGAAAGATTGGTTTCTTTTCCCAGTTCTCTTTACTAAATGGAGCTCTGTGTGCCCTCCTGGGTATTTTGTCAGGAGAGCAGTCTTCAATGATGTGAGTTATTGGGGAGAACCACAGCTACTGTCTGAGTTCCCTGCAAAGACCCATTTGTGCCAACCCGTTGCACAATGGCCATCGCCAGTGAGGAATCTGTTGCCCAATGTTGGAGTGAGAGGCTGGAGCTGGGTGGGCAGGCTGTGGATTCTGTGGTGAGGAGGTGTATTTTAATGGTGATGTGTTGATTCCATTCCAGCTGCCACAGGGTCCCTGTGGTTATTCCTTGGCACCAGGTTGGCATGATGGGCAGTGTGAGCAGCAGGGGGATTAGTAAGGTTCATGTGTAGCACCAGTCTTGGGTTAATGTATACCTTCTCCAGGAGCTTTCTTGTTGCAGTCGCCCTCTTTATAAAGGGGGGGGCGGGGGTGCGGAAGGAAGTGGGGTGTTGCTCAGGACTGGGAGGAAGAGAGTTGGGTTGTTCGGAGGGTTCCTGAGATGATGTGCATTGTTGTGTTGAGTCGGTTCGCAAAACACTGACAACAAGGAATTGTAACAAACAGTAGTTTATTCACTGGCTTAAAGTTTATTTATTAGTCACAAGTAAGGCTTACATTAACACTGCAATGAAGTTACTGTGAATTTCCTAGCCGCCACATTCCAGCATGTGTTCAGGTCAATGCACCAAACCAGCACATCTTTCAAACTGTGGGAGGAAACCGGAGCACCCGGAGAAAACCCACACAGACACAGGGAGAATGTGCAAACTCCACACAGACATTGAACCTGGTTCCCTGGTGCTGTGAGGCAGCAGTGCTAACCCCGGTGCCACCACGCCACCCCTAAACTGTACAGTTTCTTTGTATTTGTACTCTGCCCTCAATCCTGGGAAGAACTCCCACACTTCCAGCATGTGACCCTTTTCGTAACCATTTCATCACATCATCATTCTGTCTTCAAATTCCCCATTTAGTTGGGACAAGCAGTGAGATGGAGTGTGCGTGAATGGAATCTGTGTACAGTCCATTTTATAAACATACAAATTAAGCAGCCTAACAATCTATTTACAGATGGTTAGGCACCAATTAACCTGTTGCAACTGGTGCATCGTCCATTGCATCTCTTCTATTCCCCCTTTTTCGTTGTGGGAATGGGATCATAGAACATAGAACATTACAGCACAAACAGGCCCTTCGGCCCTCGAGTTGCGCCGATCACATCAACCCCACCAATCTATAGACCTATCTATAACCCCCAATCCCATTAAACCCCATATACTCATCCAGAAGTCTTTTAAAAGACCCCAGCGAGTTCGCCTCCACCACCGATGACGGCAGCCGATTCCATTCACTCACCACCCTCTGAGTGAAAAACTTACCCCTAACATCACCTCTGTACTTCCCTCCCCGCACCTTAAATCTGTGTCCTCTCGTAGCGACCATTTCAACCCGGGGAAATAGTCTCTGAGAGTCCACCCTATCTATTCCTCTCAACATTTTATAAACTTCTATCAGGTCGCCTCTCAACCTTCGCCTCTCCAGGGAAAAGAGTCCCAGCTCCCTCAACCTATCTTCATAAGGCATGCCTCCCAGTCCAGGCAACATCCTTGTAAATCTCCTCTGCACCCTTTCAATAGCTTCTACGTCTTTCCTATAGTGAGGCGACCAGAACTGCGCACAGTACTCCAAATGAGGCCTGACGAAGATCCCTTTGGGAATGGGAGGGGGAGGGGGGGCGTGTGATACCTGAGGGTCACATGATCAGGCTGGATCCTACAGAATGGCTATGTGGAAAGCTGAGCCAATTGGATGTAAGGGGATGAGGCCCAGGGTCGCGGAGGAACCTCAGTTGAAGCCAGGGAGGTGGAGAAGTGTGTGGACCTGTATTACAGTTCTGTTGACCATCACTTCTGCATTTATAAATATTCTTAGAACTTAGAAAGCCTACAGTACAGAAAGAGGCCATTTAGCCCATCGAGTCTGCACCAACCACAATTCCACCGAGGCCCTAGCCCCATTTCCGTATATATTTTACCCACTAATCCGTCTAGCCTACACATCTCAGGACACTAAGGGCAACTTTAACATGGCCAGTCAACCTATTGTGGGAGGAAACCCATGCAGACATGAGAACATGCAAATTCCACACAGACAGTGACCCAAGTCAGGAATCAAACCCAGGAGCTGTGAAGCAGCAGTGCTAACCACTGTGTTACCGTGCCACCCACATATTGATGATAATAACCCTTTATATCTTGAAATCGCAATGAGTTGACTTCAATGTCATTACACTGGCGATGAGGAAAAGCTTTGTCAGTCATTGGGGAAATTGCTGGATGCAGCAAGAAGGGGAGAGGAGTGAGCATCAAGACTACAAAGAGACAGATCCATATGCCATATAGAAATTCCTTTAATTAGAAAGGTTGAGAGGCATTTGACCCCAAAGAGGAAAAGTGGGGGTTGTTTATTGAAAGGCTGTATTATATCTTCGTAACAAGTGAGATCATAGTGGAGAACAACAAAAAAGATGAATCTACTCACAACCCATGGTTCAATACCACATGGACCAGTGAGGAGTCTAACTCTGCCTGACACTACAGATAGTCAAAACAAAGGTAATTTTGACTCCCACTCTTCATGTTCAGGTATAAATTTGATTCTTCAGCCTAGAAGCCACAGGAGACCATCCCCAGTTTCATAGCCTGATTTAAATAAATTTGTCACAAGTTGGCTTACATTAACACTGCAATGAAGTTACTGTGAAAATCCCATAGTCAAACTCCAGCACCTGTTTGGGAGCACTTGAAAATTTAGCATTGTCAATCCATCTAACCAGCATGTCTTTCAGACTGGAAGGAAACTGGAGCACCCAGAGGAAACCCACACAAACACAGGGAGAACGTGCAAACTCCCACAGACATTGATCCAAGCCAGAGATCCAACCCAGGTCCCTGTAACTGCACAGCAGACAGTGATAGTCACTGAGCCGACACCTACTTCTGAGCTTGTGGAGGAATCTATCCCTTTAAAAACCACCAAGATTGATTAACACTCCTCCATCTCAATCTTCCCCCTCCCACCACCCACCTGGAAGGAGAAATAAAGGGGGCTGGGAGGAAGCAGTAATTAAAACTTGCAGACAGCTATTTATCAGAAAACATTTGATTGGAAACCTGCATCATTGAATGATCATTCTTTAAAAGAATGAAGGCCAATACAACAGAACTGGCCCTTCATCCTTCCAAACCTGCACTGATGATGCCCAACTAAAACTCTATGAACTTATGGAGTCCCTGTTCCTCCATTCCCATCTTATTTGTCTAGTTGCCCTTAAAATGAAACTATTGTACCTGCTTCCACTACCTCCCCAGGCATTCAATACAGTTTGTATTGCACATCTCTAAACTGTTTCTTACACACCTTAAAACTGATGTCCCCAGTGTCTTTTTTAACCCCCCCCCCTCCAGTTACTCTTGGACTTCTGCATAGTGCCAGTGGCTATTCTAAAATCTGGGGGTTTTCAAATCCTTAGCATGGCTCTGGTACTCATGCTCTTGTCCACTATCTAACCCAGGGAGACAGCACTACCTGGATAGTGCTTTCAAATAGTTGTTTGGGGGCAGGTGAATGGCCTTTGAGGCTGCAGGTTGTATCACAGCTTCTGATACAGGCTGTAGTAGAGGCAATTTGAGTAAATTAAAACGCTGGTAGCTACATTAGGATCTGCTTAGTTTGCAAATACTTCTGTATTTTGCCTTGAAACAGGTGTCTAAAATCCTTAGCCAACTGCAAAACAAGGATTTATTGCAAATAATTCTACTCAACATCCAGGACATGTTCATTTCAGGTTTATTTTTGTTCAGATTCTACACTGTTCAATTTCACCACATTTGAGAAGCAACAGCTCTTGGTCTCTTCATGTACACTGTAACCATCACCACCAGCAGGCACAGGGACACCATCATGAAGCCAATGGCTACTCCTTGCACAAGCCAAGCAGGAGATTCAGCAGCACCTAATGGAAGATTAGAAGACATTATATTCAAGAGAGCTCACAGGTGGACTATTGAAAAGTCTCTACTTACCACTTGCTTCATGCTGTTTCTTGGACTGAAGCTCCTCATCTTCCAGGATGATGGGACCAGGAGCACTCACTAATGTTCCCTCATGGTCACGGAGACTCCTGCGTCTTTCTAAAGTGAGAAGAGAGTTCAGACCCAATACAGATTAAATTTCCAAGATCCTCAGTGATTATGATCAGATTGCTGATGCTCACTGCCTATTATGGATTATAATTTGCAGAGTTTTACTAATCATAGAACCCTACAGTGCAAAAAGATGCACTGAACAATCCCACCCAGGCCCTACCCCCATATCCCTACACATTATACCCACTAATCCCTCTACCCTACAAATCCCTGGACACCAAGGGATAATTTCTTAGCCTGGCCAATCAACCTAATCTGCACATCTTTGGACTGTGGGAGGAAACTGGAGCACCCAGAGAAAACCCACACTGACATGGGGAGAATGTGCAAACTCCACACAGATGACCTGAGCTGGGAATCAAACTGAGGACCCTGGAGCTGTGAAGCAGCAGTGCTAACCCACTGTGCTACCCTCAAATGCCTAACCCTCAATCTGACCACAATTTAGTGTCAGTGCTGAAATCCTGTTGTCTTGCTTGTGCAGTGTGGCAAAGCATCAGTGAAGTCAATTATCTGGTAAACACTTTCCTGATGTGGAGATGCTGGCATTGGACTGGGGTAACAGTAAGTAGTCTCCAACACCAGGTTAATGTCTAGTGTTACTAGGGGGACATAAATACAAGGTTTGTGGTGGGAGATATGGGAGGGATGTCAGAGGTAGATTCTTTCTTCACCCAGAGAGTGGTTGGGGTGTGGAATAGACTGCCTGCTGAGATAGTGGAGTCGGACACTTTAGAAACTTTCAAGTGGTTATTGGATAGGCACATGGAACACACCAGCATTATAGAACATAGAACATTACAGCGCAGAACAGGCCCTTCGGCCCACGGTGTTACGCCAACCAGTTACAAAACAATGACCCACTAGCCTAAACCAATCCCTTTTCATCCACAAACCCATCTACAGATCTCTTAAACGCCCCCAAACTAGGAGCATTTACAACTGCAGCAGGCAGGGCATTCCAATCCCTCACCACCCGCTGGGTAAAGAACCTACCCCTGACATCAGTCCTATAACTACCCCCCCTTAATTTAAAGCCATGCCCCCTCATGCTAGCTTTCTCCATCCGAGGAAAAAGGTTATCACTGTCCACCCACTAGGGAGTGGGATAGCTTGATCTCAGGATTGGACGCAGCTCAGCACAACATTGAGGGTCAAAGGGCCTATACTGCTCTATGTCCAGCAGGATTATTTGGTAGTAAACGCCACTAGCTTTCAGAGTGCTGCTCCTTTGTCAGGTGAGTGGGGAGTTCAGACCACAAAACATGCCCTGTTTGTGATAGAGGTGCTGTTGATGCTGAGGGATAGAGGAATCACCCAGTCACAGCACACTAACCAGATATTCCATTCAAACATCATCTCTGCCTGTCTTAATGAAGCATCATCCTGATTCAGGAGACACCAAACAAGAACTCACTTGGGACACATCTGGGTGCACAGTCATCCTGAGCAGAGGGTGAGCAGACCCCAGCACTGCAGTGCAGGTAAACCTAGAATGGAAAGGAGACATTTTAGGGGGATCTTCATGTTCCTGGATGAACCAGACTGTTAAGGGGGTCTTGGCTTGGATTTTTCTTGCTTACCTGTCCAGTCAGAGGCTGCTCTGACTCTCTGTCCAAGAAAATAAATGTTTTCAGTTCAAACCGCTTGTGATGTGTTGGGAACTTCAGGCCAGAAAACACGACTGGGTGTAGGAGAGTCTGATAGTCATCACCCTCATAGGGACACCTGGAACAGTCAGCAAATGGTGTCAGAGCAGGGAGGGGGATTGAGTTAATGAATTCGACAATTGTTAGTTTAACCTCTTAAGGTCAAATCAAATAAACTCAAATTAAATTCGGACAAAGTAAAAGGAGCAGCTTTGCAAAAGGAAAGGGAACAGCCTGAACAAAACCAAAATACATAAGAAAATTTATAATTTTCATAAATGACCTGGATGAGGAAGTGGAGGGATGGGTTGGCAAGTTTGCTGGTGTCATGAAGGTTGATAGTGTTGTGGATAGTCTGGAGGGACGTCAGAAGTTGCAGCGAGACAGATAGGATGCAAGGCTGGCTGGAGAAGTGGCAGAGGGACTTCAACCCAGATAAATGTGTGCTGGTCCATTTTGGCAGGTCAAATGGGATGAAGGAGTACAATATCAAGGGTAGGACTCTTAGTGCAGAGGATCAGAAGGACCTTGGGGTCCAGGTCCGGGTCCATAGGGCTCTTAAATCAGCCTCACAGGTAGAGGATGTGGTAAAGAAGGCGTATGGTGTACTGGCCTTCATTAATCGAGGGATTGAGTTTAGGAGTCGGGATGTAATGCTGCAGCTTTGTAAGACCCCAGTCAGACCCCACCTGGAGTACTGTGCGCAGTTCTGGTCACCTCATTACAGGAAGGATGTGGAAGCTATTGAAAGGGCGCAGTGGAGATTCACAAGGATGTTGCCTGGATTGTGTGGCATACCTTATGAGGATAGGTTGAGGGAGCTCAGTCTTTTCTTCTTGGAGAGACAAAGGATGACAGGTGACCTGATAGAGATGTACAAGATGTTGAGACGTGGAGATGGGTGGATTCTCAGGCTTTCTCCCCAGGGCTGCAATGGTTGCTATGAGAGGACACAGGTTTAAGATGCTGGGGAGTAGATATAGAGGAGATGTTAGGAGCACGTTTTTCCACTTGGGGTGGTGGGTGAGTGGAAGCGGCTGCTGTCGGTGCTGGAGGCAAATTCAATAGGGTCTTTCAAGAGACTTCTGGATGAGTACATGGGACTTAATAGAATTGAGGGTTATATATAAGCCTAGTAGGTAGGGATATCAGTGCAACTTGTGGGCTGAAGGACCTGTTTGTGCTGTAGTTTTTCATAGAATGTAGAAACTTAAATGTCAAGTTAAAATGTAATTAAGGTCAATAATGCACACACCAGCCTGTGGTGCCCAATGGGCACAGAACAACAAATATTCAATTCTTTTGAATGTTTTCCAATTAGTTTACTCCATTGTTCTAAGCCAGCTCACCCATTTGGCTCAGGGTAGCGAGAATTCCACGTGGAAATTACTGGAGATCAAAACATGGTGACTGAGAAGCTAGAGCTAAAGTGTGCTAAGATGCTGAAATGATCAAATTAAGGGGAATGTGTGATTTACAGTGGTCTGACTGTAGAACACCAGAACCACAAGGTAACAAACCAGAAATTCCCAGTTTAAAGAGCTTGTCACTCATTGACCTGCACCTGAAGAATGGAGCCATGGCAAGGCCATAAGCAGCTACAGATGTTGCACAGGATATCAGGAAGTAGAAATAGCAAGCACATTTCTTTCATCTTGCTAAAGACTAGTTTCTGGAATATATCGGCAAGCACAATGGGTGCTGTCTCTACAAATCAGCAAGTGGTCACAGGTTCCTGAAGGGAGCAGGTCCATTTTGCTGGTCTGGCTCATGTGACTTCCCTCATGAGAATTACCCAGTATTGGAGCAAAGTACTGGAGTACTGTGCGCAGTTCTGGTCGCCTCACTATAGGAAAGACGTAGAAGCTATTGAAAGGGTGCAGAGGAGATTTACAAGGATGTTGCCTGGACTGGGAGGCATGCCTTATGAAGATAGGTTGAGGGAGCTGGGACTCTTTTCCCTGGAGAGGCGAAGGTTGAGAGGCGACCTGATAGAAGTTTATAAAATGTTGAGAGGAATAGATAGGGTGGACTCTCAGAGGCTATTTCCCCGGGTTGAAATGGTCGCTACGAGAGGACACAGATTTAAGGTGCGGGGAGGGAAGTACAGAGGTGATGGTAGGGGTAAGTTTTTCACTCAGAGGGTGGTGAGTGAATGGAATCGGCTGCCGTCGTCGGTGGTGGAGGCTAACTCGCTGGGGTCTTTTAAAAGACTTCTGGATGAGTATATGGGGTTTAATGGGATTGGGGGTTATAGATAGGTCTATAGATTGGTGGGGTTGATGCGATCGGCGCAACTCGAGGGCCAAAGGGCCTGTTTGTGCTATAATGTTCTATGTTCTAAAGTTCCTTTTCCTGGTGTGTTTATGGTTATTGGGACGGGGGGGGGGGGGGAAAAGAGACAGAAAGCAGCCTCATGTTTCTCCTTCACCAATGTCCAAAAGCCATTAGCCCTCCCATTCACACTCCTTACCCATCCACCAGCAGACTCCATTGCACCTCATGGTTAGGGGCTGGCACAGGAGTTGCCCAGCAGTCATGCAGCCTCAGGACAAGCGTTGGGTCACTGCGACCCAGGACACGAACCTCCACAAACACTGCCTCCCGAAGGATTCTCCAAATGGGGTACTCACTGTCCACATACCATGATCTGTAGTCACCATCTGAGAGACACACAAGAACCAGTCACTCCCTGGATGGATACATCCTCACTAATCCCATTCTCCATTCCCCAGGGCACCTCTACCTTTTGCTATTCGCAGTTCCAGTTTCAGAATCCCTTCTTCTGAAGCAGGAGGTGGTGGAGAAACCGTGTAAACTGTGACATTGATCTGTAAGCCAGTCTCTTGCCTCCCTCTGTACTTGCACTGGACATGCAGGCTGCAGACAGACACAAGTAGTTGCAGCTTCATTCAGTAACACATCCCCTCCAATACCAACAACTCCCACCATCCTCCTACCCGAAGGTGCTGTCCCGAGTTATTGAGCCCACCTTCCCAGTCTCAATCATCCTCTTGCCCAAGACGTCTGTTTCATAGACCAAGGTTCCATCTTCCTCCTGCAATGAAGAGGCTGCTTAATAAGAAGCTGGCTCACTTACTGGAGAATGCCTTGACCCTTCAATACTCACCCTCTTGCTGGAGCCACAAGAGGTGACTGGAAAGCGGAAGGCCGCAAGTTGCCCGCTGGTTAGTTTAGGCTGGCACTCAGCCTCTTGTCCATCTTTCACATACAGGGATGACAGGTTGAGGGCAGGACGGGTCAGGTTCTTGGAGATCACGATGATGAAATGACCATCGGCTGTGCACGCTGCAAAGAGAGAATTTATTGCCACTGCTCCTATTGGTGGGTGGGAGCCTCAAATCTTTGACCAAGTGTTAAGTCTCAAAAAGCCAAAAACACAATTGTTGATTAACAGCCTGAGCAAGAAACAGTCAAGTTATTGGAACAAGCAGTTTTGTAAAGACCAACATCCCATACACTCTGCCAGTTACTCAACATGCACTGATATTCACACTGATGTGAATGTAATCCCTCCCAGCCCCTTCAGACTTCAGAAATGTCTTGATCCCATTACCAAATACATCACCTCCCCATCAAATGCCATCAGCCTTGTCTGCCCATTCTGCTGATCTTCTGTTATTACAGGACTCCCCTATTCCTCATTGTCCAGCCTTCATCTACCCATAGAATACCAAGTGTTGGAGGAGGCCATTCAGGCCATCAAGTCTCACTGACCACAATCCCCCCCAGCCCCATTTACTCCACTAACCACCTGACACTAGGGTCAGGTTAGCATGACCAGCCAACCTAGTCTGCACATCTTTGTCTGTGTGGGTTTCCTCCCACAGTACATTGGGGAACAGGCAAACTCCCCACAGTGACCCAAGCCAGGAATCAAATCTGGGTCTCTGACACTACAAGGCAGTAGTCCTAACCACTGTTCTGTTTTTTTTTTAAACCTTTAATCGCAACTCTTACTTACTAGTGACAGGTATTACTAGTGTAAAACAGTCACATCTGATCTACTCCAAATCATCTCAACACCCCACCCATATCTGGAGGAAACAATTATGGTAAATCATACCACCAGCTCCACCCCCAGTTCCCCAACAAACTGAACTGCACACCATCCAGAGCAGGTGACCCATCCATCCCAAGCACAGCCAGCCTCAATTGTCACACCAGCCAGTGGATTGGATTCTACCTCATTAGGACAGGTGTTCAAGCCTTACCCCATATCTCTGTCCCCAGTGAGACCCACCGCACCTCATACTTAACACTGGCAGCAGATTCAATTGCTTTGTTGACGACTGCTATTCTACAGTCTATGCCACTTTCTTCATGGGACCTACTTATCACTTAGAAAGTCACCCAAACTGCATAACACACCACTGCAGCAATGACCCCATTCCAGTTGGGCCAACATGTGTTCAGGAGAACTTAACTGGCAATACCCACCCTACAACCCACCCCCACCCCCTCCCCTCCCCTCCCCTCCCCACACTCCCCCCGCCATTATTTCTCTGCAGATGTTGATCCTCTGCTACTCCCACTATTTTGAAGGGTCTACAGAAAGCTCCAAGTCACATCATTGCACAGACTGGACCCACACTCCCAAAATTAGACAGCCAATCACAGACATGGTTAAACTGGCCCATTGGGATGTCTCAGAGTGAGCACTATCAGGATAGGGTCACTCATTGTGGAACTGGGGTAAATATTCCCAAACTGAAGCACATTTGCTGATCCCATGCCGGAGATTCTCTCTAACTCCAGTCACAGAGCCTCCCACCTTCAGAACTCGGTCTAAAACCATCCAAACCACTCAGTTAGCTCCTTCACTCAAGCTGAGGATCCCCTCCGTTCCTACACTTCACACAGTGAGGCAACAACAAATGCCCCATTTCCCAGTTAGATTCTCTCCTCTCTCTGTCTCCACTAGACTGGGGGGGGGGGGGGGTGAGTCTTGTTGTTACCTGGGCTCTTTCTCAGACTGGAGAAACAGCGATGGGGGCTGGAGCTCCGGGGATCAAAGCAGCAACCCTGGCGGATACACTCAGCGCTGCTGATCCCGGAGTGACCGCACTCAAATCTCCAGCCTGCCTCTGGGACACAAACATCATCCCTCCCCAGGAGTAGCGGCTGGCCTGAGAGTGAGGAGGCGGCCAGGAAGCAGAGAGCCCAAGAAAGCAGCCAAGCTCCCATCCCGGCCAGGGAATCAGGACAATCACTTCCCGCAAACACCAGCCCGTTTTCTAGCCGGGAATCCAGCTGCAATCCCATTGCAGAGGCTCCCTGTCCCACGGGATACTCGGGAAGCGATTCCGCCTCTTCAATCAGCTCCAATCCTCAGCCTCTCTCCACTGCCTCATTCCTGCTCCCAATCACACTTTAACTGGGCTGCATTATTGACCCGAATCATCACATTTTCATTTGATTTGATTTTTGTACTTTATTTTTGTTCGGGCCGTTCCCCCTCCTTTGGGGGGGGGGGGGGGGAATTGCCCCCTTTTTCTTTGTCCGAACGTAATTTAAGTTTGTCTACTTGGTTTGACCCGCAAGATCAAGAAACTGAAAGACCCTGATTTAACTTGAGTTTGTCTATTTGGTTTTGACCTTGAAGAGACCAAACACACTTTAGCAAACTCGCCCAACTCAAGTCTGTTTTTTTGTCTTTTGGGACAGGTCTTTTGACACCAACCAAATAAACAAACTCAAATTAACTTAGGGACAAATTAAAAAGGGGCAGGTCCCAAAAAGGCAGGGGGAGAAGTCCGGACCAAAAACCAAACTCGAAAAGAAACTTAAAACATTGAATCATAATGTGATTCTCAGGGTCGATAATGCACCCCAGCCCCTGCGGTGCCCAGCGGGCACGGAATGTGTCAACCGCGCCCATGGATACCGCATGCTCCCTCTCCAGGGACACGTAGCCATGAACGTAGCCGCGGTAGAGGGGCAGATGGATCCATAAAGGGATCCATAGAGGAAGGAAACCTACGCAAACTCAAGGAAAATGTGCAAACTCCACACAGAGACTCACCCAAAGTCGGAATTGAACCTGGACCCCCTGGTGCTGTGAGGCGGTAGTTATAATGACTATGCCACTGTGAAACTGTGTATACATCAGATCCTTCTTCAGACTTACTCTCTACCCTGTGCACTGATGCTCTGGCACCCATGATGTGGGTATGCCGGCGTTGGACTGGCGTAAACACAGTAAAAAGTCTGACAACACCAGGTTTTAGTCCAACCGATTTATTTGATAATCTTCTCACAAGCAAGCAAGCTTTCGGGGTTAGCCCCTTCGTCAGGTGAATGGAGAGTTCTGGCCTCAGACAGAGCATATAAAGCACAGACAGTTTAGAGATTGCTGATTAGAATGCGAATCCTTACACCTAATCTGCTGTTCAAGTCTTAAAGTGGCTGATAATGTGAGTGGAAGGAGCACTGATCAGTTTAAAGAGATGTGTATTGTCTCCAGACAGTACAGTAAGTGAGGTTTTGCAAACCCAGGCAAGTCACGGGAGTCCTATTTAGCCTTGCACTTGCTTCCTACATGCCCCTTTCAGCTACAGGCATAACACATAGGATCCCTAAACCCACACTCCCCTGGGGGTGGGCTCCCCCACACTGACACATTCTTCTCAGTTCTTGGTTTGTAGACCGAATCGCCAAAACCTCTGCATTCTCTCTGTTTGATTAATTCTTTATTCTTGAAGCTCTGCGCCCACATCCCTGGGTCTACTGCCATTGGCAGTTTCCTTCCAAACTGGGGGAATTTGCCAGTTGGCACACTTTGAAGTTCCATTGTGCCTTTTTGTGCATTTTCCACAGCAAGGACAATTTCTAATGCTTTCTTACAGTTATTTCAGATTCCCAACAGTTTCTTCTGTATGGCCGTATTATTCACCCCGCACATTAGCCGGTCTCTGAACCACTCATTAAGAGCAGATCGAAATTCACAAAGTTCAGCCATTTGTCTCAGCCTCAGCATAAAAGGTGCTTTCACCTTCCCATTGAGTTAGATCTATATCTCTGCATAGTTACGGAGAGCTTTGGGTGATATTACCCTTTGACTATTTCTGTGAGTTCGTCAAAGGTTTTAGTGTCAGGGCATCCGGAGAAGTCAAGATTCTTATCAATTTATTGCTTTGGGCACCACAGGCTGTTAACAGAATTACTCTCTGCTACTCCTCCCCACGCTATTTCGATTGCTTTGAAGGAGTATCTCAGGTGTTGAACATGTTGGAACCAATCCTCCAAATTAGGGTGAATGGCTCAAGGTTTCCAAATGGAGACATTATAATAAACTCACTGATTGTTGAATAGACATTCTTCCTAACTCTCACATAGTCACATATGTTGTTTAGATAAATGAACATCAGATGCAGAGATCTATTTTCGACAGTACCCAGACTCCAGAGAGAGACAGGGAGTTACTTCTCTCTGCAGCTCCCAAGCAGCAACTGAACTTATTTTTTCCATGAGGCCATCTCTGCCCTCACTTAACTTTTCCTGTCAATGAATGTTATCAAGCACAGCTCTGAACAACCCCAGGGGAAAACACTAAACTAAGATCTGCATTATCTCAGATTCTGTAGATAGGTTTATGGATGAAAAGGGATTGGTATAAGCTAGTGGGTCATTGTTTTTGTAACTGGTCGGCGCAACATCGTGGGCCGAAGGGCCTGTTCTGCGCTGTAGTGTTCTATGTTCTATGTTCTAAAACTAACATTCCAGTCATTAGGACCAATTACACTTCTGCAGCATCAACTTGCTGGCTGCCGATTACAGACAAAGCAACACCGATAATAGAACTGACTGCTCAAAAAATCCTGCACAAGAAACATGACACAAATACATTTCTTAAAGGCACAGTATCATCACACTGGCAAGATGTTTATTGCTCGGGTGGTGAATTAACTTTGAACAGCTGCAGACCATCAAGTGTCAGTACTGTGCTGTTGGGAGGGGAGGGAGGATGAGGATTTTGAAATTCCATTGAGAGAATGGTGATGTCGTTCTAAGTCAGGATGGTGAGAGTTGGTGGGTAACTTGCAGATTGTAGTGTTCCTATGCTTCTGCTGCCCTTGTCCTTCTGCGGGAGGGGCTGTGGCCTTGGAATGTATTAAAGGACCCTTGATGAACTGCTGCTGAGTATCTTGTCGATGGTCCACACTCCTTCAGTTCACAGTAGCAGCAGTGGATGGGATGCTGATCCAAGCACTGGATAGTGCGTTCTGCCTTCAACCTGTTATTGTAACCATGGTGTTGATATGGTTGGATGATTGGAGGTAAAGGTTTCTTGTTGATTGGTGATCCCTAGGCTGTTGGAGAATTCATCAATTTATTGATGTTAGAATATCAAGGGGAGATAGTACATTCTCCCCACCCACTCCCACAACTTGCCCTCCACAGCTTGCTGCCCACCGGGTTTTATCACTGAATATATTCCTCAGTGCCCTTGTCAACACTGCTCACTACACTCCACTAGATTCAGCCTGCTGACATGATGCCCATATGAATCATGTTACCCATCCCATGTGTCCTTGTCTTATGCCTATTTTAATCAGTCTTGCTATATCCAAATACCTTCTGAAATTGCAGATATGCTACATTGACCTTTATTTAAACCCTTTAACATGTTTGATCCCCATCGCCTGTATCCCAATATTTTGCTAATGGACATCACACTAATTCCCCAAACATTCTCCAACCTAAAGAATATTTGGAAGATCAGACAATACAAACCACCCGCACAGATGTGGCAGTGACTTTCCCTGAGAAATAACGTTCCTGAGGATTATTTGCCTCATTATTTGTTCATGATGCAACGAAATGGAGGGTATGAAGAAACTCTGGAAATTCTACAGTGAATTCCAATCTTGATCTGAGTTTGCCAACTCCAGTCTGGTAAAGACCTCTCTGCACTTTCTCCAGTATTTCAATTTAGTTCCAAATTTAGGGTGGCCCAGTGGTTAGAACTACTGTTTCACAACACCAGGCACCTGGGTTCAATTCCCAACATAGGTCACTGTCTGTATGGAGCTTGCATGTTCTCCCCGTGTCTGCATGGTTTCCTCCCACATTATGGAAGATGTGCTGCATTGACCCACATTGACAATGCATCAGATGCATTGACCCAATCAGGCACTGGACTGTGGCGACAAGGGGAATTTCACAGTAACTTCATTGCAGTGTTAAGGTAAGTCTTACTTGTGACTAATAAATAAACTTTACCTTATGCACAGTACAGGCATACAGAAAGCACATGCTAACATTTTAGAAGCAACACAATTTACATCTAACATTCCCTGCATTTCGTTTTGCTAATACTTCTAGTGTGTGTGCCGAGAATGGCACATCTTTTACCATCCTCCGGGGTACAAGGGGGCTGGGGAGGGGTCACAAGCTACAGGGAAATAATGAAGATGGATTGTTGGGCTCCAGGCAACCAATAGGCTTGGTGAACATTCTAGATTTGTGTAGCACACTGCTTTCCAGAACTAATTAAACATGGTCCAGTTGTACTTGGTCTAAGCCATTAATATACAAATCAATATCAGCTCCTTGCTTTACTCTATTTCAGTATATTATTTGTACATGAATGTAGACCTGTATTCAGATATCTACTCCTCTTCCTCTGATTAGTGCTGATGAAGCTTTTCATCTTGCACTCACCAGGAGATTCTATCTTTCAATCCCTTTGTTTCCATTTTTTACTGTTCTACCTTTTGTTTCTCTTTTCCCCCACTCTTTCCCTCTATTTTGTCACCTTCAATTCCTGTTTCTCCTTAATTTTACCTCTCTCCCACACATTCCTCCCATCTTCAGCTGTCACAGCTTACCCTTATTTCAGCTACTCTGCTATTTACACCTTCCATTCTCTCTAAAGGGCTGCCGTTAGCAGCCTTTCCCCTGTTTTCTGTGGCTATGACTCATCTTTCATTCTCTATCCCCTGCAGCACCAACACCTCCCACTTTCTCTGCGTTTTAGCTTTGACAAAGGAGCATCTGGACTCAATGTCAGCTCTTCTCTCCTTACAGATGCTGCCACACCTACTGGGATTTTCCAGTATTTTCTCTTTTGGTTGGAGGACAGATAATAATATTGGAGGGAACAATTTATACCATATTAAAGTTCTGATTGGTTGATAAGTGGACTCTATATTGTCATGAATAATGTTCTTTACAGACAGAAGGAGCAGGTGCACACAGCTTCCCCACCCCCAACTAAAAAGCTTTCAGACAGCCTCTCCCTTGTTCATTTCCCAATGGCTACCTTGACCAAACAACCTACCTGATTTTGAAATTCAGCCAAATCTTGGAAGTTAATTGTTCCCTGGTGCATTGTCAGTAGCAACACTAATTATAAACCATATAGCAAGATGGTTCATTCATTCTATTTAAATATCACCTTGAATCAAATCTACCCCAAACTGATCCATGAGCCATTCCTGAAAACAAAAATGCCCAGTTTGCTTTTTAAGCATTTTGTCTCCATCACAGCTAAACCAAAACCCGGGTGTTTTCTGTGCAGTGGAAATATGTCTCCCCTTGAATTTCAGGCTATTTCTTCAGTAGTTGGAACTTGTCACCTCCCTCCATTTGATAGGGGATTAAATGTGTCATTTTTCCTAGCACAGTTCAACCAAGATTCTTTGCAAAAGTAGAAATATTATGAAATGCAATTTGAGTCTAGAAGTTTATGGGGGTGACCTGTAAACCCTCCCACTCCCCAATTACAGAAAGGATGTTGACCTGAACAAGGACATGACAGGTTGACAAGGAATGATTCTACCACAGACTAGAGGCTGCCTAACTGCAATTAGAGAGAGATGTAATCGTGTAGGGAAAGCTGTTAGAGACCTGACCAAAAACTGTATTGGCTTAAATAAAGATGAGTCACCCAGAAGAACAGCACAGGAAGAGTTTTACAGAATTTTCTCAATTTGAGAAGTTTAGCTACACAGCCTGGCGGAAAACAAATTTAGTAGGGTAATTTAAATAGATCACCAATGCACTTCATATTGAGGGGATTTTTTCCATTATCAGGAGGCTACTTGTCTTGATATTCTGGGGCAGTCTGATGGTTGTACTAGTGATTGGAAAACTTGTTGGACCATCCCATCCAGAACTACATCATTGTTTCAGAGCAACTTCTGAAGCTGTGTGGGAATCCATCCCTTAAGATGGATAACTCATGCATCTTAATCTCTCTTCCTCCCGCAGGAAGTTCAACTTGTAGAAAGCTATTGATGAAAACTATCAAATTGGAGAAAATGTTCTGAAAAGTAATCTGTCATTGATCCATAATGGTTTAAGTATTCATGTTCTTGGACTTCTGGACAACATTTGTGGCTATGCTAATAAAGATTGGGGGTTTTCAGATCCTAAACAAGGACCTGATACTCATCGTCTTGTCCACTACCTACCCCAAGACAATGGGTCAGGGAGAAGTGGTACTAAGCAGACAGTCCTTTCAAAGACTGGTGTGGACTGGTGAATCGCCAATTCTGCAGCAAGGTTGTGTTACAGCCTCTGATACAATGTTTGTGATCAAGGGTGGCTCAACCACTGGAGTCAGAAGCTCCAAGATTCACACATCACCTGGATTGCATGCTCCACAAACCAGAGTTTATATTATTTGAAAAGCCTAGATCAAGCATGATGCAGTAGTGGCCATGAGTAAATCACAAAAACAACGGTAGTATCTAATACTTTTGTATCTTCTTGCTTTGAAGTAGTGTCTACAATCCTTAGCCAGCTGAAAACAATTCTACAACACCCAGGACACATTCATCTGAAATTTATTTTGGTTCAGATTCTACACTGAGAAGCAACAGCTCTTGGTCTCTTCATGTACACTGTAACCATCACCACCAGCAGGCACAGGGACACCAGCATGAAGCCAATGGCTACTCCTTGCACAAGCCAAACAGGAGATTCAGCAGCACCTAATGGAAGATTAGAAGACATTATATTCAAGAGAGCTCACAGGTGGACTATTGAAAAGTCTCTACTTACCACTTGCTTCATGCTGTTTCTTGGACTGAAGCCCCTCATCTTCCAGGATGATGGGACCAGGAGCACTCACTAATGTTCCCTCATGGTCACGGGGACTCCTGCGTCTCTCTATTGGGAGGAGAAAAGTCAGACAGTTCAGACCCAATACAGATTAATTTTCCAAAATCCTCAAGTGATGAGAACAGATTGTCTGCACTCCCTTCATATTATGGATTGTCATTTATAGAGTTTGCCAAAAAATACCTAGACTAACCTTCACTCTGATCAAACTTTAGTGGGAGTGCAGAAATCCTGAAATGGTGTCTTTTGCTCTGCCACACTGCACAAGCATTAGTGAAATCAGTCATCTCGCTAACACATTCACTATATTACTATTAGACACCAAGTTTCAGGGCGAGATCTGAGCACTAACTGATGTCAAAAATCAAGGCTTGTTTAGGGTTTGATATTTCAAATTCTCACTTGAGAATTCTTGTGACATATTGATGACACTACAGTTCCCAAAAGAACATTTAGATCCCTATCCACATGTTGGATACAACTCACTACAAATAACTAGATTGTCAGATTGGCTTGGTGGCACCCTTGTTTCAGGCAGAGCAGACCCATGTTTGCAATGATGGGCATTCAGAGGGGTGCAGACAGGCCAACAGTTATAGCACCCACTGATAGAAAGACTCTTGATGTGGGTATGCTGGCGTTGGACTGGCATAAACACAGTAAAAAGTCTGACAACACCAGGTTTTCGTCCCACCTATTTGATAATAGACTCAAGCTTTCGGGGTTAGCCCCTTCGTCAGGTGAATAAAGAACAAAGAACAAAGAACAACCCAGCACGGGAAACAGGCCCTTCGGCCCAACGAGCCCGCGCCGCCACATCACCCTACACCTATTCTACCCTGCATATCTATGAATGGAACCCTACTCAGTCAGATTCAGGGAAGAAATAGTGTCAATTTGGTAAAAACTTATTAGCCTGAGAGCACATCTTTGGGGTGTGGGAGGAAACCGGAGCGCCCGGAGGAAACCCACGCAACCACAGGGAGAATGCGCAAACTCCCACAGACACAGGCCCAAATCCATGTGCCTGCACAGCCAGCAGTGCTAGTCACTGAGCTGTTGCGGCGCCCATCTACCGGTCCAGGATCAATCACACACACCGACATGAAGTACTAGGCCACTCCTGGAACTTCCAAGAGCAGCCCACGCACGACCCGCCGTGTGAATGCCCCTCGTTTGACATGAGGTGGACCTCCACCTGTGGAATAATGGCAATAATATTAATCTTACAGCCTGCCTTTCTGGTGTCTCCTGAGGTTTAACCCTATTTAATAGCCCCTACCATATCCCTCCATTCTTGTTTCACTCATGTGCCTATCTAACTGCATCTTAAACAAGTCCAATATTCCTGCCTCCACCACCCTACTCGGTAGCGCGTTCCAGACCCCCACAACTCTCTGCGTAAAGAACCTTCTTCTCACCTCCAAATTATACCTCTCCCCCCTCACCCTTAAATGATGACCTCTCGTGTTCGTACCCAGTCCAGGGAGCAGTCTCTCACTATTAACTCTATCCATTCCCTTCATTATCTTATATACTTCTAGCACGTCCCCTCTCAATCTCCGTCTTTCCAAGGAAAATAGTCCCAGTTTCTTCAACCTCTCCTCGTAACCCAGTCCCCCCATGCCAGGCAACATCCTGGTAAACCTCCTCTGCACCCTTTCCAGAGACTCCACGTCCTTCCGGTAGTAAGGTGACCAGAACTGGACGCAGTACTCCAGATGCGGTCTAACCAACGTTCTGTACAACTGAAGCATTAGATGGCAGCTTTTATACTCTATGCCCCTTCCTATAAAGGCCAACATCCCATAAGCCTTCTTAACAACCTTCTCCGCTTGTGACGCAACCTTCATGGATTTGTGAACCTGCACTCCCAGGTCCCTCTGTATGTCTATACTCCTAATCGGCCTCCCTTTAATCACATAGCTCCTCTCTGCATTATTCCGTCCAAAATGCATCACCTCACATTTGTCAGGATTAAATGCCATCTGCCACCTATCTGCCCACTGCACCAACCTATCTATATCCTGTTGTATCACCTGACAATCCAGTTCTGTACCCGCCAACCCTGCCATCTTGGTGTCATCAGCAAACTTGCTAATCACACCACCTACACCCTCTTCCAAGTCATTTCTGTAGACTACAAAGAGGAGAGGTCCCAGTACTGAGCCCTGCGGCACACCACTGGTCACTGGCCTCCAGCCCGACAAGGTCCCCTCCACAGCTACCCTCTGTCTCCTATTTCCCAGCCAGTTCTCAATCCACCTAGCTACCTGGCCTCGTATCCCATGCGCCTTAACCTTTTCTACCAGCGTACCGTGAGGGACTTTGTCAAACGCCTCACTGAAATCCATATAGATGACATCAATGGTTCTCCCATCGTCAACCGTTTTTGTCACCTCCTCAAAGAATTCCACCAGATTCGTAAGGCAAGACCTCCCTCTAACAAAGCCATGTTGCGTATCCCTAATCAGATCGCAATGCTCCAAATGCTCATACATCCTACCCCTAAGTATTTTTTCCATTAACTTCCCTACCACCGACGTCAAACTCACCGGTCTATAATTTCCAGGGTTATCCCTACTACCTTTTTTGAACAACGGGACCACATTTGCTACCCTCCAGTCTTCTGGGACCTCACCTGTGTCCGAAGAAGAGACAAAGATTTGCGCCAGAGGCCCAGCAATTTCATCTTTCGCCTCCCTAAGCAGCCTGGGATAAATACCATCAGGCCCCGGAGCTTTATCCGTCCTTACGCTACCTAAAAGCCCTAGCACTTCCTCTCTCGTAATAACTATATCCTGCAAATAAACCTCCACTCCCTCCAAGAGACCACACGATTCCGAACCCCTCTCCTTTGTGAATACCGACGCAAAGTATTCATTCAGGAGCTCCCCCATCCCCTCCGACTCAATACACAACTCACCACTCTTGTCCCTAAGAGGACCAATTTTCCCTCTAACTACTCTCTTGCCTCTGATATAGGAATAAAATGCCTTTGGATTTTCCGTAATCCTACCAGCCAAAGCCACCTCATGCCCTCTCTTCGCCCTTCTAATTCCCCTTTTTAGCTCCCTCCTACTCTCGCTATATTCTTCCAGCGCACTCTCCGTACCCATTTGTTTTGACCTAACATACGCCTCCCTCTTCTTCCTGACCAAGTCTTCAATATCCCCTGTAATCCAGAATTCTCCATTCACCTGATGAAGGGGCTAACCCCAAAAGCTCGTGAGTCTATTATCAAACAAATAGGTGGGACTAAAACCTGGTGTTGTCAGAGAAAGACTCTTCCCATTGATAGAGGAGCTGTGGATGCTGAGGGATAGAGGAATCCCCCAGTCACAGCACACTAACCAGATATTCCATTCAAACACCATCTCTGCCTGTCTTAATGAAGCATCATCCTGATTCAGGAGACATCAAACAAGAACTCACTTGGGACACATCTGGGTACACAGTCATCCTGAGCAGAGGGTGAGCAGACCCCAGCACTGCAATGCAGGTAAACCTAGAATGGAAAGGAGACATTTTAGGGGGATCTTCATGTTCCTGGATGAACCAGGCTGTTAAGGAGCCAGGCACAAAGGGAGGCTTGGCTTGGATTTCTCTTGCTTACCTGTCCAGTCAGAGGCTGCTCCGAGTCTCTGTCCAAGAAAACAAATGTTTTCAGTTCAAACCGCTTGTGATGTGTTGGGAACTTCAGGCCAGGAAACATGACTGGGTGTAGGAGAGTCTGATAGTCATCACCCTCATAGGGACACCTGGAACAGTCAGCAAATGGTGTCAGAGCAGGGAGGGGTATCTGATCTGTTAAATATCAATAAAATTAGTTTGGGGCCACTGGCGTTGTGTTCCAGAGGTGATTCCATTCTTTCAATTACAGATTTCCCAATTTGTTCATTCCATTATTCCAAGCTGGGAGAATTCCATGTGGGATATTACTGGAGGTCAGGAATGTTTCTGACCAAGAAACTGGAGCTGAAATGTATCAAAACTACTCACCACAGGTGGTATGTGCCACTCACAATGGTTTGACTGTAGAGCATTAGAACCACTGGGTAACAACTGAGAGATTCCCAATGTAAAAAACATGCTACACATTGACCAGAACCTGGCGAATGTACCATGGGGGGGGGGGGGGGGGGCACCAAAGTGCTGCAGATGTCACTGTAGAGGATATGGAAGTAGAAATGGAGAGAGCATATTTGTTTCATCTTGATAAATACATTGGTGTCTGCACCCATTGTACCAGCCACAAATCAGCAAGGGGTCATATGGGTTCTTGAAGGGAACAGATCCATTTGGCCAAGTGCAGCCCATGTGACCTCCCTGGAATTGTCCAAGACCCTCACTGATCAGCAGAGGCAACTCTGCACCAGTTTATGGCCATTTGGTGAGGGGGAAAGAGATAAGAAGCAGTCCAGTCATTTCAATGTCCAAAAGCCATTAGCCTTCCCATTCACACTCCTTACCCATCCACCAGCAGACTCCATTGCACCTCATGGTTTGGGGCTGGCACAGGAGTTGCCCAGCAGTCATGCAGCCTCAGGACAAGCGTTGGGTCACTGTGACCCAGGACACGAACCTCCACAAACACTGCCTCCCGAAGGATTCTCCAAATGGGGTACTCACTGTCCACATACCATGATCTGTAGTCACCATCTGAGGGGCACACACACAAGAACCAGTCACTCCCTGGATGGATACATCCCCACTAATCCCATTCTCCATTCCCCAGGGCACCTCTACCTTTTGCTATTCGCAGTTCCAGTTTCAGAATCCCATCTTCTGAAGCAGGAGGTGGTGGAGAAACCGTGTAAACTGTGACATTGATCTGTAAGCCAGTCTCTTGCCTCCCTCTGTACTTGCACTGGACATGCAGGCTGCAGACAGACAAGTAGTTGCAGCTTCATTCAGTAACACATCCCCTCCAATACCAACAACTCCCACCATCCTCCTACCCGAAGGTGCTGTCCCGAGTTATTGAGCCCAGCTTCCCAGTCTCAATCATCCTCTTGCCCAAGACATCTGTTTCATAGACCAAGGTTCCATCTTCCTCCTGCAATGAAGAGGCTGCTTAATAAGAAGCTGGCTCACTTACTGGGAGAATGCCTTGACCCTTCAATACTCACCCGCTTGCTGGAGCCACAAGAGGTGACTGGAAAGCGGAAAGCCGCAAGTTGCCCGGTGGTTAGTTTAGGCTGGCACTCAGCCTCTTGTCCATCTTTCACATACAGGGATGACAGGTTGAGGTCAGGACGGGTCAGGTTCTTGGAGATCACGATGATGAAATGACCATCAGCTGTGCACGCTGCAAAGGAATACAATCCAACCATTCAAAGCATAATAATATCATCAAACTCTAGATAAATGCAACGTTAGGAAGAAGCTCAGTTTCAAAGACACATTTTTGAGATTACTTCATAAAAAGTGACATGGTAAGAGGAGAAAGATCTCTCAGCCACTGTTGTTCTTCATTTACATAAAATTGGAGATGGAAATTAAATCATTTGACAATACAAGGGCAGATCAATAGCAAGCAAAAAGTACATAAATGACAATGAAAGGCAATTTTACAGTTAGACAGAGGTGAAGCAACTGATTAAAGGCATTATTGACTCAGCATGGGAATGTGAATGACCATGGGGAAATGGTAGACTGCAAGTATTTTACTTCAGTATTCACAGTAGAAAGGGAAGACAGCCAATGGAAACTAACAGAGGACCAAAGAGAGTCAGCATGGATTCATAAGGGCAGATCATGCCTGACCAACTATAATTTGTTGAAGTGACAAAGATGGTGGGCAGAGGCAAGTTGACTAGATGTTATTCACATGGACTTCCAGACGGTCTTTGATAAAATCCTGCACAAGAGATTAAACAGGGTGTGAGCCCATGCAATTCAAGGTTGATCGCTGATCGTGGATAGAAAATTGGTTGAGAGAGTTGTAGTAATGGACACGCACTCGAACTGGGAGGATGGGCTGAGTGGTGTCCCACAGGGAATTGGCTCAGGGCCTTATTTATGATACTCATTCTTAGATAATGGCATAAAAAGCTCAAATATACAAATTTAGACAAAACAGGGTATTATTAGATTAGGCAAATGGACAAAGTTGTAGCAAATAAATTTTAACAAGTTGATATTATTCATTTCAAATAAAAAAGGATCTATCAGCCTATTTTTAAGGCAAAGTTAAACTCTGTCGACGGCCAGTGAGATTTGGGGGTTCACATTCTCAGTTACCCAAAACACCACCAACAGGTACAGAAAATAGTCCAGAACATCTAAAGGGCTGGAGTTAGAGAGATGCAGATGTTGTGCTGCCATTGGACAAAACCCTAGTTAGACCCACAGAACTGTGAACAGGAATGGACACAAGAAATAGGAGCAGGAGTAGGCCATCTAGCCTGCCCCACCATTTAATAAGATCATGGCTGATCTGAAGTGGATCAGTTCCACTTTCCTGCTTAATCCCCATAACCCTTAATTCCCTTGTCTATCAGAAACCTATCTACCCGTGACTTAAATATATTTAGCAAGGTAGCCTCCACCACTTCAACAGGCAGAGAATGCCAAAGATTTACCACCCTTTGAGGGAAGAAGTTCCTCCTCAACTCCAATCTAAACTACACCCCGCCCCCCGGCCTTATCTTGAGGCTGTGCCCTCTAGCTCTGCTATCGTTTCTAAGCAGGAAGAATCTCTTTACTTCTACCCTATCCATCCCCTTCATTATCTTATACATCTATAAGATTCCCCCCTCATCCTTCTAAACTCCAACAAGTACAGACCTAATCTACTTAGTGAACCTGGTGATGAGACACTTATGCCCAACACCAACATCCATAAACATTACTGAATTACTGAGAGTTTACTTTAGTACAAATACCAGCAAAATGGATCAGTTAACAGTGAGTGAATCCCATTCAATAGGTACTGGAGTCAATTGGTGCTCCTGTTACTCAATGCAACCTTCCTTCAACACCCATTAGTCATCTGACTAGGCATCTGTAATTAGCTTAATTTCTCTTTACTGGGTGATAATTTCAAACACTAGTTTCCATTAATAAGGAATAGTGAGCAAGTGGCCATCATCACAGCACCCAGGAGCAGCAAGTATTATCCCAGCCCCGAATGAACCATGTATCATTAGCAACACACCCATCACATGGGTCAGACAGGGTCTAATATCACCCAAACTCCCAGTCACCCCAAACCTCAGCTTCACCAAGCAGGGGAGCTGCTCCCTGTGGGATGGTCACATCGATGCTTTCGGTGGCGGATTATCCACAGAAAAAAAAAGTGTCCAGTTGTTTAGACAGATTCACCGGAGACAAATTCCTCAATAAAACATCAGCACAGGGTTAAAGCAGCCAGCTGTTTAGTGTATTTGTCATTATTGCCAACAGGCTGGAGAGAGAGAACATTAACATTTCACTGAAGGAATTTAACACTTGAAGCTTCAGATGCCGAATAGCCATTCCTACCCATCTCCATCACACAGTGAGGCAGCAACAAATGCCCCATTTCCCAGTTAGATTCTCTCCTCTCTCTGTCTCCACTAGACTGGGGGGGGGGGGGGGGGGGGGTGAGTCTTGTTGTTACCTGGGCTCTTTCTCAGACTGGAGAAACAGCGATGGGGGCTGGAGCTCCGGGGATCAAAGCAGCAACCCTGGCGGATACACTCAGCGCTGCTGATCCCGGAGTGACCGCACTCAAATCTCCAGCCTGCCTCTGGGACACAAACATCATCCCTCCCCAGGAGTAGCGGCTGGCCTGAGAGTGAGGAGGCGGCCAGGAAGCAGAGAGCCCAAGAAAGCAGCCAAGCTCCCATCCCGGCCAGGGAATCAGGACAATCACTTCCCGCAAACACCAGCCCGTTTTCTAGCCGGGAATCCAGCTGCAATCCCATTGCAGAGGCTCCCTGTCCCACGGGATACTCGGGAAGCGATTCCGCCTCTTCAATCAGCTCCAATTCTCAGCCTCTCTCCAGCTCCCAATCACACTTTAGCGAATGCGCCCACTCAAGTCTGTTCCAGGAAAGAAAGTTTGATTTGGAGCCTCCCTGCGGGATTTGAAAGTTAGATTTAGGGGAATATGGAATGACATCAGCATATAGTGCAGTCCACTGGTTCCCAATCCTCCAGGATTGGCCTGGAATCTCCAGGAATTGAGGATCAAATCTCCAGGACACTGCTGTGTCCAACCCTGGAGAACAATCAGAAAGATTGGTTTCTTTTCCCAGTTCTCTTTACTAAATGGAGCTCTGTGTGCCCTCCTGGGTATTTTGTCAGGAGGGCAGTCTTCAATGATGTGAGTCATTGGGGAGAACCACAGCTACTGTCTGAGTTCCCTGCAAAGACCCATTTGTGCCAACCCGTTGCACAATGGCCATCGCCAGTGAGGAATCTGTTGCCCAATGTTGGAGTGAGAGGCTGGAGCTGGGTGGGCAGGCTGTGGATTCTGTGGTGAGGAGGTGTATTTTAATGGTGATGTGTTAGAACATAGAACATTACAGCGCAGAACAGGCCCTTCGGCCCACGATGTTGCGCCGACCAGTTTCAAAAACAATGACCCACTAACCTAAACCAATCCCTTTTTGTCCATAAACCTTTCCACGGATCTCTTAAATGCCCCCAAACTAGGCGCATTTACAACTGCAGCAGGCAGGGCATTCCAATCCCTCACCACCCGCTGGGTATAGAACCTACCCCTGACATCCATCCTATAACTACCACCCCTTAATTTAAAGCCATGCCCCCTCGTGCTAGATTTCTCCATCAGAGGAAAATGGCTATCCTTATCCACCCTATCTAAACCTCTAATCATCTTATATGTTTCAATGAGGTCCCCTCTTAGCTTCCTTCTTTCCAGCGTAAACAACCTCAAATCCCTCAGCCTCTCCTCATAGGACCTCCCCTCCATACCAGGCAACATCCTGGTAAACCTCCTCTGCACCCTCTCCAAAGCCTCCACATCCTTCCTGTAATGTGGGGACCAGAACTGTACACATGAGATGTGTACAGTTGCATCATGACGCTGCGACTCCTAAATTCAATCCCCCTACCAATAAACGCCAAGACACCGTATGCCTTCTTAACAACCTTATCTACTTGATTCCCAACTTTCAGGGATCTATGTACACATACACCTAGATCCCTCTGCTCCTCCACACTATTCAAAGTCCTCCCGTTAGCCCTATACTCGACACATCTGTTATTCCTACCAAAGTGAATTATCTCACACTTCTCCGCATTAAACTCCATCCGCCACCTCTCGGCCCAGCTCTGCAACCTATCTAAGTCTTCCTGCAAACTTTGACACCCTTCATCACTATCTACCACACCTCTGACTTTGGTGTCATCAGCAAATTTACTAATCCACCCAACTATACCCTCATCCAGATCATTAATAAAAATTACAAACAGCAGTGGCCCCAAAACAGATCCCTGAGGCACACCACTCGTAACCAAACTCCATGATGAATATTTACCATCAACCACCACCCTCTGCCTCCTATCCGCTAGCCAATTCCTGATCCAATTCCCTCGATCACTCCCAATCCAATACATCTGCATTTTCTGCAGAAGCCTACCATGGTGAACCTTATCAAACACCTTACTAAAATCCATATACACCACGTCCACTGCCTTACTCCCATCCACCTCTTTGGTCATTTTCTCAAAAAACTCAATAAGGTTAGTAAGGCATGACCTACCCGCCACAAAACCATGCTGACTATCTCCAATCAATTCATTACTCTCCAAATAACTATAAATCCTATCCCGAATAATTTTTTCTAAAACCTTGCCCACAACAGAAGTGTGACTCACCAGTCTATTCCATTGTTGATTCCATTCCAGCTGCCACAGGGTCCCTGTGGTTATTCCTTGGCACCAGGTTGGCATGATGTGCAGTGTGAGCAGCAGGTGGATTGGTAAGGTCCTCACACATTAGGCGTAGACTAAAATCACGAATAGGTCACTGACCATGGGACGGCGGCGCGGGCTCGTTGGGCCGAAGGGCCTGTTTCCCGTGCTGTGTTGTTCTTTGTTCTTTGTTCTTTGTTATGTGTAGCGCCAGTCTTGGGTTAATGTACACCTTCTCCAGGAGCTTTCTTGTTGCAGTCACCCTCTTTATATAGGGGGGGTGGGGGTGCGGAAGGAAGTGGGGTGTTGCTCAGGACTGGGAGGAAGAGAGTTGGGTTGTTTGGAGGGTACCTGAGATGATGTGCATTGTTGTGTTGAGTCAGTTCGCAAAACACTGACAACAAGGAATTGTAACAAACAGTAGTTTATTCACTGGCTTAAAGTTTATTTATTAGTCACAAGTAAGGCTTACATTAACACTGCAATGAAGTTACTGTGAATTTCCTAGCCGCCACATTCCAGCGTGTGTTCAGGTCAATGCACCGAACCAGCACATCTTTCAAACTGTGGGAGGAAACCGGAGCACCCGGAGAAAACCCACACAGACACAGGGAGAATGTGCAAACTCCACACAGACATTGAACCTGGTTCCCTGGTGCTGTGAGGCAACAGTGCTAACCCCGGTGCCACCACGCCACCCCTAAACTGTACAGTTTCTTTGTATTCTTTGTAGGGCGGCACGGTAGCACAGTGGTTAGCACTGCTGCTTCACAGCTCCAGGGTCCTGGGTTCGATTCCCGGCTCGGGTCACTGCCTGTGTGGAGTTTGCACATTCTCCTCGTGTCTGCGTGGGTTTTCTCCGGGTGCTCCGGTTTCCTCCCACAGTCCAAAGATGTGCGGGTTAGGTTCATTGGCTATGCTAAAATTGCCCCTTAGTATCCTGGGATGTGTAGGTTAGAGGGATTAGCAGGTAAAATGTGTAGGGATAGGTTCTGGGTGGGATTGTGTTCGGTGCAGATTCGATGGGCCGAAGGGCCTGTTTCTGCACTGTAGGGTTCTAGGGTTCTATTTGTACTCTGCCCTCAATCCTGGGAAGAACTCCCACACTTCCAGCATGTGACCCTTTTCGTAGCCATTTCATCACATCATCATTCTGTCTTCAAATTCCCCATTTAGTTGGGACAAGCAGTGAGATGGAGTGTGCGTGAATGGAATCTGTGTACAGTCCATTTTATAACATACAAATTAAGCAGCCTAACAATCTATTTACAGATGGTTAGGCACCAATTAACTTGTTGCAACTGGTGCATCGTCCACTGCATCTCTTCTCTTCCCCCTTTTTCGTTGTGGGAGTGGGATCCCTTTGGGAATGGGGGGGGCGAGTGATCCCTGAGGGTCACATGATCAGGCTGGATCCTACAGAATGGCTACGTGGAAAGCTGAGCCAATTGGATGTAAGGGGATGAGGCCCAGGGTCGCGGAGGAACCTCAGTTGAAGCCAGGGAGGTGGAGAAGTGTGTGGACATGTATTACAGTTCTGTTGACCATCACTTGTGCATTTATAAATATTCTTAGAACTTAAAAAGCCTACAGTACAGAAAGAGGCCATTTAGCCCATCGAGTCTGCACCGACCACAATTCCACTGAGGCCCTAGCCCCATATCCGTACATATGTTACCCACTAATCCTTCTAACCTACACATCACAGGACACTAAGTGCAATTTTAACATGGCCAGTCAACGTATTGTGGGAGGAAACCCATGCAGACATGAGGAGAACATGCAAATTCCACACAGACAGTGACCCAAGTCAGGAATCAAACCCAGGAGCTGTGAAGCAGCAGTGCTAACCACTGTGTTACCGTGACACCCACATATTGATGATAATAACCCTTTATATCTTAAAATCGCAATGAGTTGACTTCAATGTCATTACACTGGCGATGAGGAAAAGCTTTGTCAGTCATTGGGGAAATTGCTGTATGCAGCAAGAAGGGGAGAGGAGTGAGCATCAAGACTACAAAGAGACAGATCCATATGCCATATAGAAATTCCTTTAATTAGAAAGGTTGAGAGGCATTTGACCTCAAAAAAGAAAAGTGGGGGTTGTTTATTGAAAGGCTGTATTATATCTTCATAACAAGTGAGATCATAGTGGAGAACAACAAAAAAGATGAATCTACTCACAACCCATGGTTCAATACCACATGGACCAGTGAGGAGTCTAACTCTGCCTGACACGACAGATAGTCAAAACAGTCAAAGGTAATTTTGACTCCCACTCTTCAATCATGTTCAGGTATAAATTTGATTCTTCAGTCTAGAAACCACAGGAGACCATCCCCAGTTTCATAGCCTGATTTAAATAAATTTGTCACAAGTTGGCCTACATTAACACTGCAATGAAGTTACTGTGAAAATCCCATAGTCAAACTCCAGCACCTGTTTGGGAGCACTTGAAAATTTAGCATTGTCAATCCATCTAACCAGCATGTCTTTCAAACTGGGAGGAAACTGGAGCACCCAGAGGAAACCCACACAAACAGAGGGAGAACGTGCAAACTCCCACAGACATTGATCCAAGCCAGACATCCAAGCCAGGTCCCTGTAACTGCACAGCAGACAGTGATAGTCACTGAGCTGACACCTACTTCTGAGCCTGTGGAGGAATCTATCCCTTTAAAAACCCCACCAAGATTGACTAACACTCCTGCATCTCTCAATCTTCCTCCTCCCACCACCCACCTGGAAGGAGAAATCAAGGGGGCTGGGAGGAAGCAGTAATTAAAACTTGCAGACAGCTATTTATCAGAAAACATTTGATAGGAAACCTGCATCATTGAATGATCATTCTTTAAAAGAATGAAGGCCAATACAACAGAACTGGCCCTTCATCCTTCCAAACCTGCACTGATGATGCCCAACTAAAACTGTATGAACTTATGCAGTCCCTGTTCCTCCATTCCCATCTTATTTGTCTAGTTTCCCTTAAAATTAAACTATTGTACCTGCTTCCACCACCTCCCCAGGCATTCACCCCCTCTTCAATACAATTTGTGTTGCACGTCTTGAAACTGTTCCTTACACACCTTAAAACTGATGTCCCCAGTGCCTTTTAATCCCCCCCCCCCCCCCCCCCCAGTTACTCTTGGACTTCTGCATAGTGCCAGTGGCTGTTCTAAAATCTGGGGGTTTTCAAATTCTTAGCATGGCTCTGTTACTCATGCTCTTGTCCACTATCTAACCCAGGGAGACAGGACAGGGAGACAGCACTACCTGGATAGTGCTTTCAAATAGTTGTTTGGGGGCAGGTGAATGGCCTTTGAGGCTGCAGGTTGTATCACAGCTTCTGATACAGGCTGTAGTAGAGGCAATTTGAGTAAATTAAAACACTGGTAGCTACATTAGGATCTGCTTAGTTTGCAAATAATTCTGTATCTTGCCTTGAAGCAGGTGTCTAAAATCCTTAGCCAACTGAAATACAAGGTTTTATTGCAAATAATTCTACTCAACACCCAAGGAACGTTCATCTTGGTTTATTTTTGTTCAGATTCTACACTGTTCAATTTCACTACAATTGAGAAGCAACAGCTCTTGGTCTCTTCATGTACACTGTAACCATCACCACCAGCAGGCACAGGGACACCATCATGAAGCCAATGGCTACTCCTTGCACAAGCCAAGCAGGAGATTCAGCAGCACCTAATGGAAGATTAGAAGACATTATATTCAAGAGAGCTCACAGGTGGACTATTGAAAAGTCTCGACTTACCACTTGCTTCATGCTGTTTCTTGAACTGAAGCCCCTCATCTTCCAGGATGATGGGGCCAGGAGCACTCACTAATGTTCCCTCATGGTCACGGGGACTCCTGCGTCTCTCTATGGGGAAGACAGGATAGTTCAGACCCAATGCAGATTAATTTTCCAAGATCCTCAGTGAGGATGATCAGATTGTTGACACCTGCTGCCTATTATGGATTGTAATTTGTAGAGTTTACTAATCATAGAACCCTACAGTGTAGAAAGAGGAGCTTCAGCCCATTGAGTCTGCACCAAACACAATCCCACTCAGACCCTACCCCCATATCCCTACACATCCCTGGACACTAAGAGGCAATTTCTTAGCATGGTCAAATCAACCTAACCCACACACCTTTGGACTGTGGGAGGAAACCCATGCAGACATGAGGAGAATGTGCAAACTCCACACAGACAGTGACCTGAACCAGGAATCAAACCCAGGACCCTGGAGCTGTGAAGCAGCAGTGCTAATCACTGCCACCCTCAAACTGACCACACTTTAGTGCAAGTGCTAAATCCTGTAAATGGTGTCTTGTTTTGCCACACTGCACAAGCAGTGAAAGTTATCTGGCAACTACTTTCCTGATGTGGAGATGCCAGTGTTGGACTGGGGTAAACACAGCAAGAAGTCTCAACACCAGGTTAAAGTCTGATGTTACTAGGGGGCATAAATATAAGATTCATGGGAGGGATGTCTGAGGTAGATTCTTCACCCAGAGAGTGGTTGGGGTGTGGAATAGACTGCCTGCTGAGATAGTGGAGTCAGACACTTTAGGAACTTTCAAGTGGTTATTGGATAGGCACATGGAACACACCAGAATGACAGGGAGTGGGATAGCTGCATCTCAGGATTGGACATAGCCCAGCACAACATTGAGGGCCGAAGGGCCTGTACTGTTCTATGTTCTATGTCCAACAAGTTTATTTCTCAGTAAAACACCACTAAGTTTTTGGAGTGCTGCTCCTTTGTCAGTGGGGAGTTCAGATCACAAAACATGCCCTGTTTGTGATGGAGGAGCTGTTGATGCTGAGGGATAGAGGAATCCCCCAGTCACAGCACACTAACCAGATATTCCATTCAAACATCATCTCTGCCTGTCTTAATGAAGCATCATCCTGATTCAGGAGACATCAAACAAGAACTCACTTGGGACACATCTGGGTGCACAGTCATCCTGAGCAGAGGGTGAGCAGACCCCAGCACTGCAGTGCAGGTAAACCTAGAATGGAAAGGAGACATTTTAGGGGGATCTTCATGTTCCTGGATGAACCAGGCTGTTAAGGAGCCAGGCACAAAGGGAGGCTTGGCTTGGATTTCTCTCGCTTACCTGTCCAGTCAGAGGCTGCTCCGACTCTCTGTCCAAGAAAACAAATGTTTTCAGTTCAAACCGCTTGTGATGTGTTGGGAAATTCAGGCCAGAAAACATGACTGGGTGTAGGAGAGTCTGATAGTCATCACCCTCATAGGGACACCTGGAACAGTCAGCAAATGGTGTCAGAGCAGGGAGGGGTATTCAGTTGAAGTACTGAAGAGTGTTCCAGAGTTGAACCCATTCTATCAGTGAAAAAGTCCCAATTTGTTCATCCCAATGTTCAAATGGTGGCCCAGCTTTGGTTCAGTGTAGGGAGAATTCCATGTGGAATATTATGGAGGCCAAAAGTGTTTGACTGAGAAACTGGACCTAAAATGTATTCAAACTATTCACCTCAAGTGGTACTTGCCATTTACAATGATCTGACCATAGAGCACTAGAACCACTGGGGTAACAACCCAGAGAGATTCCCAATTTCAAGAACTTGCCACTCATTGACCCACACCTGGATAATTGAGTCATGGGTGGCTACAAAAAGTTTGCCTGTCATTTCAAGCTGATGCATGGAACTAGAAAGAGCACATCTTTCATCTTGAAAATGAGTTTCTGGAATACTTTATTGGCTGGTACAATGGGTGCTGACTCTACAAATCAGCAAGAGGTCACAGGCGTTCCTGAAGGGAGCAGATCCATTTGGCCAGGTGCAGCCCATGTGACCTCCTGAGACTGGAATTGCCAAGACTCTCTCCTTGGTGCAGTGTTCCCTCTCCCTGGTGGGTTTATTCTTACTGGGGCAAGGAGGAAGAGACAGGAAGCAGCCTTGTCATGTTTCTGATTCATTGATGTCCAAAAGCCATTAGCCTTCCCATTCACACTCCTTACCCATCCACCAGCAGACTCCATTGCACCTCATGGTTTGGGGCTTGCACAGGAGTTGCCCAGCAGTCATGCAGCCTCAGGACAAGCATTGGGTCACTGCGACCCAGGACACGGACCTCCACAAACACTGCCTCCCGAAGGATTCTCCAAATGGGGTACTCACTGTCCACATACCATGATCTGTAGTCACCATCTGAGAGACACACAAGAACCAGTCACTCCCTGGATGGATACATCCCCACTAATCCCATTCACCATTCCCCAGGGCACCTCTACCTTTTGCTATTCGCAGTTCCAGTTTCAGAATCCCTTCTTCTGAAGCAGGAGGTGGTGGAGAAACCGTGTAAACTGTGACATTGATCTGTAAGCCAGTCTCTTGCCTCCCTCTGTACTTGCACTGGACGTGCAGGCTGCAGACAGACACAAGTAGTTGCAGCTTCATTCAGTAACACATCTCCTCCAATACCAACAACTCCCACCATCCTCCTACCCGAAGGTGCTGTCCCGAGTTATTGAGCTCAGCTTCCCAGTCTCAATCATCCTCTTGCCCAAGACGTCTGTTTCATAGACCAAGGTTCCATCTTCCTCCTGCAATGAAGAGGCTGCTTAATAAGAAGCTGGCTCACTTACTGGGAGAATGCCTTGACCCTTCAATACTCACCCGCTTGCTGGAGCCACAAGAGGTGACTGGAAAGCGGAAGGCCGCAAGTTGCCCGGTGGTTAGTTTAGGCTGGCACTCAGCCTCTTGTCCATCTTTCACATACAGGGATGACAGGTTGAGGGCAGGACGGGTCAGGTTCTTGGAGATCACGATGATGAAATGACCATCAGCTGTGCACGCTGCAAAGAGAGAATTTATTGCCACTGCTCCTATTGGTGGTTAGGGGCCTCAGATCGTTGACCAAGTGTTAAGTCTCAAAAAGCCAAAAACACAATTGTTGATTAACAGCCTGAGCAAGAAACAGTCAAGTTATTGGAACAAGCAGTTTTGTAAAGACCAACATCCCATACACTCTGCCAGTTACTCAACATGCACTGATATTCACACTGATGGGAATGTAGTCCCTCCCAGCCCCTTCAGACTTCAGAAATGTCTTGATCCCATTACCAAATACATCACCTCCCCATCAAATGCCATCAGCCTTGTCTGCCCATTCTGCTGATCTTCTGTTATTACAGGACTCCCCTATTCCTCATTGTCCAGCCTTCATCTACCCATAGAATACCAAGTGTTGAAGGAGGCCATTCAGGCCATCAAGTCTCACTGACCACAATCCCCCCAGCCCCATTTACTCCACTAACCACCTGACACTAGGGTCAGGTTAGCATGACCAGCCAACCTAGTCTGCACATCTTTGTCTGTGTGGGTTTCCTCCCACAGTACATTGGGGAACAGGCAAACTCCCCACAGTGACTCAAGCCAGGAATCAAATCTGGGTCTCTGACACTACAAGGCAGTAGTCCTAACCACTGTTCTGTTTTTTTTTTTAACCTTTAATCGCAATTCTTACTTACTAGTGACAGGTATTACTAGTGTAAAACAGTCACATCTGATCTACTCCAAATCATCTCAACACCCCACCCATATCTGGAGGAAACAATTATGGTAAACCCTTCCACCAGCTCCACCCCCACTTCCCCAACAAACTGAACTGCACACCATCCAGAGCAGGTGACCCATCCATCCCAAGCACAGCCAGCCTCAATTGTCACACCAGCCAGTGTATTGGATTCTACCTCATTAGGACAGGTGTTCAAGCCTTACCCCATATCTCTGTCCCCAGTGAGACCCACCGCACCTCATACTTCACACTGGCAGCAGATTCAATTGCTTTGTTGACGATTGCTATTCTACAGTCTATGCCACTTTCTTCATGGGACCTACTTATCACTTAGAAAGTCACCCAAACTGCATAACACACCACTGCAGCAATGACCCCATTCCAGTTGGGCCAACATGTGTTCAGGAGAACTTAACTGGCAATACCCACCCTCTCCCCCCCCCCCCCAATGATTTCCCTGCAGATGTTGTTCCTCTGCTACTCCACTATTTGGGGGTCTACAGAAAGCTCCAAGTCACATCATTGCACAGACTGGACCCACACTCCCAAAATTAGACAGCCAATCACAGACATGGTTAAACTGGCCCATTGGGATGTCTCAGGGTGAGCACTATCAGGATAGGGTCACTCATTGTGGAACTGGGGTAAATATTCCCAAACTGAAGCACATTTGCTGATCCCATGCCAGAGATTCTCTCTAACTCCAGTCACAGAGCCTCCCACCTTCAGAACTCGGTCTAAAACCATCCAAACCACTCAGTTAGCTCCTTCACTCAAGCTGAGGATCCCCTCCGTTCCTACACTTCACACAGTGAGGCAGCAACAAATGCCCCATTTCCCAGTTAGATTCTCTCCTCTCTCTGTCTCCACTAGACTGGGGGGGGGGGGGGGGGGTGAGTCTTGTTGTTACCTGGGCTCTTTCTCAGACTGGAGAAACAGCGATGGGGGCTGGAGCTCCGGGGATCAAAGCAGCAACCCTGGCGGATACACTCAGCGCTGCTGATCCCGGAGTGACCGCACTCAAATCTCCAGCCTGCCTCTGGGACACAAACATCATCCCTCCCCAGGAGTAGCGGCTGGCCTGAGAGTGAGGAGGCGGCCAGGAAGCAGAGAGCCCAAGAAAGCAGCCAAGCTCCCATCCCGGCCAGGGAATCAGGACAATCACTTCCCGCAAACACCAGCCCGTTTTCTAGCCGGGAATCCAGCTGCAATCCCATTGCAGAGGCTCCCTGTCCCACGGGATACTCGGGAAGCGATTCCGCCTCTTCAATCAGCTCCAATCCTCAGCCTCTCTCCACTGCCTCATTCCTGCTCCCAATCACACTTTAACTGGGCTGCATTATTGACCCTAATCATCACATTTTCATTTGATTTGATTTTTGTACTTTATTTTTGTTCGGGCCGTTCCCCCTCCTTTTTGGGGGGGGGGGGGGCGGTTGGGGCTGCCCCCCTTTTTTCTTTGTCCGAACGTAATTTAAGTTTGTCTACTTGGTTTGACCCACCCAAAAGACCGACCCCCAAAGAGGAAAAGTGGGGGTTGTTTATTGAAAGGCTGTATTATATCTTCATAACAAGTGAGATCATAGAACATAGAACATTACAGCACAGAACAGGCCCTTCGGCCCACAATGTTGCACCGACCAGTTACAAAAACAATGACCCACTAGCCTAAACCAATCCCTTTTCGTCCATAAACCTATCCACGGATCTCTTAAACGCCCCCAAACAAGGCGCATTTACAACTGCAGCTGGCAGGGCATTCCAATCCCTCACCACCCTCTGGGTAAAGAACCTGCCCCTGACATCCGTCCTATAACTACCACCCCTTAATTTAAAGTCGTGCCCCCTCGTGCTAGCTTTTTCCACAGTGGAGAACAACAAAAAAGATGAATCTACTCACAACCCATGGTTCAATACCACATGGACCAGTGAGGAGTCTAACTGTGCCTGACACGACAGATAGTCAAAACAGTCAAAGGTAATTTTGACTCCCACTCTTCAATCATGTTCAGATATAAATTTGATTCTTCAGTCTAGAAGCCACAGGAGACCACCCCCAGTTTCGTGGCCAGATTAAAGTAAATGTATTTGTTTGTTTGTCAGTTACAAGTCAGGTTACATTCACACTGCAGTGAAGTTACTGTGAAAATCCCGTAGAAATCAAACTCCGGCACCTGTTTGGGAGCACTGTTTTGAGAATGTAGCATTGTCAATCCACCTAACCAGCACGTCTTTCAGACTGTGGGAGGAAACCGGGGCACCCAGAGGAAGCCCACGCAGATGCTGGGGGCGGGGAGAACGTGCAGACTCCGCACATTCAGTGACCCAAGCCGGGAATCGGCTCTGTGAGTCAGCAGTCCTTACCACTGTGGCACTCCTGCTAGATTGAGAGGGTTGGTTAGCAGAGCACTGCAAATTTAGCCCAGCTTTAGGGGAGATGTTAAGGGACTGTTTGGTCTGTGGGATAAACAGCCTCACAGTACACGTAAAGTTGTATGAGACCAAAATCTCTTTAGGACAGTAGGACTAGGGGGCACAGCCTCAAGATAAAGGGGGGGGGAGGGGGCGGTTTAGAACGGAGTTGAGGAGGAACTTCTTCGCTCAAAGGGTGGTGAATCTCTGGAATTCTCTGCCCGTTGAAGTGGTGGAGGCTGCCTCGCTAAATATTTTTAAGACGCGGGTTGATGGGTTTTTGATAAGAGAGGGGATTAAGGGTTATGGGGAGAGGGCGGGAAGGTGGAACTGAGCCACGACAGATCAGCCATGATCTTATTGAATGGCGGGGCAGGCTCGAAGGGCTGGGTGGCCTACTCCTGCTCCTATTTCTTATGTTCTTATAAGCTGTGGCCAAGGTGTCTGAATGTGCTGAGCTGGGTGTAAGCGAATTACAAGGCTAGCTCAATGAACTGAGATATTTGTGGCAGGAAAGGCTGCTGCTGGGAGTAATCTGAGTGAGATTGCAGCAGAAGCCCAGAAGAATAGTTCAGCACTGGTGGGGTGAAAGCATATTTTCAGTGTGTGGGGGGGGGACACACTGGTACAATCAGTCCTCAATGGAGAGTGCTTGTGTAAATCAGGCATTAAAGGGCCCCTTTCGATATAAGAACCCTAATACCACCACCAGACATTCAAGGAAAGGTGGTGACAACCCCAAGAGTATTCGAGAACGTACTCCAGAAAGGTGCAGTTGCGAGAAAATTGATTATTGCAAGCATTGTCAGAGCAAAGGTGAAGTTTCAGCAGCAGGCAAAACATGTACTGCCGAGTGAAGAAGCTGAGGCTGGGACTGTGCAGGTATCCCCTCTTCCCAGATGGTACAACTGAATTGTACCATCATAACAGAAGCTTCCCCGATAATGGTAGAATTACTGGTGAATGGCCATCCTTGAAGATGGAGCTGGATTGTGGGAGCTGCAGTTTCCATTATTGGAGAACAGACACATACGCATCTCCAAACTGGATGTCAGAGGTAGGTTCTTTACTCAGAGGGTACTAAGGGCGTGGAATGCCCTGCCTGCAGCAGTTGTGGACTCGCCAACTTTAAGGGCGTTCGAATGGTCAGTGGATAGGCGTATGGATAACATTGGAATAGTTTAGGTTAGAGGGTCATTAGATTGGTTCCACTGGTCGGCGCAACATCGAGGGCCTGTACTGCGCTGTAATGTTCTATGTTCTAGAACTGGTACCCAACTCCTGAGGTTGGAAGACACAAAGGTCAGAATAGTTACCAACACAAGGGAACATTTACAACTGAAATGCACCACAATGACCCCAGGGAATTACAGACAGCAATCAGCTCAACTCCCTCTCCTTGTTGTACAATGGTATGGTCAAAGCCTAATGGGGAGAAATTGACACCAGCAGATCCTACTGATCTGGTTGGAGATGTTCAGGCTCGGTATGGGGGGACCAAGTTATTAGTAGATATCCTGGAGTTTTCCAGGAAGGTCTGGGGAAAATAGAAGGGACCAAAACCAAGATCTTTGTTGATCCCAATGCTATACCTAAATATTTCAGAGCAAGACCAGTCCCATACTCCCTGCTTGAGAAGACGGAAACTGAACGAGGGCACCCTGAATGTTTATCTATAATAAAGCCCATATAATTTGCAGAATGGGCTGCACCAATAGTTCCTGTTCTTAAGCCCAAAAAATCAGTTCATCATTACTATAATAGTCAGTCTCCAAACTCGAAAGGTATCCATGCTTTGAATCGAAGATTTATACATTAAGTTAATAGGTGACAAGACGTTCTCCAAGTTGAACGTGAGCCACGCTTATCTTCAGCTTCAATTGGATGGGTTCTTCTGGAAATATGTGATGATCAACACCACAAGGAACTCTATCAGTATACTCACTTGCCCTTTGGGGTCACGTCAGCGTGTGCCATCTTCTAAAGAGTTATGGAGAGCATCCTTCAAGGGCTACCAAAGGTGTCAATGTACTTAGATGGCATCTTGGTCATGGGGTTCCGGAACAGGAACACCTGGCCAACTTGGAAGAAATCTCGCAGAGATTTTCTGGAGGGGGGCTGAGGGGGGAGAAATGCATTTTCCAAGTAGTTTAAATAACTTACTTAGGCTACCAAGTAGATGGAAAGGGATTACATCTCGTAGAGGATACGGTAACGACCATCAAGGAAGCACCAACCCCAAGGAGCATCATGGAGTTAGAATCCTGGACTTTTCTGTCCCATTTTTCCAGCACTGTCCCCAGTCCTGTCTGGGGACAATAATCAATCATTACGGAAAATTTTTCCTGAACTTGGTTTCCATGCTGGCCCCCTCGCACATACTGCTACAGAAATACTAGAGATGTTCTTGGGAAATTCAGCAGGCAGAGGTTTTTTTTCTAAAGGTAAATGTCAGCCATCTAACCTACTGACCCATTTTGACCCCAAAAAAGAACTTCTATTGATTTGTGATGTTTCCCCATCCGAGATTGGGGGGCAGTGCTGTCACATCACTGGGAGGGAAAAGCCCATCACATATATCTCTGGGACCTTTTGGACACTGAGCGAAGGTATTTTCAGATGGAAAAAGAAGGATTTGTGGTTAAATTTGATGTGAATAAGTTCCATCAATGTGTCGATGGGAGATTTTATTTTATTGTCACTGACCATAAAGCTTTATTGGGCCTCAAAGAGGACAAGGTGCAGCTCAGGTGCAGCGCTGGTGGCTGACAAATATCTTCTAGGACACAGCCCTGGAACCTGGATAGCCGATGCTGATGCACTGAGTCACCTCCCATTGCTCACAAGCCTGGCTCCTTTATCAAAATTGGAAGAGTGTGTGATGGCCTTGCTAGTGTCGGGAAAGCCTGGATCCAATAAGATCTAATCTTGTCTAAAACAAGGCACACAATTCGAGACGGTGGAATTCAGGGATGGCCCTTCGGGAAAACGAAACCCGAACTCTTTAAGAAATCCCAAACTTAGCGTTAAGGATGGGATCGTTCTTTGGGAGCCCCGAGTAATTGTTCCACTCACTGGAGGATGCCCTACATTTATAAAGACGAAGTGACCAGGAGAGCTGATGTCTGCTGGCCTGGTCTTGATTCCAACTTCATGGATTTAACATAGAACATAGAACATTACAGCACAAACAGGCCCTTCGGCCCTCGAGTTGCGCCAATCACATCAACCCCACCAATCTATAGACCTATCTATAACCCCCAATCCCATTAAACCCCATATACTCATCCAGAAGTCTTTTAAAAGACCCCAGCGAGTTCGCCTCCACCACCGATGATGGCAGCCGATTCCATTCACTCACCACCCTCTGAGTGAAAAACTTACCCCTAACATCACCTCTGTACTTCCCTCCCCGCACCTTAAATCTGTGTCCTCTCGTAGCGACCATTTCAACCCGGGGAAATAGCCTCTGAGAGTCCACCCTATCTATTCCTCTCAACATCTTATAAACTTCTATCAGGTCGCCTCTCAACCTTCGCCTCTCTAGGGAAAAGAGTCCCAGCTCCCTCAACCTATCTTCATAAGGCATGCCTCCCAGTCCAGGCAACATCCTTGTAAATCTCCTCTGCACCCTTTCAATAGCTTCTACGTCTTTCCTATAGTGAGGCGACCAGAACTGCGCACAGTACTCCAAATGAGGCCTGACGAGGGTCCTGTAAAGTTGCAGCATTACCTCCCGACTCCTAAACTCAATCCCTCGATTAATGAAGGCCAGTACACCATACACCTTCTTGACCACCTCCTCCACCTGCGAGGCCGATTTAAGAGTCCTGTGGACTCGGACCCCGAGATCCTTCTGCTCTTCAACGCTACTAAGACTCCTGTGACACCATTGCAGAGGCTCGTCCAACAAGAGCAGGAGTTCATAAACCTGCTGCTGATCCTGGAGTGGTGTTGTCAGGCCTGAGGTGTAGACTGTCTCACTGTGGCCCTTCTCAATTCATTTGATTTGATTTGATATTGCCACATATTTTGGAATACAGTGAAAAGTATTTTCTCTTGTGTGCTACACAGACAAAGCATACTGTTCATAGGATATGTAGGGAGGAGATAGTGCAGGACGTAGTGTTACATTCTTAGCTACACCATAGAAAAAGATCAGCTTAATATATGGTAGATCCATTCAAAAGTCTGACAGCAGAAGGGAAGAAGCTGGTCTTGAGTTGGCTGGTACATGATCTCATATTTTAGTATCTTTAACCTGACGGAAGGAGGTGGAAGAGAGAATATCTGGGAGACGTGGGTCCTTAATGACGCTGGCTGCTTTTCTGAGGCAGTGGTAAGTGTAGATAGTCAAGGTTGAGAAGCTGATTTGCCTGATGGACTGAGTTTGCTTTACAAATCTTTGGTGCTGCTTGCAATCTTGGTCAGAGCAAGTGCCATACCGAGCTGTGATACAACCAGGAAGAACGTTTTCTACGGTGCTCCAGTAAAAGTTGGTGAGAGTCCTTAGCACGCTGAGAAAGTAGAGGTATTGGTGGACTTTTTGTTTGGTGATGGGAAACTGGCATTTGGCTAAATTATTACAAAGGCCATATAGTGTGAACAATAGTTACTGTATCCTACAGAAACCAAACACTGCTAGGACCTGTTTTAGTAATTGAAAGTTATGTGCCTAATGTGTTGATATTCATTAAAGCAGTTAAAATTACACTGGCCGTAAGTATTAAACCTACAGAAAGGGGAATATATTCTGCAGTTTTCCAAAAGAAACTGGGATGACAAAGAGACTCAAGGCAAAATCTATTTGAGTCCTGACAGATACCAAAATACTTTCAGGCCCTCATTGTTATACATTTCATCATAAGATTGATGCAGAGCTTGGGAGACAGTCTGTACAGCTCTGTGGATGGGCTGCTTTAGTCCCTATTCTCAAACTGGATTGTACAATAAGAAACTGACTATAAATCAAGGAGCTCAGGTTTATATCATCTTGTTACAGCTCTTTACACAATTGATAACCTCCTCACTCAGCCCCCATGCTATGTGGGCATCTCAAAATGAGCCCTCTATATATGGGTGAGATACTTGCTATTTTCACCAATTATAACCCCAATAGTTAGTTCAGTCTTTGATCACCTGGATGTTGCTGGGGTGGGGATTGAATGTTGAATGGGGATTGAATACCATTGAATGTTAAAAGGAAAGATGATCCAATTGCTTATTGAAGCTGTCATTGTCTGGCACTAATGCTACTTGCCTTTTCAATTATCAGCCCAAACCTGATTTGCTGTGCATGTCCTGTTGTGTGTGGGAACAGACTGCTACATTATCTGTAGAATAAATGACATATCATCCCTTCTACTGGAAGGACATTGAGTTACTGTATAAATTCTTGGACTGGGAACTACATTTTAGTCTCAGCTGGATCTCATTATGGCAAGGCTCCATATTCCTGGTATCAACACCAACCTTATACTGCAACTTATCCCTTACACGAGGGGCCTTTATCAAATTGTTTCTTTGCCATAGAACACAGGAAAGGGTTTGTAGTCAATTTAAAAGCAAACTCACGGAGGAGCCAAAATAAAAAGGTTGGAAGTTTTGCCAAACTGAAGCCAAAAGGGAAAATTCAAGAAAACTTCACAGGGCAAGATAGGGAAAGAAAGATCCTTTTGGTTCCAAGGGAAGCAATGTCTACTTAAGGGAATTGGGTTGTTAGAATAGGACAAGTAAAAATAGCTCTGGAGCTTTATCAAATCCTACACATTCTCTCAGCTAATTAAAAAAAACTTAGTTGCTGCAGAGATCATATAGTATAGAAAGACACCATTCAGCCCATCAAGTCTGTACCAACTACAATCCCACCCAAGCTCTCTATATTTACCCTCTAATCTCTTTAACCAATGTGTCACAGGATACTAAAGGGGTCATTTAGAATGGCCAATCCACCTAGCCCACACATCTTCAGACTGTGGAGGAAACCCCATACAGACATGGGGAAATGTGCAAACTCCAGTGACCCAAGCTGGGATTTGATCCAAGGTCCCTGGAACTGTGAAGCAGCAGTGCTAAGCCCTGTGCCACCCAGGTCCTACTAGAAAACAAGAAATTCCAAAGGCTGGTTTGGATTTATTAAAAAGGGAATGAAGTTGTACCTGGGAGAGGAGGCCAACATGGGATGCTCCAAAGAACTTAGTCAATGTGCTAGCAACAATGCTATTCAGACCTTTTTTTAAACCCCATCCCAGAGCAAGGAATGTTACAAGCTCTTCACAACTTACTCCAATAACTAACCAGTGATCAGCAAATTCATCCCTTCAAGGGGGAAGTGTAGCAAGATATTGCCTTCAAGGCCCCAACATTAATGACATTCCCTCCAGCACTCATTTGCATCCTCAAACTGAAGCAGCCCATGCCCAGATACAGCAAGACCTGACCAGCCCAAGTGATGGAGAGGCCAGGAAATGACATGATTGACAGCATTACTATCAATGAATCCCAGTAATATCCAGGTGGTGGGGTTACTAAACTACTAGCCCTGCAAATACTGTGGCTACAAGAGCAGGCCAGAGACTGGGAATCCTGCAGCTCAGCCAAGCCTGTCTACCATCTACAAGGCACAAGTCAGGGGTGTGATGGAATATGTGTACGAACTGCCTCGATACATCACAAGTGGAGTTCAATGGCCAGGAGGAATTTATTCAACACCATAAACATTTGTTCATGGGATGTGGATATCTGTCTGGACCAGTTTATTGCCCATTTGCAAGTTAGCCATTGCTGTGAATTTGGAAATCACAGACGGGGTAAAAAGATGGCCTGTTACAACCAAGACTTTAATTCAAAATTTTGCCATGATGGAATTTGAACTGGTTCCTAGAGCATTGCTCAGATTAGTCTCCTGTACCACTATCACCAAGTTTTCTATATCCAGACTGTTGGATACAGCTGGAAGCAATTCTCACTCCATTCACTCAGATGGAGAGCTGGAAGGGGTGGCAAGACAGAAGTTGTCATTACATTATTATAGCCCCTCTAGGGTAAAGCGATTAAAATATACAGATATGGCTGAATACTGGGTCTAATTGTGCAACTCAAGACATTAGGGGGGCAGGAAGGAGACAATTTGGTCTGAAAAGATAGAAATGGTTGACTATAACCTTTGGTTTAATAAGGCAAATTAGGCTTTTGTTGTGAATAAGGATTACAATTCAATAAAATATTTAATATTGCACAATAAACCTGATACCACAGCCAAAGAATTTGCATTCTATAAAAAGATCCAAAGAACAGATGGACTAGCATTGGAACAAATCCACATTAATACAAATTGAAAAGAGTTATTATATTTCCACATCAGAGACAAAGTGCTTTTAGTAAGGATAGTGAATACCCAGAATAGACAAAAACCAATAAAATGTTGTTTTACCCAAAGGTGTACAATAGCAATAAAAGATAACAAGTTGTTGCTTTCTCCTCCCAATCTGAAAAAAAAGGTAGCTCTTGAGAATTAGATGGAGCAATCTTTTCCGGAGTAGAAATTCTCAACTACAGAATAGGTCTCACTGTGGCAGCAAACGTCCAGTTGAATGGAATTGTGGGGGTGGAGGGAGGTCCAAGGTTGTGAAAGCAGCTTGCTTCTGTTAAACTATTTAAAACTGATACAAATTTAGCCTTTAGTGGTTCCATTTAGAAAATCATTACTGTGGAGTTACTATAAGAAAATGAACTGTGCCTTGTTTTTTTTTAGTGTTCTTTCACTGAAGACGTTCCATCATTCAGTGACATATAAACTCTGCGTTTCCTGTAGAGAACATAGTGCTGCACCAGGAAGAGAATGTCAAATAATATGGATATCAGACCAAGACCAAACTTGGTTGGATCGCCCAAAATCAGCATCTCTTCATCTGCAAAAAAAATTAGAGGAGATGAGCACAAGTTCCATTCTGTATCTAGATCTGAAGAGAACGAAGAACAGAACAGCACAGGAAACAGGCCCTTTGGCCCAATGAGCCCACACTGCCATTTTAACATTGAGTTCCCTCTTCTACCCATGACCTTTGTCTATGCCTATTGGACTCCACAATAAAAGCAACCGTAACCAGACGGAGGGACGACTAATTTTTAAACTCCAAATCAGCCCAAGAGCACGTTTTTTTTTGGGGTGTGGGAGGAAACCTGAGCACCTGGAGAAAACCCACACAAGCACAAGGAGAGAGTGTGCAAACTCCCACAGATACCAGGCCAAATCCATGCATTTGCACAGCAAATAGTGATAGTCGAGCTGTCGTATTGCCCATGAGCTGGTCCAGTTTAAGTGTACACTAACGACGTGAAGCACTAGGCTACTCTAAGCAACGTCCAAGAGAGTTCCAATCATCTGCAGCATTGTGCTGAGTTCAGTCAAAAAAAGCAAGGTGGGGGATGGGGCTAGTAAAGCTAGACGGGGGAAACCTACAAACTGTTATTATAGACCACCAATTTCAGGACCTTGAATCAAGAATTACAGTAGGGCGGCACGGTAGCAGTGGTTAGCACTGCTGCTTCACAGCTCCAGGGTCCTGGGTTCGATTCCCGGCTCGGGTCACTGCCTGTGTGGAGTTTGCACATTCTCCTCGTGTCTGCGTGGGTTTTCTCCGGGTGCTCCGGTTTCCTCCCACAGTCCAAAGATGCGCGGGTTAGGTTCATTGGCTATGCTAAAATTGCCCCTTAGTGTCCTGGGATGTGTAGGTTAGAGGGATTAGCAGGTAAATGTGTAGGGATATGGGGATAGGGTCTGGGTGGGATTGTGTTCGGTGCAGACTCGATGGGCCGAAGGGCCTGTTTCTGCACTGTAGGGTTCTATGATCTAGTTCACATCAGTAACCCCAAAACATTCCAGCTCAAACACAAGTTATGTAGCATGCACAAGCCAGTCATGATGCTCATTAATAGGACAAAGAATGTGTGGCCAAGGTAGTGAGCAAACATCTGCACTTGGAACAATCCATCCCCCATCTTCAATTGGGGTAATGAATGAATGAATGAAGCAGTGGCATGATGGGAAAAGTGGTCAAGTAATTGGTACAAAATAAAGGAGAGCTGACCAAGCTATTCCAAATTGCCAGACCTCAAACTGATTCTGAATAAACCAAGACATGAACATCAGAAAAGTCCAAGTCAAGGCCGATTCCACATAACTTCTGTTCTACCAAAAGGACAAGATAATGGTATTATTGATGAGACAGAGGTCTTAGAGGTCACTGGATCCTAATACAATTGATGTATCACTGCTTGTATTACTAATTGAACATGTACACCAATAAGAAAAAGAGGTATAACTATGGAACTGATTCTTGTAGCTGGTGTGGCCTTGGTGTAGAATCAGTTCTAGGGACTGCTGTCTCCAAGACTCTGCCATATACTGCATGCAGTTGTGATAATAAAAGTAGTTGTTTTTGCAAAGCAGATCAAGTTTTACTATCACAGCTCAGAAAACAAGAAATTCTCCTCTACAACACAATAAGCTGGGCTCTGGGGCAATGTCACAGAAGTGGCAGACTGCAGACCTCATTTACATTGCATGCTGTCTTACCATTGTTATATGACTGCAGTAGCATTTGCAGAAGGCTGAAAATTCCTCCAGTAATATCCAGCAGTGCATTCCAAATGCTCCATCCAACAGTGCTCTTTCTCTGATAGTTCATGTAGGCCTGGGAGAGAGAGAGAGAGACCACAGGATTGAAAGTGAGAAGAAGTCATTGTTTTAAAATGTTTTTGAATATCAATGAGAAGAGATTCCACAAGGAATGGAGTATAACATGAGAATTATAGACAGAAGACATTTGGGCTTCATTGTAGTTTGCTCTCCCCATCACTAAGTGTCTCTTTCGAGAACTGGTTTTAGAATAGGCCATTTGTCTGCAGTGGGTAGTACCCATTGCACAAACTACCTCCAGAAACTCAGCTCCAGCCTCAGGAAACAAGGGGATTACAATGTCCATTGAAATGAACCCAACTACCTAGAGACAAGAAAGCCAGTTAAAAATAGAACAAGTGGGCTGGGGAAAACAACAAGTCTCCTGCAAACAGTGAGAAACATCCTTGGTCTGATTAAATCTTTGGTCTTGCTCATAAACAGCATTACAGACATGTCAGGGCTATTTTTATTGAAAGCAAATCCCAAAATTGACCACAAGATACCTGACAGATAGTATTTAAGTTATTTTTCCTCTGGCCTCCATGTTGGAGGACGTTTTACTCCATTTTTTCCCCCCATTCCAACATTAGGATGTGTGTCTCTTATGGAGGGACAAATATTGGCCAAGCACCCTCAAAATCATGCATCCATTTGACAGACAATTTGGAGTGTGGTACTGAGGCAGCACTAGCTGCTCTTTGAGTTGGTGCACTCTCGATGGGCTGTATGGGTTCTTCCTTTAGTGCAGGCATTCTTCAAATGAAGAATGGCAACTAACAGCCCTCAGAGCTACTGATTATTGGCATGTGTATGAATACAAGCGCTTACATTATGGTTCAATTTGCCTTTAGACAGCACGTAGCCCTTACCTGAGGGATATATTTGATCAGTACGATGCCAAGTTTGATATAGGAGAAATAGTAGACAAGTTGAAGCCATGTTATTTGGCTTGCTAGTGCCAGAATGGAAGTGACCAGAGCACAAAGCCATGCACTGACCACCAGTCCAGTAGCAATCTTGGATACTTCCTGATCCCCTCGCTGTTATTGTAACAAATAAAAAACCAAATTGATTAGCAATAGGCATTTATATCGTCTTTAAAGCCTTATGTAATTCAGTTGGCACTGAGTACAAAAGAGTCCACCAACTTTAGCAATGCATGAGCAATCTTTATTGCACGGCCAAAAATAAAATTCATGAGTGTTACCAAAATCTATTGGCCAAGCAGGATGGTTTATAATTTGAGCATCACAAGTGGTTTCAATAAGAAGGCAACTACAAATGTGGGGACATCAACTAGTGGTCTAAGAACAAAAGGGAAGCTTAAAGAATGGACAAAAAATCTTGCAATTATTGAAAATGTGATCCAATTATAGTGGGCTATTGTAAACAGTAATGCCCCAGGCAGGGTAAGGTTGGGTTTTGATTCTTTAATAGGATGAGGGAAATCACTGACTGGCCAACATTTATTGATGAGATGCCAGTATTGGATGCCAACATTTATTGCCCAGGAGTGGGGCACACAGTTGTGGATCTTGGGTCATGGTTGCAGTGGTTAGCACAGCTGCTTTGGTGCCAAGGACCCAGGTTTGATTCCCAGCTTGGGTCACTGCAGAATCTGCATGTTCTCCTCATCTGTGGGCTTCCTCCCAGTCTGAAAGGTGTGCACCAATTTGCCCTTCATGTTCTCAGGCACTGGTGGCAATTAAAGGATCTTCACAATAACTTCATTGCAGTGTTACATGTGACACTGAATAGACTGTGCAAGGACAGCATTTCCTTCTGAAAAAGAAATTTGTGCAACAGCTGGGATTGACAAAGAATTTTATATCCAAGTTCCCTCAAGTCTGAATTACTTGTCCCATAACAATGTCATTACTGCCCTGGGATACAGGGCCAACTGTGTTAACCTGTGACAAATTGCATAGAGACACTGACCTCATAAATGCAACACTGCCAGATTGTAACTGCAGTTAACAGGATAGCATGGAGGCTGAAAAAGACATCATTTGCTTCCACTGGGTTCACTCCTTCTGGGTTATGCTCAAGAAATTGTTTCTGGAAAGAAGTCATTGACAAGGTTACAGTGTTTCGACAAGTCAGTTGTGATATGGCCATGAACAAGTTTCTTAGCCAGCATTGACCTATGGCCTTCTGCTTATGGTGCCCTGAGATAAACAGTGGGCTTCCTCAGTATTTCCCTATTGAAAATTCTTAGGAGTTTGTATATCCTGGATTTACAAAACTCATCTTTGTTCAAACAAATGAGCTCCTAATGTTTTATACAGGCACTGATGAAGATCAGGAGTAGCAGTACATCTTTAGTTGGGGAAGATGAATCTAGCAAACAAATTTCTCCCAACTGATGAGTGGGTCCAAGACTTAAAGTACAATTCTTCCTTTGGTTGTAGAGAGCATTGGTGAAATGACAGAAGGCCAGATAGATATTAGAGAGATAACAGTATTGAGATGACAAGGTTAACCACATGAGCATGCAGATCTGAAAGGATATACGAGGGGGGGGAAAATAAAAATCAGATCTTGGGTTGGGACTCCACTTTGGACTGGATTGCAACTGGTACAGGCAAACAGAAAACAAGGATATGCTGCAGCGACCAGGGTCCCCCAATACTCGGTAACATTGATGATCTTTTCTTTCTTTGCTAAAAGAGAACTTGATTAAAACCCAAGTTTGTTCTCTTTTTGTTGGCAATGCCTAGTGTTGAATCCAAGAACAGATAAAGATTAAGTTGGATTTGACTTGCAACAAAGAGGCCCAGATCAGCATACACCAGTGTTAATCCCCAGTCAAATTGGATCAAGCTTCAGATTGCAATAGTTTACGAGTGGGATTGGGGGAAAACCATAGTGCTACATTATACAAGATAGTGGCAAATGATGCATCCAATTATGGTTGTATCCTTGTACCCAGGGAATAGCTTCTTCCCTGCTGCCATCAGACTTTTAAATGGATCTACCTTGCATCAACTTGTTATCTACACCCTACATTCTCCTGCTTCTCTGACAAGTATGCTTTGTCTATACAGCATGCAAGAAATGCTGCTTTTCACTATGTTCATACATGTGACAATAAATCAAAATCAAATCCTGCAGTGTGGGGTTAGATTAACAGATCCTCTAGAACTGTGTACAAACATCTGTCATTCACACCCAAGTCAACTTTTCTAGGCAAATTTAAAAACTCTTACCTTAATATTGGGAATCCAGAAAAGGCTAACATTAAACACCCCATATGCCAAGTGACCAGTCAGGTTCAAAGCCAGGAAGTCAAAATTCAATCCAATTACACTGTTGAGAATGGAAAAATTCCATTAAAAAGGCTGAACAGGAATTTATTGGTTATTAAATTTGTCAGAAGTTCAAGTTGAGGCTTCACCTCTTACGCTGCCAGTTTTCAATAACTTGAGGGTAGAATGAAATGGACCAAGCCACAAAATAAATCCAACCAATCAGTTGGTTTATAATCTTCAGGGCATTGCTGTGCACAACTAGAAAACGCATTCGAGTTGGACTCCTGCAAAACAATTCAGGCTGTTAGATATTTAGAGAAATAAGCAACATTGACCTAGTTCCCAAAAGGCAGCAATATCTAGGAAGTGACGTGATTTGAGGCATGTTGCCAAGATTGAAATTCTTGCAGTCAGAACAAAAATGCCAACTTAAAATTATAAAAAAAAAAAGAGTGTGCCAATTGGCTGGCAAGGTGATATGTTGCAATGGACAAAGCAATCTCAACCAACAGGGAATTATAGGCTCCAAGCTCCTGGGTGAACAGTCACATTGGAAACACCAGGATTCCCAACAAGCTAAAAGTGGGACTAAATGGATTATTGGTCATTATCACACTCAGGATTTGTGCAAACAGTGCTCCCAAAGATCACGTTGGATGGGAATTTAGCCACACAGTTATAGATGTATAAGGAGCTAGTAAGGGGTTGTGAACACAGCTTTATGAGGCACTAGTGTTGAGGATTAGGGGGAGGTATTGCTGCCTATCCTTACTGATTTTGGTCGGTGTATTAGGAAGTTCAGGATCCAGTTACAGAAGGAACTGAGGCTCAGGCCAGAGTTTGATGAGTTTTGTGGGAATAATGGTGTTGCGGGCTGAACTATAGTCAATAAATAGGAATCTGTTATCTTGGTGTTCTAGGGTTGAGTGCAGGGCCAAGGAGATGGTGTTTGCTGTGAACCTACTGTGATGGTAGGTCCACTGGATCCAGACAGTCCAGGAGGCTGGAATTGATTTGTGCCATGACTAACCTTTTTGAAGCACTTAAATGGACAAAAGTCATTACAGCATGCAAGAGAGGAACTTTAGTCTTTGATTCCATTGAGACAAGTACATCGTATTGCAAAGCAGGAACCAAGTCACAGACCAACATTATATACCACTTTGGAATGTCTCAATTTGTAGAGAAGTTAAATCTATAAACCAAATCTTGGGATAAGTCAGACATACCTGATCAGTTTGCTCTTGGTTTGGAGGTAGGCAGTGACTTGTCCAACTTCAACTCCTTGAATGGTGAAACTTGATGAGTTTACAGATTTAGGCAACTTGATCTGATTAAAAAGAATAAATATTAGGTAACCAAAAGCTTGCTCAAAAGAATTCAAGATTAGGTGGCAGTAGCCACCAACAGCAATGTTAAGGAGGTGTGGAGATGGTTATATTGGCAGAAATGTAAGCCTATTTAATTAGTTACTGAAACCAATGTTATAGATCACAGGATGGAGCTGAGGATGTGGGCAGCAGGGTGTTGGATGAGCCAAGTCTGTGCATGACATGGATAGTATTTAAAACAGCAAAGTCTATTGGTGAGCTATGGAGTGTGTAGCAGAGATAGGAGCAGGCAATGGAAAGGATACAAGGTCAGAAATCACAGTGCCAAGCGTGCCAGATACTGCTTCAGTGACAAGGATATGAAACAGAGCAGGGACTAATTGATTTGATCAAGTTATGGCTGATTAAGAATTGGATGGCATACAAGCAGTACAAGGTAGGGCTGTGCAAGATTAATGAAAGGGTTGAAAATCAAATACATGCAAGAATTTGAGGCAGCTATGACTGTGCATAAAGTAGAATGATGGACAAAAATCATTTGGGAATTACAAAGGTAGCATTTGTTAAGTTAGACCTTTAAGGACTTGATAACAGATTATGTAGAGACTTCTTAGATTGTAATTAGATGAGTATTGTTGCTGGAACTACTCAACTAAACAGTCTGTCCAGTGTCATAAGTGGGAATCATAAAGTTTACTTTGTCACTTGTAACTAAGCCCAAAAAAGTATAAATAACATGAATTCTTTGCTCAGAAACCTGCAAACTACACAGGAAACTGCTCCTCAAAAGCTTGACTGTCAGTTATGAGGTGATATACACTAATACTCAATAGCTGAAACTCGAGGAGCAGATTGCCAATAAGCACAAGAGAAGCAGTGTGTGATGTACCCAAACACCAACCTCCTCATGAACCTACTCCTGGCAAGGTCCAGGCAGCAGGCGATCATCAGGGCTGTTCCTTCTGACTGCCTGCCCCTCTACCACAGCTATGTTTGGCCAGGTGTCCCTGGAGAGGGAGCATGTGGTGTCCATGGGTGCAGTTGATGCCTTCTGGGCACTGCAGGGGCTGGGGTGTGTTATAAACCCTTACAATCACGTTTTGATTTAATGTTTTAAGTTTCCTTTGGTCTTGGGTTTCTATTTGGGCCATTTCCCCCCCCCCCCCCCTTTTCCTTCTTGGGGGGGGGGGGGGGGAGCTGTGGGGCAGGGGGCTACCCCTCTTAATTTGTCCCCAAGTTAATGTAAGTTCGTTTTGCTTGTTGGGTCATTGAAAGAACGACCCAATGCAACAGAAAACCAGATGGCCATCTAATGAGAGCAAAGAACAAACAGTAGAAAACCAAATGAGGATATTCTCATCCCATTGACTGTCCTGGCAAGATTCCCCATCACTGTTTGTATGTGCATTACTAAAATATCCAAACTACAACAGTGGAACAGGGGAAAACACATTGGGTCTTCAGGCAGAGTGCACTGCCAGCTGAGGAACTCAAGAGTTAAGGTGCATGGAGGAGTTAGTGTATCTGTGGAACCTCATCTTCAGAGGTCATCTACAATTAGCTTTTATTCCAGTAGTCCCTGTTTCCACAATGACAAACACTCACCTGCTCAGGTAGTTGAACAATACATGTTTGTTTAGATGAGAAAGTCACATTGAAGGTGATGATTACAGTCTCCTGCACAGGGGCACTGGAGAGAGAGACAAATTAAACTTGTTACCAGGAACCACACAACCAAGACTCAATTTTCTCCTTCTACACCATACCTGGGCTTACCTCAATGCAATTTCAACATCCTGAGTGCTGTGGATTTCCAAGCTAACAACTTCTGGCACTATTAACGTCTCAGAGGCTTCTGTAAACATACAGCAGGCATGATTATTCATGTGGAATTCACCACCACAAAAGCAGTTGAGGCCGAAACAAGTTCAAGAGGCAGTTACGTGTAGCACAGAACATGGGCAAAGGGGACCAAGCTATTGAGTTGGGATGATCAGTTATCATAATGAATGGTGGAGCAGGCTAAACGGCCTCCTGCTCCTATATAGCAGGGAGATTGACAAATTACCTGGCCTCTTGCACCCTCATTCTAGTAATTCACAAGTTTGGATTCTTAAAGTATCACAAATCAGATCCTCTAATCCAAGATCTCGCCCACTTACGAATGGATGGGTTGCAAAGTTACAAAACACCTATTTATCCCGTAAGGCTCAAGATTGTATTGCAGGAGTCACCAAGAGCACTGCCAAAGAATCATGGAATTGGTTTTTCCTGAAGTCAGTTTAAATTGAGATTGGGTTTCTCCAAGCAGTGAATATCACTGATAAATTAGGAATGACAATAGGTTTGTTAAAAACTTACCACACTGTAGAGGGTTGAGCAGAGTGCAAACAGTAGCCACCAGGAACATCAGGCACTTCATTGTTTCTGCTTTTACAGTTGTAGGGAAAAGATCAAACTAAAGATTAACTTTTAAAAAACTAACCCCACATTGTTTAATTACAGTATCCAAGACCAATTACCCACAGCTTTACAGAGCACTAAAAACAGTCCCAAGCCTATTCTTAAACTATACTTACACTGCAAAAATCCTCACTTTGAGCCATATTCACAGTCAAGATTTCATCACCTCATTCTGAGACTAGCTAAACATGATTGCCCTGTTCTGGTGACCATTTGTGCTGTTGTTACTGCACTTGTTAGCATTGAAGGACAGAGGGTTTTGGTTGGGCTTTTCTTAGCGAGTCAATGCACACTGGTAGAAATGGTAACTGGCCTATCAGTGGATTAGATCAGGAAGTTGCACTGTTACACACCCATAGCCATTACATCCTTGACATGGTGTCCAACTAAAGCTCAACCTAACAATGTCCATTCACCCTTGGTCATCCAGCCCCCAACTGACAAAACCAAATTGCTGCCAGCCAGTGTTTATAGCTTCATATCAAGGCTTGGAAGGAAAACACATACAAGATTCCAGAGTTGTAATAGAATTTAGTTGAGTCAAATATGAAAATTAGGGCAGTTGGGTCTCAGAAGGAATTGGTGATAATTTATCTTAGGGCAGATGAAAACAAAAGGCCAAATTGGCAATATAGTTTTACAGGAGGTTACAAAGATAGGAGGGACAAGGGCAAGTTTGGGTTCTTGGCCTAAACTTTGTCCAGGCCAATGGATGATAAGAACTGTGTTAGGATGGAGGCAGTAATGTTTTTCTTGGCATTTAGGTCCATGCTCGCCAGAGCATTGAGATAGTCACACCTAGCTTTTTATTAATTTGTGGGACATGGCCATTCTGGCCATTGCCCATCCCTAGTTGCCCTCAAGATGAGGAGCCCCCTTGAATGCTGTAGTCAGTGTGTTGACCCACAATGCCATTAGCAAGTGAATTCCAGGATTTTGACCCAGCAACTGCTAAGGAATGGCAATGTATTAGCAAGTAGGGATGGAGAGTGATTTGGAGGGGAACCTGTAGGTGGTGTTTATATATCTGCTGTCCTTGTCCTTCTAGATGGAAGTGGTCATGGGTTTGGAAGGTGCTGTCCATGGGTCTTCGGTGAATTGTTGCAGTGCACTTGTAGATAGCACACACTGTTGTGACTGAGAATCACTGGATGTTTGAAGATGTGGTGCCAAACAGGCTGCTTTGTCCTGGATGGTGTCAAGTTGTGTTGTTGGAGCCACACCCATCCAGTCAAGTGGAGTATTCCATCATACTCCCAACTTGAATAGGCTTTGGGAGTCACGTGGAGTGTTACTCAATGTTACCCTCTGACCTGCTGTTGTAGCCATTGTGTTGATGTGGTTGAGTTTCTGCTCAATGGTAATCCCAGGATGTTGGCAGTTGGGGAATTCAGTGATGGTAACACCATTGAACCTCAAGGGGTGGTGGTTAGAACATCTTATTGGAGATGGTCATTGCATGGCACAAATGTTACTTGCCACCCCAAACTTGGATATTGTCCAAATCCCATTGCATTTGAACATGGACTGCTTCAGTATCTGTGTCAGAAATGGTACTGTGTATCCCACTTTGGGGATTATGACAGTCATTGATGAAGCAGCTAAAGGTGATAGGACTCTTAGCAGTGTAGAGGATCAGAAGGAACTTGGGGTTCAGGTCCATAGGATTCTTAAATCAGCCTCGCAGGTGGAGGATGTGGTCAAGAAGGTGTATGGTGTACTGGCCTTCATTAATCGAGGGATTGAGTTTAGGAGTTGGGAGGCAATACTGCAACTTTACAAGACCCTTGTCAGACCCCATTTGGAGTACTGTGTGCAGTTCTGGTCGCCTCACTACAGGAAGGATGTGGAAGCTATTGAAAAGGTGCAGAGGAGATTCACAAGGATGTTGCCTGGACTGGGAACATCCTTATGAAGGTTGAGGGAGTTCAGTCTCTTCTCCCTGGAGAGACGAAGGTTGAGAGGCGACCTGATAGAGTTTAAGACGTTGAGAGGAATAGATAGGGTGGATTCTCTGAGGCTATTTCCCAGGGCTGAAATGGTCACTACAAGAGGACACAAGTTTATGGTGCTGGGGAGTACATATGGAGGAGATGTCAGGGTAAGTTTTTCACTGAGGGTGGTGAGAGTGGAATCGGCTGCTGTCGGTGGTGGTGGAGGCGAATTTGCTGGGGTCTTTTAAGAGACTTCTGGATGAGTATATGGGATTTAATGGGATTGAGGGTTATAGATGGGCCTAGTAGGTAGGGATATGATTAGCACAACTTGTGGGCCGAAGGGCCTGTTTGTGCTGTAGTGTTCTATGTTCTATAGTTGGGTCTAGAACATTATCTTGAGGGACTCCTACAGAGAAAGTACTGATCTTCCACAAATATGTACCAGGTGTGACTCGACAGAAGAGTTTGCCCCCTAACACCCATTGATTCCAGTTTTAAGGCTCCTTGATATCACTCACCTTAGGATTGGCAGAGTTCTGATAGAACAACAATCAGCAGTAGAAGAGTTTTCCCCAGACAGCAGCCTCAGAATAAGAATTTCCCTGCTCAAAAAAAGGTGGAAAATCTTTGGAACTTTCTGCTTCCAAGAACTGTGGAAAGTGCAATCATTGATCACATACAGAACAGGTTGGGAAAATTTCTAGATACTAAAGCCATTGAGATGCACAAGAAAATGACACAAGGTTTAAAAAGTCAACCATGATCCAATTGAATCAATTAGATTCAACCAGCCCCATGTTCCAGATCAAATACAACACCAAGATTCCATTCAACCTCAGTTGACCAAGGAGATAGCGCCCAGGGAACAGAGTTTGTGATAGGGAGAGGCAGAGTATCCAGGGATCACAGTGGCTCCAATTTTGAATATTTAGTTGAAGTTTCTGCTCATCCAGCATTGGATGATAGTGTAACTAGTAGGTGAGCAATATAGGGATTTTCCCTCAACACCAGGTTCAATTCTAGTCTGTGCAAATCTCCCCCATGTCTTCAGAGAGTTCCTCCCACAGATGCACAGGTTAGGTGAATTGCACAGGTTATAGAGATAGGGAAGGGGCAGGGGGAGGGGGTGGGGAAAGGAGGCTGACTAAATACTCAGTGCAGACTTGATGGCTTCCTGCTGTCCCATAGGGATTCTATAGTTCAAGCAGTGGGAGCAGAAAGTCATGAGCATACATTTAGAACCTTAGTTTCATACAAGAGACAATGAACTCTAGGAAGGTAATTAAAGACATCAACTTAAGAGCTAGCTCCAATTAGTAGTCGAGTACTTAGTTCAAAACATTCACTTCCAGGATTTCCCCAGACAAACATCTTTTCTTTCAAGTGTTAGTTGGAAGTAATTACAAGTCAAGGACATCAAGCAAGCTATGGAAGTGATACAGGTCAGTGCTTAATCAAGTGTATTCCAAACACTAAGTAGGTTAAACTAAAAACAAAATCACCATCCAGTGCCTCAGAAATAAATGCTTGAGTCTGTATCATAAAATAACTGCAATAGATATTGTATACAAAAAATATTATAGACAACATTTTCTTCAGCCACACTAATTTAAAGAGTGAAGTATCCTTCAAATCAGAGGTTACAAGCATCAACAATTAGAATGACAAGTTGTGGATAGGGGCAGAACCCACTGCCTATATCCAGAGACAAGGAGGGCCACATTATAGTGCCTCAAAAATGATGTATAAACCATTAACTAGTGGAAAATTATACTTACAAAACCTAAACAAGACAACACTTCATAATGACCCAATCCCCCAACTCACATTGTTCCAGCTTTTATAACACCTGTCCTACGTGATTACCTAGGCCCCACCCAGAGGCGGGGCCAGGAGAGTTGAGTTCCAATTGGATGATAAGGTGAGTGATTAGTCAATAGTTCTTGTTAGCCAAACGAGCAAAACTAACTCAAATTAACTTAGGGACAAATTAAGAGGGGCAGCCCCCCAAAAAGGAAGCGGGGGGGGGGGGGAACGGCTCAAACAGAAACCAAAGTCCAAAGGAAACTTAAAATATTAAATCAAAATGTGATTGAAAGAGTCTATAATGCACGCCAGCCCCTGAGGTGCCCAGCGGGCACGGAAGGCGTCGACTGCACCCGCAGACACCGCGTGCTCCCTCTCCAGGGACACCTGGCCGCGGACGTAGCCACGGTAGAGGGGCAGGCAGTCGGGACGGATGGCCCCGTCCATCGCCCGCTGCCCGGACCTGTTGATGGAGTGATTCGTCAATAACACTGCTGGACTTTGAGTGGAGCTGTCACTGGGGAGAGGGAGAGCAGCAAATGCGTGACCAAGGTTAGACAGGTGGGACAATGCTCGAGTGTCCTGGGACAGACCCCGACAATCACGTTTTGATTTGGCGTGTTTAAGTTTCCTTTGTACCTTTTGTTTCTGTTTGGGCCGTTCCCCCTCCTTTTGGGGAGCTGCCCCCTTTTTCTTTGACCGAATGTAATTTAAGTTTGTTTGCTTGGTTCGGCCGAAAGACCGACCCGAAAGACTTGACCCGAAAGACTTGACCCAAAAGACTGACCTGAAAGACTTGACCCGAAATACTGACCCGAAAGACTTGACCCGAAAGACTTGACCCGAAAGACTTGACCCGAAAGACTTGACCCGAAAGACTGATCCGAAAGACTTGACCCGAAAGACTTGACCCGAAAGACTTGACCCGAAAGACTTGACCCGAAAGACTGATCCGAAAGACTTGACCCGAAAGACTTGACCCGAAAGACTTGACCCGAAAGACTGACCCAAAAGACTTGACCCGAAAGACTGACCCGAAAGACTTGACCCGAAAGACTGATCCGAAAGACTTGACCCGAAAGACTTGACCCGAAAGACTTGACCCAAAAGACTGACCTGAAAGACTTGACCCGAAATACTGACCCGAAAGACTTGACCCGAAAGACTTGACCCGAAAGACTTGACCCGAAAGACTTGACCCGAAAGACTGATCCGAAAGACTTGACCCGAAAGACTTGACCCGAAAGACTTGACCCGAAAGACTTGACCCGAAAGACTGATCCGAAAGACTTGACCCGAAAGACTTGACCCGAAAGACTTGACCCGAAAGACTGACCCAAAAGACTTGACCCGAAAGACTGACCCGAAAGACTTGACCCGAAAGACTTGATCCGAAAGACTTGACCCGAAAGACTTGACCCGAAAGACTGATCCAAAAGACTTGACCCGAAAGACTTGACCCGAAAGACTTGACCCGAAAGACTGACCCAAAAGACTTGACCCGAAAGACTGACCCGAAAGACTTGACCCGAAAGACTTGATCCGAAAGACTTGATCCGAAAGACTTGACCCGAAAGACTTGACCCGAAAGACTGATCCGAAAGACTTGACCCGAAAGACTTGACCCGAAAGACTTGACCCGAAAGACTGACCCGAAAGACTGACCCGAAAGACTTGACCCGAAAGACTTGATCCGAAAGACTTGACCCGAAAGACTGACCCGAAAGACTTGACCCGAAAGGCTGACCTGAAAGACTGACCTGAAAGACTTGACCCGAAAGACTTGACCCGAAAGACTTGACCCGAAAGGCTGACCCGAAAGACTTGATCCGAAAGGCTGACCCGAAAGACTTGACCTGAAAGACTTGACCCGAAAGACTTGACCTGAAAGACTGACCCGAAAGGCTGACCCGAAAGACTTGACCTGAAAGACTTGACCCGAAAGACTTGACCCGATAGACTTGACCCGAAAGACCGACCCGAAAGACTTGACCCGAAAGGCTGACCCGAAAGACTTGACCCGAAAGACTTGACCCGAAAGACTTGACCCGATAGACTTGACCTGAAAGACTGACCCGAAAGGCTGACCCGAAAGACTTGACCCAAAAGACTTGACCCGAAAGACTTGACCCGATAGACTTGACCCGATAGACTTGACCTGAAAGACTGACCTGAAAGGCTGACCCGAAAGACTTGACCCGAAAGACTTGACCCGAAAGGCTTGATCCGAAAGACTTGATCTGAAAGACTTGACCCGAAAGACTTGACCCGAAAGACTGACCCGAAAGGCTTGACCCAAAAGACTGACCCGAAAGACTTGACCCGAAAGGCTTGACCCGAAAGAACAGCCTCCAAGACAGCTCTCAAGTGCCCAAGAGAAGGTGATGGTGAATGTCTTCCTTGAGTGAGTACGGTCCATGTGATGAAGATACTGCCCAGCTCTGTTAAAGTTCCAAGAATTTGAGTCAGTGATGAAGGAACAGTCAGGAATGAACAAGAACAATGCGGACAAGTCAGGAGTGTAATGGAATGCTTCCCACTGGCCTGGATGGGTGCAGCTTCAACAACACTCAAGAAGCTCGACACCATCCAGGACAGAGCAGCCCCACTCGATTGGTACCACATTCACTCCCTCCACCACTGACACTCAGTGTGTACTATCTACAAGATGCACTGCAATAACTCACCAAAGGTTCTTAGACAGCACCTTCCAAACCCACAACCACTTCCACCTAGAGGGACAGCAGATACATGGGAACACCACCACCTGCATGTTTCCGTTCAAGTCACTCACCATCCTGACTTGGAAATATATCACCATTCCTTCACAATCACTGGTCAAAATCCTGGAATTTCCTTCCTGATGACAATGAGTCAACCTACAGAACATGGACTGCAGCGATTCAAGAAGGCATTTCATCACTACCATCTCGAGGGCAACATGACAGCTCAGAGACTATCTCTGTTGCTGTGCGGACACATGGATTTGGGCCTGTGTCCGTGGGAGTTTGCGCGTTCTCCCCGTGGTTGCGTGGGTTTCCTCCGGGTACTCCGGTTTCCTCCCACATCCCAAAAATGTGCTTTTAGGCTGATTGATTGGGTAACAAATTGTCCCTATATTGGACCTCCCTGATCCTCACACATTAGGCATAGACTAAAATCATGAATAGGTCACTGACCATGGGACGGCGGCGCGGGCTCGTTGGGCCGAAGGGCCTGTTTCCCGTGCTGTGTTGTTCTTTGTTCTTTGTTAATAAATGCTGGCCAGCCAGTGATTCCCATGTCCCATGAATGAATAAAAATATATATTTCCAAGTCACAATGTTATGTTACTTGATGACAAATTTGGTTCTCTATGCCCTACGCCCCTTCCTCCAGGCAGCTTGTTCCCAGTTTGAATCTGTATCCTTATCCATTAGGAATAGCGGCACAGTAGCACAGTGGTTAGCACTGCTGCTTCGCAACTCCTGGGTTCGATTCCCGGCTCGGGTCACTGTCTGTGTGGAGTTTGCACATTCTCCTTGTGTCTGCGTGGGTTTCCTCCGGGTGCTCTGGTTCCCTTCCACTGTCCAAAGATGTGCGGGTTAGGTTGATTGGTCATGCTAAGAAATTGCCCCTTAGTGTCCAGGGATGTGTAGGTTAGAGGGATTAGTGGGTATAATTTGGGGGTAGGGCCTGGGGGGGTTGGTGCAGACTCGATGGGCTGAAGGGCCTCTTTCTGCACTGTAGGGTTCTATGATTTTAACTTCCAGATGAGCTAGTAAGGCTGAATTCATCAGCTTATTCCGTAGCGTTAACTGCCCTCCCTCACCATGACCACTGTCTCAGCCTGTACTGTTTCCATAGCTTTGATATTCTTCTTAATCTTGAACTGAGTTGTTAATCCAACCGAGTCTCTCTTTGTTTAGTCATGGTGAAGAAAGGCATTAACTAATTAAAAAAAAACAATCATTGGGGAGGCAATGGCCGGGCAGTATTATTGCGAGACTATTGATCCAGAAATTCAACTAGTGTTCTGGGGACCTGGGTTTGAATTCCGACACAGTGGATGATAGAAGTTGAATTCAATAAAAAATATCTGGAATTAAGAATCTACTGATGAAACCATTGTCGGAAAAACCAATCCGGGTCACTAATTCCCTTTAGGGAAGGAAATCTGCCTTCCTTACCTGGTCTGGCCTACATGTGACTCTAGACCCACAGCAATGTGGCTGACTCTGAACTATCCTCGGCAACTGGGGATGGGCAATAAATTCTGGCCAGCAAGCGATGCCTATATCCCACAGATGAATCTAAAAACATTAACTCATTAATTGGAGAGCAGCAGGAATGAGCGAGAGTGGAGTGGGGTATAAAAGAGGCTGATGGGTGCACAGAGTACAGACTGGATCCAAAACATGATGTCAGGAATAAAGAATAACATTGGCAAAGGAAAGTAGTTTATTGGTGAGTGGCTGGTGAATAATTCTACTTTCCAGTTTGCGATGAATAGTCTGTAAAGTTAAGGCATAGCATCTCGGCTGTCTGGTAAGTACATCCCGTGACATGTGGGCAGTTGTGATCTTTTTCCATGGCAAATGGTATGTTGGTCTTTATTGTTGGAGGATTTGAGTACAGGAGTAAAAATGTCTTGCTGCAATTGTAAGACTGCACCCGGAGTATTGTATGCAGTTTTGGTCTCCTTACCAAAGGAAGGGTATACTTTCCATTTAGTGAGTGTAACGTGGGTTCGCCAAGACTGAATCCTGAGATGGCAGGGTTGCCTTACAAGGACAGGTTGAGGAGACTGGGCTCATATTCACAAGGGTTTAGAAGAATGAAAGGTGATCTCACTAAACTACAGAAAATTTGTGCAGGGATTGACAGGGAAGATGCAGGAAGGATGTTCCCTCTGGATAAGGGGTCTGGAACCAAGAGGCACAATCTCAGAATAAGAGTCAGGAAGAATTTCTTCATTCAAAGGATTGTGAATCTTTGGAATTCTTGAACTTTGAATGCTATGGGGGGTCAGTCATTCAGAATGTTCAAGGCAGCAATTGATGGATTTCTATTCATTAAAGATACCAAGCGATACGGGGATAGTGCAGGAAAACGGTATGGAGGTAGAAGGTCATTCATGATGTAGTTGCATGGTGGAGCAGGTTTGAGAGGCTGAATGGATTACACCCTCTCTTATGTCCTACATTCCTATGTTCCTATCATGAATCCTCAGCCACCTCTCTATCTAACCAATCTACTGCTCAAAATCCCCCACATTTTTTCAGCAACTCCAGATTCATGCTTTATTTTCATCCACTCTGAATATACTGTTCAGCCTCCCAATCCTCACTCTTTAGAAACTAGTCCAAACTCCAATGCTCAGATCTGATCTCTTACCATGTCCCACTCACTCAGCGCTGATCTCTATGGACTCCTGATCCAGGACTGGGATTGATCCAGAGTTGGGATTATTGATCCACAATTGGGATTATTGATCCAGGACTGGGGATTATTGATCCACGATTGGGATTATTGATCCAGAGTTGGGATTATTGATCCACAATTGGGATTATTGATCCAGAGTTGGGATATTGATCCACAATTGGGATTATTGATCCAGACTGGGATTATTGATCCACGATTGGGATTATTGATCCAGAGTTGGGATTATTAATCCCTGGATTGGATTATTGACAGTAAGGAGTCTAACAACTCCAGGTTTAAGTCCAACCGATTTATTTGATAGTAAACTCACAAGCTTTCGGGACTTTACCCTTCGTCAAGTGAATGGAGAGCTCTGGCCACAGACAGAGCATATAACAGCACAGACAGTTTACAGATTATTGATTAGAATGCAAGTCTTTACAACTAACCTGCTATTCAAGTCTTAAAGAGGCCAACAATGTGAGTGGAAGGAGCATTAAGCACAGGTTTAAAGGGATGTGTATTGTCTCCAGACAGTACAGTAAGTGAGGTTTTGCAAACCCAGGCAAGTCATGGGGGTTACAGATAGTGTGACATGAACCCACATTTGGATTATTGATTCAGGAATGGAATTATCCAAATAGGGAGGTGGAGAATAAACAGGAACTACAGACCAGTGAGCCTATTGAATATAAAAGTAGGGAGGTCTTGCTGCAGCTGTATAGGGCATTGGTGAGGCCGCAGCTGGAGTACTGTGTGCAGTTTTGGGCGCCGCACTTACACAAGGATATTTTGGCCCTGGAGGGGAGTGCAGAGGAGGTTTACTAGGATGATACCGGAGTTGAGGGGATTGAGCTATGAGGAGAGGCTGAATAAACTAGGCTTGTACTCGTTAGAGTTTAGAAGAATGAGGGGAGATCTCATTGAGACGTATAAGATGATGAATGGGATGGATAGGATAGAGGTGGAGAGACTCTTCCCGCTCAAAAAAGACAGTAGGACTGGGGGGCACAGCCTCAAGATAAAGGGGAGGCAGTTTAGAACAGAGTTGAGGAGGAACTTCTTCACTCAAAGGGTGGTGAATCTCTGGAATTCTCTGCCCGTTGAAGTGGTGGTGGCTGCCTCGCTAAATATTTTTAAGAAGCGGGTTGATGGGTTTTTGATAAGAGAGGGGATTAAGTGTTATGGGGAGAGGGCGGAAAGGTGGAGCTGAGCCACGACAGATCAGCCATGATCTTATTGAATGGCGGGGCAGGCTCGAAGGGCCAGATGGCCTACTCCTGCTCCTATTTCTTATGTTCTTATGTTCTTAAGTTACTAGAGTCCATTATCAAGGATTTTGTAATTCGGTATTTGGAAGGCAGTGGGGATAATCGGACAAATCAGCATGGATTTACAAAGGGGAAATCATGCTTGATGAATCTAATGGAATTTTTGAGGATGTAACCAGTAGAGTTGATTGAGGGGAACCAGTGGATGTGGTTTATTTAGACTTTTAGAAGGCTTTCGACAAGGTCTCACTGAACAAACTGCTATGTAAAGTCAAAGCACCTGGGATTGCAGGTAATGTCTTGAGATGGATAGAAAGCTGGTTAGCTGATAGGAGAGCAAAGAGTTGGCATAAATGGGCCTTTTTCTGATTGGCAGTCAGTGAGTAGTGAGGTTCTGCAGGGATCTGTGCTGGGACCCCCAACTGTTCACATTATATATTAATGATCTGGAAGAGGGAACTCAATATATTATCTCCAAATTTGCAGGTGATACAAAGTTGGGTGGGAGGGGTGAGCTGTGAGGAGGATGCAGAGATGCTTCAGTGTGACTTGGACAGGCTGAGTGTGTGGGTATCTGCATGGCAGATGCAGTATAATGTGGATAATAGGAAGACAGATTATTACTCGTAAATTGAGAGAGATGGCTACTCAATAAGACATTGGCGTCCTCGTGTATCGGTTGCTGAAGGAGCCTTGGTGAGTTGCTGCGGGAGCAATTGTTATAATTGAGGAAGCATCAAGTGGAAAAAATTCCCAGGCTCGGGGATCTGGGAATATCCTTTAAAATGGTGAAGACCTTTGATAAGGTGGATGGTGGAGAAAGACACCCTTAAGGGCCCAATCACCAAGGGACTCTGCAGCCAATGGGGTACGAGAGTGCAGTCACTGACATAAGGTAGGAAAGGCAGCCGCCAATGCGTGCACAGTAAGATCCCACAAACAGTAGTATCGCAATGATCAGATAATCTATTGTCCTGTTGGTTGAGGGATGAATGTTGGCCAGGAGGCTGGGGAGAATGCTCCTGCTTGAGTTAAAAATTATGTCTGGGGATCTTCTCTGTTCCCCCCCTCCCCCCACCCCCCACCCCCCCCCCCCCAAACAAGGGAGGGCGGAGGGGAATTGAACGTGGGTGCCTCCTGCAGCACTGAGTTGGAATTGATGCTGTGCTGATGCCACTGGCAGTGAACCAGCCTGCTGCCTCAGAGTTAGTGTTTGTGACTGGGTAAATCCAGCACACACACCAACGGGTTGTCCCAGAATCTCTTTACTCTGAAAGAGCGTGGAAGTGGCTGCCGTCACGGGGGGGGGGGAGGGGGGGGGGCAGACTGACGCAGAGAGCAGAATATATTTGAGGAGGGTGTCGGGGGTGGGGCACGGTGATTAGCACCGCTGCCTCACAGCGCCAGGGAGCCGGGTTCGATTCCCGGCTCGGGTCGCTGTCCGTGTGGAGTTTGCACATTCTCCCCGTGCCTGGGTGGGTCCCCACAGTCCGAAAGACACGTCGGTTAGGGCGCATTTAGGCCGTGCTAAATTCTCCCTCGGTGTACCCGAACAGGCGCCGGGGGTGTGGTGACCCAGGGGATTTTCACAGTCACTTCATTGCAGCGTTAATCTTCTTGCCATGAATGAATAAAGAGGAGGAAGGGAAGGAGGGTGGGAGCAGAGTGATGGCCTGTTATATGTCAAAGAACAAAGAACAATCCAGCATGGGAAACAGGCCCTTCGGCCCAACGAGCCCGCGCCGCCACATCACCCTGCACCTATTCTACCCTGCATGTCTACAAATGGAACCCTACTCAGTCAGATTCAGGGAAGAAATAGTGTCAATTTGGTAAAAACCGATTAGCCTGAGAGCACATTTTTGGGGTGTGGGAGGAAACCGGAGCACCGGAGGAAACCCACGCAACCACAGGGAGAATGCGCAAACTCCCACAGACACAGGCCCAAATCCATGTGTCCTGCACAGCCAGCAGTGCTAGTCACTGAGCTGTTGCGGCGCCCGTCTACCGGTCCAGGATCAAGCACACACACCGACATGAAGTACTAGGCCACTCCTGGAACTTCCAAGAGCAGCCCACGCACGACCCGCCGTGTGAATTCCCCACGTTTGACAACGAGGTGGATCTCCACCTGTGGAATAAAGACAAAAATATTAATCTTACAGCCTGCCTTTCGGTGTCTCCCGAGGTTTTAACCCTATTTAACATCCCCTACCATATCCCTCCATTCTCGTTTCACTCATGTGCCTATCTAACTGCATCTTAAATGAGTCCAACGTTCCCGCCTCCACCACCCTACTCGGTAGCGCGTTCCAGACCCCCACAACTCTCTGCGTAAAGAACCTTCTTCTCACCTCCAAATTATACCTCTCCCCCCCTCACCCTTAAATGATGACCTCTCGTGTTCGTACCCAGTCTAAGGGAGCAGTCTGGGGAACTGGGCTAAGTGTGTGTGTGTGTGTGTGTTTGTGTGTGTGTGAGTGTGTGTTTGTGTGTTTGTGTGTGTGTTTGTGTGTTGTGTGTTTGTGTGTGTGTGAGTTGTGTGTTTGTGTGTTTGTGTGTGTGTTTGTGTGTTGTGTGTTTGTGTGTGTGTGAGTGTGTGTTTGTGTGTGTGTTGTGTGTTTGACACAGTGAGCACGTGA
>CM075746.1:54763902-54914784 GCA_037974335.1 Prionace glauca | reverse complement strand
AAATGGAAGGGATGCTTTCATTGATGGGATGTTCTAGGATGAGATGTCTTAGGATAAGGGGCAGCAAATTTAAAACAGAGATGAGGAGAAGCTACATCTCCCAAAGGGTTCTGAATCTGTGGAATTCACCACCCCAAAGTGTGGTGGGTGCTGGGACAGTGAGTAAATTTAAAGAGGAGTTAGACAGATTTATGGGGAGAAGGCAGGAAAATAGGGATGAGGAGCATATCAGCTATGATTGAATGGCGGAGTGGACTCAATGGGCCGAATGGCCTAGTTCTGCTCCTATATTCATGAACTTATAAAGGGCAGGTGGAAAAATCACGAGGCCACAGGGGGATAACAGTAGGCATTCCGAATATCTTGAGAGTGAAGATTTGAGACGGGAGACGACCCAGACCAAGAAGGTCAGTAAGAATCACTTTTGTGAAGAGGAAGCAGAGGGACTCTCAGACCCGATCTACAGCCCACCAAGCCACCCTTATGGGCAGTATAGCCGAATCCTGGGTGTTTCTTGTACACATAGTGGGTATTTTACGGATAACTAAATTTAATAAAATTTGTTGCATTATATCTGTGTCCATACCTTATTCTTCTCATAGATAAAGGCAGAACTTTGATTAGAACATTAGAACATTACAGCGCAGAACAGGCCCTTCGGCCCACGATGTTGCGCCGACCAGTTACAAAACAATGACCCACTAGCCTAAACCAATCCCTTTTCGTCCATAAACCTATCCACAGATCTCTTAAACGCCCCCAAACTAGGCGCATTTACAACTGCAGCTGGCAGGGCATTCCAGTCCCTCACCACCCTCTGGGTAAAGAACCTACCCCTGACATTAGTCCTATAACTACCCCCCCTTAATTTAAAGTCATGCCCCCTCGTGCTAGCTTTCTCCATCCTAGGAAAAAGGCTATCACTATCTACCCTATCTAAACCTCTAATCATCTTATATGTTTCAATGAGATCCCCTCTTAGCCACCTTCTTTCCAGCGAAAACAACCCCAAATCTCTCAGTCTCTCCTCATAGGATCTCCCCTCCATACCAGGCAACATCCTGGTAAACCCCTTCTGCACCCTCTCCAAAGCTTCTACATCCTTCCTGTAATGTGGGGACCAGAACTGCACACAAAACTCCAAGTGCGGCCGCACCAGAGTTGTGTACAGTTGCATCATGACGCTGCGACTCCTAAATTCAATCCCCCTACCAATAAAAGAAGCTGGTCACAGTATCTAGATTGGACTGATACAACTAATCTGATTCACTTTGTCACAGTGGCTCAGTGTGAGTTCATTAAGATAGGGGAGGCAAACATGAAGGAGAATTAAACATCAAACATCTAAAACACTGGGGCTTAACTTTATAACTACCTCATTTATCTTGTCTGGGATATTAGACCTCAGGGAGCTATAATTTACTCCTTAGAAGAGGAATGTCTCTCCCTCTCTAACCTCCCCCTTCCCGACTGGAGGTCTCAAAGCAGAGTGAATGAGGGCAAATAGCAAATAGTTAGAACATAGAACATAGAACATTACAGCGCAGAACAGGCCCTGCGGCCCACGATGTTGCGCCGACCAGTTACAAAAACAATGACCCACTAACCTAAACCAATCCCTTTTTGTCCATAAACCTATCCACGGATCTCTTAAACGCCCCCAAACTAGGCGCATTTACAACTGCAGCTGGCAGGGCATTCCAATCCCTCATCACCCTCTGGGTAAAGAACCTACCCCTGACATCCGTCCTATAACTACCACCCCTTAATTTAAAGCCATGCCCCCTCATGCTAGATTTCTCCATCCAAGGAAAAAGGCTATCACTATCCACCCTATCTAAACCTCTAATCATCTTATATGTTTCAATAAGATCCCCTCTTAGCCGCCGCCTTTCCAGCGAAAACAACCCCAAATCTCTCAATCTCTCCTCATAGGATCTCCCCTCCATACCAGGCAACATCCTGGTAAACCTCCTCTGCACCCTCTCCAAAGCCTCCACATCCTGTGCACGGTAGCACAGTGGTTGGGCGGCACAGTAGCACAGTGGTTAGCACTGCTGCTTCACAGCTCCAGGGTCCTGGGTTCGATTCCCGGCTCGGGTCACTGCCTGTGTGGAGTTTGCACATTCTCCTCGTGTCTGCGTGGGTTTTCTCCGGGTGCTCCGGTTTCCTCCCACAGTCCAAAAATGTGCGGGTTAGGTTCATTGGCTATGCTAAAATTGCCCCTTAGTGTCCTGGGATGTGTAGGTTAGAGGGATTAGCAGGTAAATGTGTAGGGATATGGGGATAGGGTCTGGGTGGGATTGTGTTGGGTGCAGACTCGATGGGCCGAAGGGCCTGTTTCTGCACTGTAGGGTTCTATAGTTCCTGTAATGTGGGGACCAGAACTGCACACAAAACTCCAAGTGCGGCCGCACCAGAGTTGTGTACAGTTGCATCATGACGCTGCGACTCCTAAATTCAATCCCCCTACCAATAAACGCCAAGACACCGTACGCCTTCTTCACAACCTTATCTACTTGACTCCCTCAGTTCTCAGGACCGTACATCTTGCCAAGCTGGTGCCAAGTTGGGCACCCAAGCTGCGTGCCCATTGCTCAGCCTCTCCGATTTGCCTAACCTCCCGATCACAGCTGCCGCTGTTCTAATCGGTTCCTCCATCCCCGCCGGGCAATGCTGCTTCCCACAACGGCTGCCAACTGCAGCCGGGATTGATTCTCCTCAGAGCTGGCTGGGCTCTGATGCCCCAGTGGTTCTCGTACACCTCTCTGGAAATGGGACACCGCTGGTAAGTTCACCGTCGGGTGTCTGTTTAACAGGCTTGGTTACCTTTCTGCCACCTTCTCGTGCAATGGCCTCCCACCAGCCCAGTTGCCTTGAGGAACGTCTGCCAGTGACATAACCGGAATATCCGGACCTCCCTCGGGATATAACTCCCGCCATCCAGCCTGACACCAGTCCGCAGACAAACTCCCAGCCGTTCCGAAGAATCTTCTGTCCAATTCTCGGTGAAGGTAGAATTCCAAATAAATGTTCAGTTTGTGCTACTTGTGAAGATTGATGTGTTTTTGCCAGTTATTTTGGATGAGATGCTTTCCCCTCTTTCAAGGTCAAACCAAATAGACAAACTCAAATTAGATTAGGACAAAGTAAAAGGGGGGCAGCTCCCCAAAAGGAAGGGAAACGGAAACAAAAAGTACAAAGGAAACTTAAGACACGTCAAATCGAAATGTGATTGTCGGGGTCTATAACGCACCCCAGCCCCCTGCTATAGAACCCTACAGTGCAGAAACAGGCCCTTCGGCCCATCGAGTCTGCACCCAACACAATCCCACCCAGACCCTATCCCCATATCCCTACACATTTACCTGCTAATCCCTCTAACCTACACATCCCAGGACACTAAGGGGCAATTTTTAGCATAGCCAATGAACCTAACCCGCACATCTTTGGACTGTGGGAGGAAACCGGAGCACCCGGAGAAAACCCACGCAGACACGAGGAGAATGTGCAAACTCCACACAGGCAGTGACCCCGAGCCGGGGAATCGAACCCAGGACCCTGGAGCTGTGAAGCAGCAGTGCTAACCCACTGTGCTACCGTGCCGCCCCACCACACTGCGGTGCCCAGTAGGCGCGAAAGGTGTCGACTGTGCCCGCGGACACCGCATACTCCCTCTCCAGGGACACCTGGCCGTAAACATAACCGCGGTAGAGGGGCAGGCAGTCGGGATGGACGACCTCACCCCGTTCGCCCGCTGCCTGGATCTGTTGGTGGCGCGTCTCGCCAGGCCCAGGAGCAGGTTCGCCAGGAGGTCGGCATCCCTCCCCTCCCCTCTCCGCACCGGGTGGAATGACATGCTATCTACCATCACGATAGCCTGATAATATTAAACCATTAATCTGAGGGGACAGAGCCTGGATACTGAATGCAATGACAGTTCTCTTCTAAGGAGTAAATTATAGCTCCCTGAGGTCTAATATCCCAGACAAGATAAATGATTTAGTTACAAAGTTGAGCCCCAGTGTTTTAGATGTTTGATGTTTAATTCTCCTTCATGTTTGCCTCCCATATCTTAACGAACTCACACTGAGCCACTGTGACAAAGTGAATCAGATTTCACTCTGACGTAGTTGGTTTTTTTTGCAGTTTTTTAAAATTTGTTGGTGGGATGTGGGTGTCACTAACTGGGCCAGCATTCAGCTCGTCATATCTGCAGCAGTTTTCCAAACAAGCATCGTGTCATCCCCGTCCCTTTTTGCCCCTCAGCTGACTGACTTGCTAGGCCATTTCAGAGGGCACTTAAGGGTGAATTTCTGTGTGTCTTGGAGTCAGAGGTAGGCCAGACCAGTTGAAGATGGCAGATTTCCTTTCCTAGGTGTATGTGTACTTAAATCCCTGAAAGTTGGGAATCAAGTAGATAGGGTCGTTAGGAAGGCGTAAGGTGTCTTGGCGTTTATTGGTAGGGGGATTGAATTTAGGAGCCGCAGCGTCACGTTGCAACTGTACACAACTCTGGTGCGGCCGCACTTGGAGTACTGTGTGCAGTTCTGGTCCCCACATTACAGGAAGGATGTGGAGGCTTTGGAGAAGGTGCAGAGGAGGTTTACCAGGATGTTGCCTGGTTTGGTGGGGAGGTCCTATGAGGAGAGACTGAGGGATTTGGGGTTGTTTTCGCTGGAAAGAAGGCGGCTAAGAGGGGATCTTATTGAAACATATAAGATGATTAGAGGTTTGGATAGGGTGGACAGTGATAGCCTTTTTCCTCGGATGGAGAAAGCTAGCACGAGGGGGCATAGCTTTAAATTAAGGGGGGGTAGTTATAGGACTGATATCAGGGGTAGGTTCTTTACCCAGAGGGTGGTGAGGGATTGGAATGCCCTGCCTGCTGCAGTTGTAAATGCGCCTAGTTTGGGGGCATTTAAGAGATCCGTGGATAGGTTTATGGACGAAAAGGGATTGGTTTAGGTTAGTGGGTCATTGTTTTTGTAACTGGTCGGTGCAACATCGTGGGCCGAAGGGCCTGTTCTGCGCTGTAATGTTCTATGTTCTAAAGGACATTAATGAACCAGATGGGGTTTTTATGACAATTGACAATAGTTTCATGGGCATCATTAGATTATTAATTCTGGATCTTTATTGAATTCAAATTTCACCGCCAGCTACGGTGGAATTCGAACCTGGGTTGCGAGAGTATTACCCTGGGTCTCTGGATTACTAGTCCAGTGACAATACCAGTACGCCACCGCCTCCCCAGTGTGACGTCTCCCTTTGTGGTTGGTTTCATGAACTTTTTCTAGTTACCCTGTCCTTGCGTTGCGATCTCCTGACATGGTTTTTTTTTGTAATCCTTTTTTCTCCAGCAGGAGTTGTATTTCCACATTATTCCGAGGCATTCAGCTCCAACGGTGAAAGATAAGTCACAAAGATTTGGGGAAAGCTTGGCAGGAGGGACATTTCACGTTCCATCCATATTCACCGCGTGGCTTCAGGTTTACCATCCCTGCTTAATGTCCGACAAGTCACCTTGAATATCGCAGCCAACCTCATGCTCCATCACACTGTAGGGTTGACCTCCTTCATCGGAGTGGATGGCGGATCCAAAAGAGAAAATGCTGGAAAATCTCAGCGGGTCTGGCAGCATCTGTAAGGAGAGAAAAGAGCTGATGCTGAGTCCAGGTGACCCTTTCTCAAAGCTGAGTAGTGGATCTTTCTGTTTAACTGACGTAGATATTCTAAGACCACCCACATTTCTTCAACCACCTCCTCCCCCCAGGAATATTCTTTCTGGATCTAGTCCTGTTAGAACATAACATAAGAACATAAGAAATAGGAACAGGAGTAGGCCATCTAGCCCTTCGAGCCTGCCCCGCCATTCAATAAGGTCATGGTTGATCTGACGCGGATCAGTTCCACTTTCCCGCTTTCTCCCCATAACCCTTAATTCCCCTGTCTATCAGAAATCTATCTACCCGTGGCTTAAACATATTCAACGAGGTAGCCTCCATTGCTTCAATGGGCAGTGAATTCCAGAGATTCACCACCCTCTGAGAGAAGAAGTTCCTCCTCATCTCTGTTCTAAACTGCAACCCTCCCCCCCACCTTATTTTGAGGCTGTGCCCTCCAGTCCTGGTGTCCTTTCCAAGTGGAGTTAAAAGTTGATAGGTTTCTATGAGATCTCCCCTCATTCTTCTGAACTCCAGTGAATACAATCCTAACAGGGTCAATCTCTCCTCATATGTCAATCCTGCCATCCCAGGAATCAGCCTGGTAAACCTTTGCTGCACTCCCTCTATAGCAAGGAACATCCTTCCTCAGATAAGGACACTGAATCTGTACACAATACTCCAGGTGTGGCCTCACCGAGGCCCTGTATAATTGCAGTAAAACATCCCTATCCCTAAACACGAATCCTCTCGCTATGAAGACTGGGCTTTCAATAGAATGTGGAACCCACCAGGGGTTATTTTGGAGCAAGCTAATAACAAATGCTAAACTCCTGAAACATGGCTGCTTGTAGTTTTGCCTTTATTCTTGCTTTATGCTTTTAAAACTCTATTCTAACTCTTTTAAACTCTGTAACAGAGCTATGACTGTAACACTACATTCTGCACTCTCTCCTTTCTTTCTGTATATATGGTATGTTTTGTCTGCATAGCGCACAAGAATCATAGAACCCTACAGTGCAGAAAGAGGCCCTTCGGCCCATCGAGTCTGTACCAACCACAATCGCCCCCAGGCCCTACCCCCATATCCCTACATATTATACCCACTAATACCCTCGAACCTACGCATCCCTGGACATTAAGAGGCAATTTCTTAGCACGGCCCAATCAACCTAACCCGCACATCTTTGGACTGTGAGAGGAAACCCACGCAGACACGAGGAGAATGTGCAAACTCCACACAGACAGTGACCCGAGCCGGGAATCGAACCCAGGACCTGGAGCTGTGAAGCAGCAGTGCTAACCCACTGTGCTACCGTGCCGCCCTGAATGCAGACAGGTATGATGTGGAGATGCCGGCATTGGACTGGGGTGGGCACTGTTTAAAAAGTCTCACAACATCAGGTTAAAGTTCAACAGGTTTATCTGGAAGCTCTCAGAGTGCTGTTCCTTCTTGAAGTGACTCCCTCTTGAAGGAACAGCGCTCCGAAAGCTCGTGATTCCAAATAAACCTGTTGAATTTTAACCTGGTGTTGTGAGACTTCTTGCTGTGCAGGCACGTATGATTGTAACAATACTAAGATGAAATTTGCACTGCTTTTCATGATGATGTAGGGTGGAAACTCAAACATTACAAGGACAGTGCCTTTAGCTCTCAAGCCTGTTTTGTTGCCATTCATTGAGATCATGGTTCATTTGCCACCTAATTCCATCCATTCAAGAGCAAGATTTATCATCATCATTGTGCCTGCTGCCAACATGGAGTAGCCACCAATCCAGCTCTGTGCATACACACTGGTCCACACGTACACAGAAAACCATTTCCCGATGCTCCATATGATTTTGATTTATTCCACCAGGGTCCAAAGGTTGAAGGAGCTCGGGATTCCTTCCTGCTCGCCTGTAACACTTTCAACTTGTCTCTATTTGCTTGCAGACAATTCGAAGAGGCTGGAATCCATGCCAGTCTTGTACATTGTTTCCAAAATTGATGTTTTTCCAGCCCCGAAGCTCACACACACTCATGGAAGGCTCATTCTGATAATGTTCCACTGAAACACTGAGCCCTACTGCACCACCACCCAATGCCCCCCCCCCCAAACACCCATCCCAACACCATCACCACCCTCAGCTGCCCCCCAGGCTCTGCCTGAAAGTGAGCTGGATTATTTTTGAAAATAAATCGTTTCATTTTCAGTGGGAGCAATGACACTACTTTATTCATTCATGAGTGCCGCTATGCCACTCGTTGTACAATCTCGGACTGCCCTTGGCTTGCTAAACCATTTCAGAGGGCACTTAAGGGTCAACCGCATATCTGTGAAGCCAGATTGGGGTAATGACGGCAGATTTCCTTCCCTAAAGGGCATTAAGGAGCCAGATGGATTTTCCAGATTTTTATTGAATTTATATTTCACCATCTGCCGCGATGGGATTTGAACCCAGGTCCCCGGAACATTAACCCAGGTCTCCAGTGACAACCCCTGAGTCTTTCTGTTGGAGAAGGAGGAAGCATCTGCGATCAAATTTGAACACTAACGATCAAATTAAGTTCCCAGCAGCTACAAGTAAACATTAGAGACAGTACCATCTTTTATTGTTAAATGTCTATTTGCATTTTTAAAATATTGTCTCATCGACACTCATTCTCAATCAATGACATGACAAAGTGTTGGTTTGAATCTATTGGGTCAGTGTCACAATGATGTTGGGCACACATGCGACAGCAAACATATCCACCATCACCCGGCTTCAAGAAATAACAAAAACCTGAATTTATAGAGCATCTTTCACACACACACACATCACCAAGCTGTGATGGGCAGCACGGTAGCACAGTGGGTTAGCACTGCTGCTTCACAGCTCCAGGGTCCTGGGTTCGATTCCTGGCTCGGGTCACTGTCTGTGTGGAGTTTGCACATTCTCCTCGTGTCTGCGTGGGTACTCCGGGTTTCCTCCCACAGTCCAAAAATGTGCAGGTTAGGTTGATTTGGCCATGCTAAGAAATTGCCCCTTTAGTGTCTAGGGATTGGTAGGTTAGTGGGTATAATAGGGATGTGGGGGTAGGGCCTCGGTGGGATTGTGTTCGGTGCAGACTCAAAGGGCCTCTTTCTGCACTGTAGGGTTTCTATAATTCTGTACGAACTGTTTCAAACGCTCTATCATGTGTCAAGATCTTATGTACAATTGGATCTTATGTACAATTGGATCTTATATACAATGAATCACCATCTCGGTGAAGAGCCATCTTAGTCTATGCATGAAATACCAGAGTGGAGCTGAAACCCAAAAGCCTCTGACTCAAGAGTGCACCCCATTGAGCCAAACTGTTTCTGCATTCCTCCAGGTTCCACATGTCATCTGGTGTGAATCAGAGATGAGCTTAGTCCCAGTGAGCATGTGAAAAGCAAAGCGTTCATTAGACATGTAACTGAATCACCGCGCGTGACAGCAGTGTAATTTGTCAAGAAATTAGCGTGCTGAGTCATCCAGATGGAGAGTTTTACGATCCTCATACTTGGATGAGTAATGTAAGGCTTTGAGATTTCAGAACAAAGCACCTCCCACATAATTAACTTATTATTAATGTTAGCAACACATCGCTCAGTGAGGGCACGCAACCCACCTTCCAGAATGAGACTCAGGAGAAGGGGCAAAAGGGCACCAGAAAGTGCCATAACATACTGATAGTGATAACACCAGATTTACACTGGTGTTGCTCGCTCATTCAGCACTGAACCAGATTAACACCAGGAGAGGGGAAGGATTGGGGGAATTTTTAATTTCCCTGCCTGGGTGATAATTGCAGTAAAAAGTCTGACAACACCAGGTTTTAGTCCAACCTATTTATTTGATAATATTCTCACAAGCTTTCGTCAGGTGAATGGAGAGTTCTGGCCTCAGACAGAGCATATAAAGCACAGACAGTTGCTGATTAGAATGCGAATCCTTACACCTAACCTGCTGTTCAAGTCTTAAAGTGGCTGATAATGTGAGTGGAAGGAACACTGATCACAGTTTAAAGAGATGTGTATTGTCTCCAGACAGTACAGTAAGTGAGGTTTTGCAAACCCAGGCAAGTCACGGGGGTTACAGATAGTGCGACATGAACGACAAGAACCCTCGAAAGCTTGTGAGAATATTATCAAATAAATCGGTGGGACTGAAACCTGGTGTTGTCAGACTTTTTACTGTGTTTACGCCAGTCCAATGCCGGCATACCCACATCATGGGTGATAATTGGACAGAGTGATTGACTTTAACAGGTCATGGTCTCAATGTTATCCAGTTGTTTAGAACATAGAACATTACAGCGCAGTACAGGCCCTTCGGCCCTCGATGTTGTGCCGACCAGTGGAACCAATCTAATGACCCTCTAACCTAAACCATTCCAATGTTATCCATATGCCTATCCACTGACCATTTGAACGCCCTTAAAGTTGGCGAGTCCACAACTGCTGCAGGCAGGGCATTCCACGCCCTTACTACCCTCTGAGTAAAGAGTTCAATTCCACAACTTGCCCCAAAGACACCTTCGCCAACAGTCTCTGCGTTTGGCATGTGAGTGAGATGTCTCAGTCCTTGTTACAAAGAACGTCACCATTTCTGCATTATCAGAGTTTATCTATCTTCAGTCAGGATTCAGAATCACACTGGGATTTTTCACCCATTACTGAATTGTATTCACTCCTGGAATACCGAGGTGGGGTGGGGAGGGAGGGGGGGGGGGATTCTCTCACCTCGCTATGCCTGCCGCTGAATGTGCCAATCCTGGAGATTAGTGTGTGAGCCTAAAATCAGTTTCATACTAGTTTGCAATTCCCCTGGCAACGTTCTACTGGGGCAAACAGGATCGAACCCAGAAAGGTTGGTGTATTTAAAGTAGCTAATCATAGCGAAAGTAGTTAAATCAGAGAATCATAGAACCCCTACATTGTAGAAGGAGGCCATTCGGCCCATTGAGACTGCACTGACTCTCTGACAGAGTATCCAACCATTATTCTCGCTGTTATGAAAAGAGTGCAATCCTATGAAAAAAGGAGAGTTTCAGACCTGTTTTTTGGGTGAGTTTGAAATGCAATCTTATGGCATTTAGTGCAAAAAGGTGCCAGGATGCGATTCTCGCCAGTAAGTGGGGGGAGGGGAAGGTGGGGAGTGGAGCCACTGCTGCCGTTGTGCATTGGCGATGGAGGGAGTGAATGTGGCAGATAGGGTGCCAATCAAGTGGGGCTGCTTTTTCCTGGATGGTGTCGAGCTTCTTGAGTGTTGTTGGAGCTGCACCCATCCGGGCAAGTAGGAAGTATTCCAACAAACTCCTGACTTGTGCCTTGTAGATGGTGGACAGGCTCTGGGGAAACAGGAGGTGAGTCACTTGCTGCGGTGTTCCCAAACTCAGACCTGCTCTTGAAGCCATAGTATTTCTATGGATGTCCACCTAAGTTTCTGGTCAATGGTAACCCCCAGCGTGTTAATGGCGGGGGGAATCAGTGGTGATATTGCTACTGAATGCTACAGGGAAATTATTATTCTCTCTTGTTGGAATTGTCTGGTACTTGCATTGCATGACTACTATTTGCCAGTTCAAGCCTGGATATTGTTCAGATCTTCCTGTATTCAGGCACGGACTGTTTGAGGAATTGCAGGTTGGACTAACATTGTACAATCAAGAACAAACAAAGACCAACACAGCACAGGAAACAGGCCCTTCGGCCCTACAAGCCCATTCGGCCCATTTTAACACTCAGCGAGCGCCTCATTCCAATCCTCCTTCTGCCTACGACTTTTGTCTACACCTCTTATTTTTTCGTTCGGGCCGTTCCCCCTCCTTTTGGGGAGCTGCCCCTTTTACTTTGTCCCTGAGTTAATTTGAGTTGGTTTGTTTGCTTTGCCCTAAAAGAGGCAGAGAGTTTGTGTGGAGGATTCTCCTGCAGAATTGTTGAGTTTGAACCAGAAGGAAGGAGGGAAGGAGGAGGAGCCATTGCCTACCTGCTGTTCGGCTGCTGGAGGGTGCTCCCTCCCTGGGGGGAGAGAGGGAGAGACACAGAGAGTTTCTTTTTATCAACTACAGGAGGGAGGAAGGAGTGAAGTCCCCCCACCCACTGCTGCTGCCCCCAATGCAGGCACCCGCCCCCCCCCCCATTCCTACTGACTGGGGCACTGGCCCTCCTCAGTGCCCTATCCCTCATCCTCCCTCCTGCTCTTCCAACCTCCTCTTTCCCTCTCTAACCCCCGGGAGAGCGCACCTGACCCCCCCACCCTATCCCTCCCTCCCTCATTCCCTCTCTGACCCCACCCTGACACCTGGGCAGAGAGGGTCTTCACCCATCCCTCCCTCCAACCCACCCCTTTCTGCCCTTCTCCCCACCTTCCCCCCTCCCTTCTCCCCTTCCCCTACCATCTCCCCCTTCTGCCCCCCTCTTTTTGCCCTGCCCTCTTTCCCTCCTCCTGCCCCCTTCCCCCTAACCCTATCACTCCCCCTCCCCTTTCCCTCTTCCCCTTTCACCCATCCCCCTTCCACTCTCCCAACCCCTGTCCCCCCATCCCACCTCCACCTCTCCCTCCATCCCACCTCCAACTCTCCCTCCATCCCACCTCCTCCCTTTTCCCCATCCAACCTCCCCCCCATTGCCATTGACCCCCCCCTTCCCATTGACCCCTTCCTCTTCCCATTGACCCCTTCCTCTTCCCATTGTCCCCCCCCTCTTCCCATTGTCCCCCCCCTCTTCCCATTGTCCCCCCCCTCTTCCCATTGTCCCCCCCCCTCTTCCCATTGTCCCCCCCCTCTTCCCATTGTCCCCCCTTCCCAATCTCTCCCCTTCCCTTTGCCCCCTTCCCAATGCCCCCCCACCCGGAAACAATGAGGGGGAATTGGAGCTGATTGAAGAGGCGGAATCGCTTCCCGAGTATCCCGTGGGACAGGGAGCCTCTGCAATGGGATTGCAGCTGGATTCCCGGCTAGAAAACGGGCTGGTGTTTGCGGGAAGTGATTGTCCTGATTCCCTGGCCGGGATGGGAGCTTGGCTGCTTTCTTGGGCTCTCTGCTTCCTGGCCGCCTCCTCACTCTCAGGCCAGCCGCTACTCCTGGGGAGGGATGATGTTTGTGTCCCAGAGGCAGGCTGGAGATTTGAGTGCGGTCACTCCGGGATCAGCAGCGCTGAGTGTATCCGCCAGGGTTGCTGCTTTGATCCCCGGAGCTCCAGCCCCCATCGCTGTTTCTCCAGTCTGAGAAAGAGCCCAGGTAACAACAAGACTCACCCCCCCCCCCCCCAGTCTAGTGGAGACAGAGAGAGGAGAGAATCTAACTGGGAAATGGGGCATTTGTTGCTGCCTCACTGTGTGATGGAGATGGGTAGGAATGGCTATTCGGCACCTGAAGCTTCAAGTGTTAAATTCCTTCAGTGAAATGTTAATGTTCTCTCTCTCCAGCCTGTTGGCAATAATGACAAATACACTAAACAGCTGGCTGCTTTAACCCTGTGCTGATGTTTTATTGAGGAATTTGTCTCCGGTGAATCTGTCTAAACAACTGGACACTTTTTTTTTCTGTGGATAATCCGCCACCGAAAGCATCGATGTGACCATCCCACAGGGAGCAGCTCCCCTGCTTGGTGAAGCTGAGGTTTGGGGTGACTGGGAGTTTGGGTGATATTAGACCCTGTCTGACCCATGTGATGGGTGTGTTGCTAATGATACATGGTTCATTCGGGGCTGGGATAATACTTGCTGCTCCTGGGTGCTGTGATGATGGACACTTGCTCACTATTCCTTATTAATGGAAACTAGTGTTTGAAATTATCACCCAGTAAAGAGAAATTAAGTTCATTACAGATGCCGAGTCAGATGACTAATGGGTGTTGAAGGAAGGTTGCATTGAGTAACAGGAGCACCAATTGACTCCAGTATCTATTGAATGGGATTCACTCACTGTTAACTGATCCATTTTGCTGGTATTTGTACTAAAGTAAACTCTCAGTAATTCAGTAATGTTTATGGATGTTGGTATTGGGCATAAATGTCTCATCACCAGGTTCACTAAGTAGATTAGGTCTGTACTTGTTGGAGTTTAGAAGGATGAAGGGGGAAATCTTATGGATGTATAAGATAATGAAGGGGATGGATAGGGTAGAAGTAGAGAGATTCTTCCTGCTTAGAAATGATAGCAGAGCTAGAGGGCACAGCCTCAAGATGATTTGGGGGTGTGGGGTGTAGTTTAGATTGGAGTTGAGGAGGAACTTCTTCCCTCAAAGGGTGGTAAATCTCTGGAATTCTCTGCCTGTTGAAGTGGTGAAGGCTACCTCGCTAAATATATTTAAGTCACGGGTAGGTAGGTTTCTGATAGACAAGGGAATTAAGGGTTATGGGGAGAAAGCAGGAAAGTGGAACTGATCCACTTCAGATCAGCCATGATCTTATTGAATGGTGGGGCAGGTTAGATGGCCTACTCTCGCTCCTATTTCTTGTGTCCATTCCTGTTCACAGTTCTGTGGGTCTAACTATGGTTTTGTCTAATGGCAGCACAACATCTGCATCTCTCTAACTCCAGCCCTTTAGATGTTCTGAACTGGATTATTTTCTGTACCTGTTGGTGGTGTTTTGGGTAACTGAGCACCTGAACCCCCAAATCTCACTGGCTGTCGACAGAGTTTAACTTTGCCTTAAAAATAGGCTGATAGATCCTCTTTTATTTGAAATGAATAATATCAACTTGTTAAAATTTATTTGCTACAACTTTGTCCATTTGCCTAATCTAATAATACCCTGTTTTGTCTAAATTTGTATATTTGAGCTTTTTATGCCATTATCTAAGAATGAATATCATAAATAAGGCCCTGAGCCAATTCCCTGTGGGACACCACTCAGCCCATCCTCCCAGTTCGAGTGCGTGTCCATTACTACAACTCTCTCAACCAATTTTCTATCCACGATCAGTGATCAACCTTGAATTGCATGGGCTCACACCCTGTTTAATCTCTTGTGCAGGATTTTATCAAAGACCGTCTGGAAGTCCATATGAATAACATCTAGTCAACTTGCCTCTGCCCACCATCTTTGTCACTTCAACAAATTATAGTTGGTCAGGCATGATCTGCCCTTATGAATCCATGCTGACTCTCTTTGGTCCTCTGTTTAGTTTCCATTGGCTGTCTTCCCTTTCTACTGTGAATACTGAAGTAAAAATACTTGCAGTCTAACCATTTCCCCATGGTCATTTACATTCCATGCTGAGTCAATAATGCCTTTAATCAGTTGCTTCACCTCTGTCTAACTGTAAATTTGCCTTTCATTGTCATTTGTCATTTTTGCTTGCTATTGATCTGCCCTTGTATTGTCAAATGATTTAATTTCCATCTCCAATTTTATGTAAATGAAGAACAACAGTGGCTGAGAGATCTTTCTCCTCTTACCATGTCACTTTTTATAAAGTAATCTCAAAAATGTGTCTTTGAAACTGAGCTTCTTCCTAACATTCCATTTATCCAGACACAGTGAGCACGTTTTGAATGGTTGGATTGTATTCCTTTGCAGCGTGCACAGCTGATGGTCATTTCATCATCGTGATCTCCAAGAACCTGACCCGTCCTGCCCTCAACCTATCATCCCTGTATGTGAAAGATGGACAAGAGGCTGAGTGCCAGCCTAAACTAACCACCGGGCAACTTGCGGCCTTCCGCTTTCCAGTCACCTCTTGTGGCTCCAGCAAGCGGGTGAGTATTGAAGGGTCAAGGCATTCTCCCAGTAAGTGAGCCAGCTTCTTATTAAGCAGCCTCTTCTTTGCAGGAGGAAGATGGAACCTTGGTCTATGAGACAGACGTCTTTGGCAAGAGGATGATTGAGACTGGGAAGCTGGGCTCAATAACTCGGGACAGCACCTTCGGGTAGGAGGATGGTGGGAGTTGTTGGTATTGGAGGGGATGTGTTACTGAATGAAGCTGCAACTACTTGTGTCTGTCTGCAGCCTGCACGTCCAGTGCAAGTACAGAGGGAGGCAAGAGACTGGCTTACAGATCAATGTCACAGTTTACACGGTTTCTCCACCACCTCCTGCTTCAGAAGATGGGATTCTGAAACTGGAACTGCGAATAGCAAAAGGTAGAGGTGCCCTGGGGAATGGTGAATGGGATTAGTGGGGATGTATCCATCCAGGGAGTGACTGGTTCTTGTGTCTGTGCCCCTCAGATGGTGACTACAGATCATGGTATGTGGACAGTGAGTACCCCATTTGGAGAATCCTTCGGGAGGCAGTGTTTGTGGAGGTTCGTGTCCTGGGTCGCAGTGACCCAACGCTTGTCCTGAGGCTGCATGACTGCTGGGCAACTCCTGTGCCAGCCCCAAACCATGAGGTGCAATGGAGTCTGCTGGTGGATGGGTAAGGAGTGTGAATGGGAGGGCTAATTGTTTTTGGACACTGAAATGACTGGACTGCTTCTTATCTCTTTCCCCCTCACCAAATGGCCATAAACTGGTGCAGAGTTGCCTCTGCTGATCAGTGAGGGTCTTGGACAATTCCAGGGAGGTCACATGGGCTGCACTTGGCCAAATGGATCTGCTCCCTTCAAGAACCCATATGACCCCTTGCTGATTTGTGGCTGGTACAATGGGTGCAGACACCAATGTATTCCAGAAACTAGTCTTTAGCAAGTTGAAATAAACACGCTCTTCATTTCTACTTCCTTATCCTCTGCAATGACATCTGCAGCACTTTGATGCCCTCCACACCCCCCCCCCCCCCTCCAAACCCCCATGGTACATTCTCCAGGTTCCGGTCAATGTGTCCCATGTTTTTTACATTGGGAATCTCCCTGGGTTGTTATCCCAGTGGTTCTAATGCTCTACAGTCAAACCATTGTGAGTGGCACATACCACCTGTGGTGAGTAGTTTTAATACATTTCAGCTCCAGTTTCTTGGTCAGAAACATTCCTGACCTCCAGTAATATCCCACATGGAATTCTCCCAGCTTGGAATAATGGAATGAACAAATTGGGAAATCTGTCATTGAAAGAATGGAATCACCTCTGGAACACATCACCAGTGGCCCCAAACTAATTTTATTGATATTTAACAGATCAGATACCCCTCCCTGCTCTGACACCATTTGCTGACTGTTCCAGGTGTCCCTATGAGGGTGATGACTATCAGACTCTCCTACACCCAGTCATGTTTTCTGGCCTGAAGTTCCCAACACATCACAAGCGGTTTGAACTGAAAACATTTGTTTTCTTGGACAGAGAGTCGGAGCAGCCTCTGACTGGACAGGTAAGCAAGAGAAATCCAAGCCTGGACTCCCTTTGTGCCTGGCTCCTTAACAGCCTGGTTCATCCAGGAACATGAAGATCCCCCTAAAATGTCTCCTTTCCATTCTAGGTTTACCTGCACTGCAGTGCTGGGGTCTGCTCACCCTCTGCTCAGGATGACTGTGTACCCAGATGTGTCCCAAGTGAGTTCTTGTTTGATGTCTCCTGAATCAGGATGATGCTTCATTAAGACAGGCAGAGATGATGTTTGAATGGAATATTTGGTTAGTGTGCTGTGACTGGGGGATTCCTCTATCCCTCAGCATCAACAGCTCCTCTATCAATGGAAGGAGCCTTTCTATCAGTGGGTGCTCCAACAGTAGGCCTGTCGGCACCCTCTGAATGCCCATCATTGCAAACATGGGTCTGCTCTGCCTGAAACATGGGTGATACCAAGCCTAGTTGGCAACGTAGCAATTTAGTGAGTTGTATCCAACATGTAGCTCAGGATCTAAATGTTCTCAGGGAGCTGTAATGTCAACAATATGTAAACTGTCAGAAGAATTGTCAAGTGATGAGCTGAAATATCAAACCCTAAACAAGCCTTGATGTTTGACATCAGTTAGTGCTCAGATGTCACCCTGAAACTTGGAATCTAATAGCAATACAGTGAATGTGTTTGCCAAATGACTGATTTCACTAATGCTTGTGCAGTGTGGCAGAGCAAGACACTGTTTCAGGATTTCTGCACTTGCACTAAAGTTTGATCAGAGTGAAGGTTAGTCTAGGCATTTTTTGGCAAACTCTATAAATGACAATCTATAATATGAAGGGAGTGCAGACAATCTGTTCTCATCAGTTGAGGATTTTGGAAAATTAATCTGTATTGGGTCTGAACTGTCTGACTTTTCTCCTCCCAATAGAGAGACGCAGGAGTCCCCGTGACCATGAGGGAACATTAGTGAGTGCTCCTGGCCCCATCATCCTGGAAGATGAGGGGCTTCAGTCCAAGAAACAGCATGAAGCAAGTGGTAAGTAGAGACTTTTCAATAGTCCACCTGTGAGCTCTCTTGAATATAATGTCTTCTAATCTTCCATTAGGTGCTGCTGAATCTCCTGCTTGGCTTGTGCAAGGAGTAGCCATTGGCTTCATGATGGTGTCCCTGTGCCTGCTGGTGGTGATGGTTACAGTGTACATGAAGAGACCAAGAGCTGTTGCTTCTCAAATGTAGTGAAATTGAACAGTGTAGAATCTGAACAAAAATAAACCTGAAATGAACATGTCCTGGATGTTGAGTAGAATTATTTGCAATAAAACCTTGTTTTCAGTTGGCTAAGGATTTTAGACACCTGCTTCAAGGCAAGATACAGAAGTATTTGCAAACTAAGCAGATCCTAATGTAGCTACCAGCGTTTTGATTTACTCAAATTGCCTCTACTACAGCCTGTATCAGAAGCTGTGATACAACCTGCAGCCTCAAAGGCCATTCTCCTGCCCCCAAACAACTATTTGAAAGCACAATCTAGGTAGTGCTGTCTCCCTGTCCTGTCTCCTTGGGTTAGATAGTGGACAAGAGCATGAGTACCAGAGCCATGCTAAGAATTTGAAAACCCCCAGATTTTAGAATAGCCACTGGCACTATGCAGAAATCCAAGAATAACTGGGGGAGGGTTAAAAAAGACACTGGGGACATCAGTTTTAAGGTGTGTAAGGAACAGTTTTTAGAGATGTGCAATACAAACTGTGTTGAATGCCTGGGGAGGTGGTGGAAGCAGGTACAATAGTTTCATTTTAAGGGCAACTAGACAAATAAGATGGGAATGGAGGAACAGGGAATCCATAAGTTCATACCGTTTTAGTTGGGCATCATCAGTGCAAGTTTGGAAGGATGAAGGGCCAGTTCTGTTGTATTGCCCTTCATTCTTTTAAAGAATGATCATTCAATGATGCAGGTTTCCTATCAAATGTTTTCTGATAAATAGCTGTCTGCAAGTTTTAATTACTGCTTCCTCCCAGCCCCCTTGATTTCTCCTTCCACCCGGTGGGTGGTGGGAGGGGGAAGATTGAGAGATGCAGGAGTGTTAATCAATCTTGGTGGGGTTTTTAAAGGGATAGATTCCTCCACAGGCTCAGAAGTAGGTGTCAGCTCAGTGACTATCACTGTCTGCTGTGCAGTTACTGGGTCCTGGCTTGGATCTGTGGGAGTTTGCACATTCTCCCTGTGCTTGCGTGTGCTCCGGTTTCCTCCCACAGTCTGAAAGACGTGTTGGTTAGATGGATTGACTACACGAAATTCTCAATAGTGTTCCCAAACAAGTGCTGGGGTTTGACTACAGAATTTTCACTAACTTCATTGTAGTGTTAATCTAAGCTGCCTTGTGACTAACAAATAAATAAATTTACTTTAATCTGGCCACGAAACTGGGGATGGTCTTCTATGGCTGCTAGACTGAAGAATCAAATTTATACCTGAACTTGATGATTGGGAGTCAAAATTGCCTTTGACCATTTTGACAATCTATAGCATCAGGCAGAGTTAGAATCCTCACTGGTCCATGCGCTATTCAGCCATGAACTGAGTAGATTCATCCTTTGTTTTTCTCCACTATGATCTCACTTGCTACAAAGATATAATACAGCCTTTCAATAAACAACCCCCACTTTTACCTCTTTGGGGTCAAATGTCTCTCAGTCTTTCCAATTAAAGGAATTTCTATCTGGCACATGGATCTGTCTCTTTGTAGTTTTGATACGCACCCTTCAAGCTGTACAGAGTGACTGACAAAGCTCTTCCTCGTCGCCAGTGCAATGACATTGAAGTCAACTCATTGATTTGAACACCAAGAGTTATTATCGAATAACAATATATGGGTGGCATTGCTGCTTCACAGCTCCAGGGTTCAATGTCTGTGTGGAGTTTGCACGTTCTCCCAGTGTCTGTGGGGGTTTCTTCTGGGTGCTCCAGTTTCCTCCCACAGTTTGAAAGATGTGCTTGTTCAGTGCACCGACCTGAACGCACGCCGGAATGTGGCAGCTAGGAAATTTCACAGTAACTTCATTGCAGTGTTAATGTAAGCCTTACTTGTGACTAATAAATAAACGTTAAGCTAATAAACTACTGTTTGTTACAAGTCCTTGTTGTCAGTGTTTTGTGAACTGACTCAACACAACAATACACATCATCTCAGGTACCCTCCAAACAACCCAACTCTCTTCCTCCCAGTCCTGAGCAACATCCCACTTCCTTCCACACCCCTGCGCCCCCCCCCCCCCTATATAAAGAGGGCGACTGCAACAAGAAAGCTCCTGGAGAAGGTGTACATTAACCCAAGACTGGCACTACACATGGACCTTACCAATCCACCTGCTGCTCACACTGCCAATCATGCCAACCTGGTGCCAAGGAATAACCACAGGGACCCTGTGGCAGCTGGAATGGAATCAACACATCACCATTAAAATACACCTCCTCACCACAGAATCCACAGCCTGCCCACCCAGCTCCAGCCTCTCACTCCAACATTGGGCAACAGATTCCTCACTGGCGAAGGCCATTGTGCAATGGGTTGGCACAAATGGGTCTTTGCAGGGAACTCAGACAGTAGCTGTGGTTCTCCCCAATGACTCACATCATTGAAGACTGCCCTCCTGACAAAATACCCAGGAGGGCACACAGAGCTCCATTTAGTAAAGAGAACTGGGAAAAGAAACCAATCTTTCTGATTGTTCTCCAGGGTTGGACACAGCAGTGTCCTGGAGATTCGATCCTCAATTCCTGGAGATTCCAGGCCAATCCTGGAGGGTTGGGAACCAGTGGACTGCACTATATGCTGATGTCATTCCATATTCCCCTAAATCTAACTTCCAAATCCCACAGGGAGGCTCCAATTCCCCTTGCTCGTTCCCGGATACACCTTGGTGGGCCATGTTGCCGCCGGGTGGCGGAGGTCCCCAGTGGAGGTCCCTCTACAGAGGGATCTCCCCCAATTATCTTGGGGACCTGGGCTGGAGGGTGTTACACGCAGCAGTCTCACACAACCGTAAGTTATATAGGCTCAGGGGCTCCCACGCTTGCCCCTTCTGTGGCCTTGTGGAGTCCGTGGACCATGTCTACGTTTTGTGTTTTAGGTCGTTGTCTCTTTTTGTTTTCCTGAAGAACATTTTATTGATGTTTTGTTTGCACTTCAGTCCCGCGCTCCTGATCTACGGACACCCGGTGCGGAGAGGGGAGGGTCGGGATGGTGACCTCCTGGTGAACCTGCTCCTGGGCCTGGTGAAACGCACCATTAACAGGTCCAGGCAGCGGGCGAACTGGGGTGGGGGGTGGGGGGGGGGGGGGTGTCTATCCCGACTGTCTGCCCCTCTATCGTGGCTACGTTCATGACCAGGTGTCCCTGGAGAGGGAGAATGCAGTGTCCACGGGCGCAGATGACACCTTTCGAGCCCATTGGGCACCGCAGGGGTTGGGGTGCATTACAGACCCCAACAATCACATTATGATTGAATGTTTTAAGTTTCCTTTGCACTTTGTTTCTGTTCGGGGCCGTTCCCCCTCCTTTTGGGGAGCTGCCCCTTTTACTTTGTCCCTGAGTTAATTTGAGTTGGTTTGTTTGCTTTGCCCTAAAAGAGGCAGAGAGTTTGTGTGGAGGATTCTCCTGCAGAATTGTTGAGTTTGAACCAGAAGGAAGGAGGGAAGGAGGAGGAGCCATTGCCTACCTGCTGTTCGGCTGCTGGAGGGTGCTCCCTCCCTGGGGGGAGAGAGGGAGAGACACAGAGAGTTTCTTTTTACCAACTACAGGAGGGAGGAAGGAGTGAAGTCCCCCCACCCACTGCTGCTGCCCCCAATGCAGGCACCCGCCCCCCCATTCCTCCTGACTGGGGCACTGGCCCTCCTCAGTGCCCTGTCCCTCATCCTCCCTCCTGCTCTTCCAACCTCCTCTCTCCCTCTCTAACTCCCGGGAGAGCGCACCTGACCCCCCCCCCCCCCTATCCCACCCTCCCTCATTCCCTCTCTGACCCCACCCTGACACCTGGGCAGAGAGGGTCTTCACCCATCCCTCCCTCCAACTCACCCCTTCCTGCCCATCTCCCCTCCTTCCCCCCTTCCTTCTCCCCTTCCTCTACCATCTCCCCCTTCTGTCCCCCTCTTTTTGCCCTCCCCTCTTTCCCTCCTCCTGCCCCCTTCCCCCTAACCCTATCACTCCCTCTCCCCTTTCCCCTTCACCCATCCCCCTTCCACTCTCCCAACCCCTGTCCCCCCATCCCACCTCCACCTCTCCCCCCATCCAACCTCCTCCCCCCATTGCCATTGACCCCCCCCTTCCCATTGACCCCTTCCTCTTCCCATTGACCCCCCTTCCCAATCTCTCCCCTTCCCTTTGCCCCCTTCCCAATGCCCCCCCCCACCCGGAAACAATGAGGGGGAATTGGAGCTGATTGAAGAGGCGGAATCGCTTCCCGAGTATCCCGTGGGACAGGGAGCCTCTGCAATGGGATTGCAGCTGGATTCCCGGCTAGAAAACGGGCTGGTGTTTGCGGGAAGTGATTGTCCTGATTCCCTGGCCGGGATGGGAGCTTGGCTGCTTTCTTGGGCTCTCTGCTTCCTGGCCGCCTCCTCACTCTCAGGCCAGCCGCTACTCCTGGGGAGGGATGATGTTTGTGTCCCAGAGGCAGGCTGGAGATTTGAGTGCGGTCACTCCGGGATCAGCAGCGCTGAGTGTATCCGCCAGGGTTGCTGCTTTGATCCCCGGAGCTCCAGCCCCCATCGCTGTTTCTCCAGTCTGAGAAAGAGCCCAGGTAACAACAAGACTCACCCCCCCCCCCCCCCCCCCAGTCTAGTGGAGACAGAGAGAGGAGAGAATCTAACTGGGAAATGGGGCATTTGTTGCTGCCTCACTGTGTGAAGTGTAGGAACGGAGGGGATCCTCAGCTTGAGTGAAGGAGCTAACTGAGTGGTTTGGATGGTTTTAGACCGAGTTCTGAAGGTGGGAGGCTCTGTGACTGGAGTTAGAGAGAATCTCCGGCATGGGATCAGCAAATGTGCTTCAGTTTGGGAATATTTACCCCAGTTCCACAATGAGTGACCCTATCCTGATAGAGCTCACCCTGAGACATCCCAATGGGCCAGTTTAACCATGTCTGTGGATGCTGGAATCTGGAAACAAAACAGAATGCTGGAAAATCTCAGGTCTGACAGTATCTGTAAGGAGAGAAAAGAGCTGACGTTCTGAGTCCGTGACTCTTTGTCAAAGCTCTGGACTTGGAACATCAGCGCCTTCCTGCCCTCAGAGGCTGTCAAACCTGTTGAGATTTGCTCTTGGTTAGCTAAGCCTGTGATTGGCCACCAAAACTGAGTGTAGATCATGTTTGTGCAACGATGTGACTTGGAGTATTCTGTAGACCTCCAAATAACCAGAGCAGTAAAGGAACAACATCCCCAGGGAAATCCTGTGGATTGGATGGTAATCATTTAGGAGAACCTCAATTAGTGGCATTGCTGGGGAGATGTAATTGCTCAGTGAAAATCAGCTCACGTGGATTGACTGTAAAGTAGCAGTCAACAAAGCAACTTGAGCCTCTGACCATTGTCCTCCAGTAAGACCCACTGCACCTTCACAAAGGTGTACGGTAAAGCTCGAACACTCACTATTAATGAGCTAGAATCTGAGATACTGGAGAGACAACTGAGGCTGGCTGTGCTTGGGGTAGATGGATCACCTGGTCTGGATGGCTCGCAGCTCAGTTTGTGGAGGTGGAGATGGTGGAAGGGTTTTCTTGACATCATCCCTCCCAAGATATGGGTGTGTTACCTGTCAGTGGTAAGGATTGAGATTTGATAAAGAAAAACAGGCACTTGGGAATCAAGGAGTGCAAAGATGTTGTGCTGGATATGTTGATGTAACAGAAGGTTATTTAATGGAGTAGAGTGGATGCTGGCTATGGAAAGCATGAGATGCAAGTGGCATAAAGGCTGGATAATGAATGGGGGAGTCCTGTAATAACAGGAGATCAGCAGAATGCGCCGACAAGGCTGATGGCATTTGATGGGGAGGTGATGTATTTTGGTAATGGGGATCAAGACAATTCTGAAGTCTGCAGGGGCTGGGGGACACTGCATGTGCATCAGTGTGAATATCGGTGCACATTGAGTAACTGTTGGGCTTGACAAGACTGGACTTGTTCCAATAACTTCATTGATTGTTGTTCATTACTACTACCAATAATAGTTGTTTATATAGCTTTTTGAGTTAACACTTCCTCAATGATCTGAGGCCCCTAACCACCAATAGGAGCAGTGGCAATAAATTCTCTCTTTGCAGCGTGCACAGCTGATGGTCATTTCATCATCGTGATCTCCAAGAACCTGACCCGTCCTGACCTCAACCTGTCATCCCTGTATGTGAAAGATGGACAAGAGGCTGAGTGCCAGCCTAAACTAACCACTGGGCAACTTGCGGCCTTCCGCTTTCCAGTCACCTCTTGTGGTTCCAGCAAGTGGGTGAGTATTGAAGGGTCAAGGCATTCTCCCAGTAAGTGAGCCAGCTTCTTATTAAGCAGCCTCTTCATTGCAGGAGGAAGATGGAACCTTGGTCTATGAAACAGACGTCTTGGGCAAGAGGATGATTGAGACTGGGAAGCTGGGCTCAATAACTCGGGACAGCACCTTCGGGTAGGAGGATGGTGGGAGTTGTTGGTATTGGAGGGGATGTGTTACTGAATGAAGCTGCAACTACTTGTGTCTGTCTGCAGCCTGCATGTCCAGTGCAAGTACAGAGGGAGGCAAGAGACTGGCTTACAGATCAATGTCACAGTTTACACGGTTTCTCCACCACCTCCTGCTTCAGAAGATGGGATTCTGAAACTGGAACTGCGAATAGCAAAAGGTAGAGGTACCCTGGGGAATGGTAAATGGGATTAGTGGGGATGTATCCATCCAGGGAGTGACTGGTTCTTGTGTGTCTCTCAGATGGTGACTACAGATCATGGTATGTGGACAGTGAGTACCCCATTTGGAGAATCCTTCGGGAGGCAGTGTTTGTGGAGGTTCGTGTCCTGGGTCGCAGTGACCCAACGCTTGTCCTGAGGCTGCATGACTGCTGGGCAACTCCTGTGCCAGCCCCAAACCATGAGGTGCAATGGAGTCTGCTGGTGGATGGGTAAGGTTTGTGAATGGGAAGGCTAATTGTTTTTGGATATTGAAATGACTGGACTGCTTCTTATCTCTTTTCCCCCTCACCAAATGGCCATAAACTGGTGCAGAGTTGCCTCTGCTGATCAGTGAGGGTCTTGGACAATTCCAGGGAGGTCACATGGGCTGCACTTGGCCAAATGGATCTGCTCCCTTCAAGAACCCATATGACCCCTTGCTGATTTGTGGCTGGTACAATGGGTGCAGACACCAATGTATTCCAGAAACTAGTCTTTAGCAAGTTGAAATAAACATGCTCTCCATTTCTACTTCCTTATCCTCTGCAGCACTTTGGTGCCCCCCACACCCCCCCCCCCCCCTCCAAACCCCCATGGTACATTCTCCAGTTACAGGTCAATGTGTAGCATGTTTTTTACATTGGGAATCTCCCTGGGTTGTTATCCCAGTGGTTCTAATGCTCTACAGTCAAGCCATTGTGAGTGGCACATACCACCTGTGGTGAGTAGTTTTAATACATTTCAGCTCCAGTTTCTTGGTCAGAAACATTCCTGACCTCCAGTAATATCCCACATGGAATTCTCCCAGCTTGGAATAATGGAATGAACAAATTGGGAAATCTGTCATTGAAAGAATGGAATCACCTCTGGAACACAACACCAGTGGCCCCAAACTAATTTTATTGATATTTAACAGATCAGATACCCCTCCCTGCTCTGACACCATTTGCTGACTGTTCCAGGTGTCCCTATGAGGGTGATGACTATCAGACTCTCCTACACCCAGTCATGTTTTCTGGCCTGAAGTTCCCAACACATCACAAGCGGTTTGAACTGAAAACATTTGTTTTCTTGGACAGAGAGTCGGAGCAGCCTCTGACTGGACAGGTGAGCAAGAGAAATCCAAGTCAAGCCTCCCTTTGTGCCTGGCTCCTTAACAGCCTGGTTCATCCAGGAACATGAAGATCCCCCTAAAATGTCTCCTTTCCATTCTAGGTTTACCTGCACTGCAGTGCTGGGGTCTGCTCACCCTCTGCTCAGGATGACTGTGCACCCAGATGTGTCCCAAGTGAGTTCTTGTTTGATGTCTCCTGAATCAGGATGATGCTTCATTAAGACAGGCAGAGATGATGTTTGAATGGAATATCTGGTTAGTGTGCTGTGACTGGGGGATTCCTCTATCCCTCAGCATTAACAGCTCCTCCATCACAAACGGGGCATGTTTTGTGATCTGAACTCCCCACTCACCTGACAAAGGAGCAGCACTCTGAAAGCTAGTGGCGTTTATTAACAAATAATCCTGTTGGACATAGAACATTACAGTACAGGCCCTTTGGTCCTCAATGTTATGCCAAGCTATGCCCAAGATCAAGCTATCCCCTCCCTATCATTCTGGTGTGCTCCATGTGCCTATCCAATAACAGTTTGAAAGTTCCTCAAGTGTCCAACTCCACTATCTCAGCAGGCAGTCTATTCCACACCCCAACCACTCTCTGGGTGAAGAATCTACCTCGGACATCCCTCCACATGTCCCACCATGAACCTTGTATTTATGCCCCCTAATGACACCAGACTTTAACCTGGTTGTGAGACTTCTTATTGTTTACCCAAGTCCAACACTGGCATCTCCACATCAGGAAAGTACTCATCAATAACTGATTTCAATAATGCTTGTGCAGTGTGGCAAAGCAAGACACCATTTACAGGATTCCAGCACTAAATTGTGGTCAGATTGAGGGTTAGGCATTTTTAAGAACATAAGAAATAGGAGCAGGAGTAGGCCATCTAGCCCTTCGAGCCTGACCCGCCATTCAATAAGATTATGGCTGATCTGAAGTGGATCAGTTCCACTTTCCTGCTCTCTCTCCCCATAACCCTTACTTCGCTTGTCTATCAGAAACTTATCTATCCGTGACTTGAATATATTTAGTGAGGTAGCCTCCACCTTTTTTAAACAGTGGCGTAACATTAGCTGTTTTCCAATCTTCCAGCACTTGCCCAGAATCCAGTGAATTTTGGTAAATAATTACTAAGGCAATTTATTGAGGTGGGCACAGTGGGTTAGCACTGCTGCTTCACAGCTCCAGGGTCCTCAGTTTGATTCCTAGCTCAGTCACTGGAGTTTGCACATTGTCCTCGTGCCTGCATGGGTTTCCTGCCACAGTCCAAAGATGTGTGGGTTAGGTTGATTGGCCAGGCTAAGAAATTGCCCCTTAGTGTCCAGGGATTTGTAGGTTAGAGGGATTAGTGGGTAAAATGTGTAGGGATATGGGGGGTAGGGCCTGGGTGGGATTATTCAGTGCCTCTTTTTGCACTGTAGGGTTCTATGATTAGTAAAACTCTGCGAATTACAATCCTTAATAGGCAGTGACCATCAGCAATCTGATCATAATCACTGAGGATCTTGGAAATTTAATCTGTATTGGGTCTGAACTCTCTTCTCACTTTAGAAAGACGCAGGAGTCCCCGTGACCATGAGGGAACATTAGTGAGTGCTCCTGGCCCCATCATCCTGGAAGATGAGGGGCTTCAGTCCAAGAAACAGCATGAAGCAAGTGGTAAGTAGAGACTTTTCAATAGTCCACCTGTGAGCTCTCTTGAATATAATGTCTTCTAATCTTCCATTAGGTGCTGCTGAATCTCCTGCTTGGCTTGTGCAAGGAGTAGCCATTGGCTTCATGATGGTGTCCCTGTGCCTGCTGGTGGTGATGGTTACAGTGTACATGAAGAGACCAAGAGCTGTTGCTTCTCAAATGTGGTGAAATTGAACAGTGTAGAATCTGAACAATGATAAACCTGAAATGAATATGTCCTGGGTGTTGAGTAGAATTATTTGCAATAAAACCTTGTTTTCCAGTTGGCTAAGGATTTTAGACACCTGCTTCATGGCAAGATACAGAAGTATTTGCAAACTAAGCAGATTCTAACATGGCTACCAGCGTTTTAATTTACTCAAATTGCCTCTACTACAGCCTGTATCAGAAGCTGTGATACAACCTGTAGCCTCAAAGGCCATTCACCTGCCCCCAAACAACTATTTGAAAGCACAATCCAGGTAGTGCTGTCTCCCTGGGTTAGATAGTGGACAAGAGCATGAGTAACAGAGCCATGCTAAGGATTTGAAAACCCCCAGATTTTGGAATAGCCACTGGCACTATGCAGAAGTCCAAGAGAAACTGGGGGGGATGGTTAAAAGGCACTGGGGACATCAGTTTTAAGGTGTGTAAGAAACAGTTTAGAGATGTGCAATACAAACTGTGGTGAATGCCTGGGGAGGTGGTGGAAGCAGGTACAATAGTTTCATTTTAAGGGCAACTAGACAAATAAGATGGGAATGGAGGAACAGGGACTCCATAAGTTCATACAGTTTTAGTTGGGCATCATCAGTGCAGGTTTGGAAGGATGAAGGCCAGTTCTGTTGTATTGGCATTCATTCTTTTAAAGAATGATTGCTCAATGATGCAGGTTTCCTATCAAATATTTTCTGATAAATATCTGTCTGCAAGTTTTAATTACTGCTTCCTCCCAGCCCCCTTGATTTCTCCTTCCAGGTGGGTGGTGGGAGGAGGAAGATTGAGATGGAGGAGTGTTAGTCAATCTTGGTGGTTTTTATAGGGATAGATTCCTCCACAGGTTCAAGTCAGTGTCAGCTCAGTGACTATCACTGTCTGCTGTGCAGTTACAGGACCTGGGTTGGATCTCTGGCTTGGATCAATGTCTGTGGGAGTTTGCACGTTCTCCCTGTGTTTGTGTGGGTTTCCTCTGGGTGCTCCAGTTTCCTCCCAGTCTGAAAGACATGCTGGTTGGATGGATTGACAATGCTAAATTTTCAAGTGCTCCCAAACAGGTACTGGAGTTTGACTATGGGATTTTCACAGTAACTTCATTGCAGTGTTAATGTAGGCCAACTTGTGACAAATTTATTTAAATCAGGCTATGAAACTGGGGATGGTCTCCTGTGGCTTCTAGACTGAAGAATCAAATTTATACCTGAACATGAAGAGTGGGAGTCAAAATTACCTTTGACTGTTTTGACTATCTGTAGTGTCAGGCAGAGTTAGACTCCTCACTGGTCCATGTGGTGCTGAGCCATGGGTTGTGAGTAGATTCATCTTTTTTTTTGTTGTTCTCCACTATGATCTCACTTGTTACGAAGATATAATACAGCCTTTCAATAAACAACCCCCACTTTTCCTCTTGGGGTCAAATGCCTCTCAACCTTTCTAATTAAAGGAATTTCTATATGGCATATGGATCTGTCTCTTTGTAGTCTTGATGCTCACTCCTCTCCCCTTCTTGCTGCATACAGCAATTTCCCCAATGACTGACAAAGCTTTTCCTCATCGCCAGTGTAATGACATTGAAGTCAACTCATTGCGATTTCAAGATATAAAGGGTTATTATCATCAATATGTGGGTGGCACGGTAGCACAGTGGTTAGCACTGCTGCTTCACAGCTCCTGGGTTTGATTCTTGACTTGGGTCACTGTCTGTGTGGAATTTCCACGTTCTCATGTCTGCATGGGTTTCCTCCCACAATAGGTTGACTGGCCATGTTAAAATTGCCCTTAGTGTCCTGAGATGTGTAGGTTAGACGGATTAGTGGGTAAAATATATACGGAAATGGGGCTAGGGCCTCGGTGGAATTGTGGTCGGTGCAGACTCGATGGGCTAAATGGCCTCTTTCTGTACTGTAGGCTTTCTAAGTTCTAAGAATATTTATAAATGCATAAGTGATGGTCAACAGAACTGTAATACATGTCCACACACTTCTCCTCCTCCCGGGCTTCAACTGAGGTTCCTCCGCGACCCTGGGCCTCATCCCCTTGCATCCAATTGGCTCAGCTTTCCACGTAGCCATTTTGTAGGATCCAGCCTGATCATGTGACCCTCAGGGATCACACGCCCCCCCTCCCCATTCCCAAAGGGATCCCACTCCCACAACGAAAAAGGGGGAAGAGAAGAGATGCAATGGACGATGCACCAGTTGCAACAAGTTAATTGGTGCCTAACCATCTGTAAATAGATTGTTAGGCTGCTTAATTTGTATGTTATAAAGTGGTCTGTACACAGATTCCATTCACGCACACTCCATCTCACTGCTTGTCCCAACTAAATGGGGAATTTGAAGACAGAATGATGATGTGATGAAATGGCTACGAAAAGGGTTACATGCTGGAAGTGTGGGAGTTCTTCCCAGGATTGAGGGCAGAGTATAAATACAAAGAAACTGTACAGTTTAGGGGTGGCGTGGTGGCACCGGGGTTAGCACTGCTGCCTCACAGCACCAGGGAACCAGGTTCAATGTCTGTGTGGAGTTTGCACATTCTCCCTGTGTCTGTGTGGGTTTTCTCCGGGTGCTCCGGTTTCCTCCCACAGTTTGAAAGATGTGCTGGTTCGGTGCATTGACCTGAAAACACGCTGGAATGTGGCGGCTAGGAAATTCACAGTAACTTCATTGCAGTGTTAATGTAAGCCTTACTTGTGACTAATAAATAAACTTTAAGCCAGTGAATAAACTACTGTTTGTTACAATTCCTTGTTGTCAGTGTTTTGCGAACTGACTCAACACAACAATGCACATCATCTCAGGTACCCTCCAAACAACCCAACTCTCTTCCTCCCAGTCCTGAGCAACACCCCACTTCCTTCCGCACCCCCACCCCCCCTATATAAAGAGGGCGACTGCAACAAGAAAGCTCCTGGAGAAGGTGTACATTAACCCAAGACTGGCGCTACACATAACAAAGAACAAAGAACAACACAGCACGGGAAACAGGCCCTTCGGCCCAACGAGCCCGCGCCGCCGTCCCATGGTCAGTGACCTATTCGTGATTTTAGTCTACGCCTAATGTGTGAGGACCTTACCAATCCACCTGCTGCTCACACTGCACATCATGCCAACCTGGTGCCAAGGAATAACCACAGGGACCCTGTGGCAGCTGGAATGGAATCAACAATGGAATAGACTGGTGAGTCACACTTCTGTTGTGGGCAAGGTTTTAGAAAAAATTATTCGGGATAGGATTTATAGTTATTTGGAGAGTAATGAATTGATTGGAGGTAGTCAGCATGGTTTTGTGGCGGGTAGGTCGTGCCTTACTAACCTTATTGAGTTTTTTGAGAAAATGACCAAAGAGGTGGATGGGGGTAAGGCAGTGGACGTGGTGTATATGGATTTTAGTAAGGTGTTTGATAAGGTTCACCATGGTAGGCTTCTGCAGAAAATGCAGATGTATTGGATTGGGAGTGATCGAGGGAATTGGATCAGGAATTGGCTAGCGGATAGGAGGCAGAGGGTGGTGGTTGATGGTAAATATTCATCATGGAGTTTGGTTACGAGTGGTGTGCCTCAGGGATCTGTTTTGGGGCCACTGCTGTTTGTAATTTTTATTAATGATCTGGATGAGGGTATAGTTGGGTGGATTAGTAAATTTGCTGATGACACCAAAGTCAGAGGTGTGGTAGATAGTGATGAAGGGTATCAAAGTTTGCAGGAAGACTTAGATAGGTTGCAGAGCTGGGCCGAGAGGTGGCGGATGGAGTTTAATGCGGAGAAGTGTGAGATAATTCACTTTGGTAGGAATAACAGATGTGTCGAGTATAGGGCTAACGGGAGGACTTTGAATAGTGTGGAGGAGCAGAGGGATCTAGGTGTATGTGTACATAGATCCCTGAAAGTTGGGAATCAAGTAGATAAGGTTGTTAAGAAGGCATACGGTGTCTTGGCGTTTATTGGTAGGGGGATTGAATTTAGGAGTCGCAGCGTCATGATGCAACTGTACACAACTCTGGTGCGGCCGCACTTGGAGTTTTGTGTGCAGTTCTGGTCCCCACATTACAGGAAGGATGTGGAGGCTTTGGAGAGGGTGCAGAGGAGGTTTACCAGGATGTTGCCTGGTATGGAGGGGAGGTCCTATGAGGAGAGGCTGAGGGATTTGAGGTTGTTTACGCTGGAAAGAAGGAAGCTAAGAGGGGACCTCATTGAAACATATAAGATGATTAGAGGTTTAGATAGGGTGGATAAGGATAGCCATTTTCCTCTGATGGAGAAATCTAGCACGAGGGGGCATGGCTTTAAATTAAGGGGTGGTAGTTATAGGATGGATGTCAGGGGTAGGTTCTATACCCAGCGGGTGGTGAGGGATTGGAATGCCCTGCCTGCTGCAGTTGTAAATGCGCCTAGTTTGGGGGCATTTAAGAGATCCGTGGAAAGGTTTATGGACAAAAAGGGATTGGTTTAGGTTAGTGGGTCATTGTTTTTGAAACTGGTCGGCACAACATCGTGGGCCGAAGGGCCTGTTCTGCGCTGTAATGTTCTATGTTCTAACACAGCACCATTAAAATACACCTCCTCACCACAGAATCCACAGCCTGCCCACCCAGCTCCAGCCTCTCACTCCAACATTGGGCAACAGATTCCTCACTGGCGATGGCCATTGTGCAATGGGTTGGCACAAATGGGTCTTTGCTGGGAACTCAGACAGTAGCTGTGGTTCTCCCCAATGACTCACACCATTGAAGACTGCCCTCCTGACAAAATACCCTGGAGGGCACACAGAGCTCCATTTAGTAAAGAGAACTGGGAAAAGAAACCAATCTTTCTGATTGTTCTCCGGGGTTGGACACAGCAGTGTCCTGGAGATTTGATCCTCAATTCCTGGAGATTCCAGGCCAATCCTGGAGGATTGGGAACCAGTGGACTGCACTATATGCTGATGTCATTCCATATTCCCCTAAATCTAACTTTCAAATCCCGCAGAGAGGCTTCAAATCAAACTTTCTTTCCTGGAACAGACTTGAGTGGGCGCATTCGCTAAAGTGTGATTGGGAGCTGGAGAGAGGCTGAGAATTGGAGCTGATTGAAGAGGTGGAATCGCTTCCCGAGTATCCCGTGGGACAGGGAGCCTCTGCAATGGGATTGCAGCTGGATTCCCGGCTAGAAAACGGGCTGGTGTTTGCGGGAAGTGATTGTCCTGATTCCCTGGCCGGGATGGGAGCTTGGCTGCTTTCTTGGGCTCTCTGCTTCCTGGCCGCCTCCTCACTCTCAGGCCAGCCGCTACTCCTGGGGAGGGATGATGTTTGTGTCCCAGAGGCAGGCTGGAGATTTGAGTGCGGTCACTCCGGGATCAGCAGCGCTGAGTGTATCCGCCAGGGTTGCTGCTTTGATCCCCGGAGCTCCAGCCCCCATCGCTGTTTCTCCAGTCTGAGAAAGAGCCCAGGTAACAACAAGACTCACCCCCCCCCCCCCCCCCCCCAGTCTAGTGGAGACAGAGAGAGGAGAGAATCTAACTGGGAAATGGGGCATTTGTTGCTGCCTCACTGTGTGATGGAGATGGGTAGGAATGGCTATTCGGCATCTGAAGCTTCAAGTGTTAAATTCCTTCAGTGAAATGTTAATGTTCTCTCTCTCCAGCCTGTTGACAATAATGACAAATACACTAAACAGCTGGCTGCTTTAACCCTGTGCTGATGTTTTATTGAGGAATTTGTCTCCGGTGAATCTGTCTAAACAACTGGACACTTTTTTTTCTGTGGATAATCCGCCACCGAAAGCATCGATGTGACCATCCCACAGGGAGCAGCTCCCCTGCTTGGTGAAGCTGAGGTTTGGGGTGACTGGGAGTTTGGGTGATATTAGACCCTGTCTGACCCATGTGATGGGTGTGTTGCTAATGATACATGGTCCATTCGGGGCTGGGATAATACTTGCTGCTCCTGGGTGCTGTGATGATGGCCACTTGCTCACTATTCCTTATTAATGGAAACTAGTGTTTGAAATTATCACCCAGTAAAGAGAAATTAAGTTCATTACAGATGCCTAGTCAGATGACTAATGGGTGTTGAAGGAAGGTTGCATTGAGTAACAGGAGCACCAATTGGCTCCAGTATCTATTGAATGGGATTCACTCACTGTTAACTGATCCATTTTGCTGGTATTTGTACTAAAGTAAACTCTCAGTAATTCAGTAATGTTTATGGATGTTGGTGTTGGGCATAAATGTCTCATCACCAGGTTCACTAAGTAGATTAGGTCTGTACCTGTTGGAGTTTAGAAGGATGAGGGGGGAATCTTATAGATGTATAAGATAATGAAGGGGAAGGATAGGGTAGAAGTAGAGAGATTCTTCCTGCTTAGAAATGATAGCAGAGCTAGAGGGCATAGCCTCAAGGTAAGGGGGGGGGGTGTAGTTTAGATTGGAGTTGAGGAGGAACTTCTTCCCTCAAAGGGTGGTAAATCTCTGGAATTCTCTGCCCGCTGAAGTGGTGGAGGCTACCTCGCTAAATATATTTAAGTCACGGGTAGATAGGTTTCTGATAGATAAGGGAATTAAGGATTATGGGGAGGAAGCAGGAAAGTGGAACTGATCCACTTCAGATCAGCCATGATCTTATTAAATGGTGGGGCAGGCTAGATGGCCTACTCCTGCTCCTATTTCCTGTGTCCATTCCTGTTCACAGTTCTGTGGGTCTAACTAGGGTTTTGTCCAATGGCAGCACAACATCTGCATCTCTCTAACTCGAGCCCTTTAGATGTTCTGAACTGGACTATTTTCTGTACCTGTTGGTGTTTTGGGTAACTGAGCACCTGAACCCCCAAATCTCTCCGGCTGTCGACAGAGTTTAACTTTGCCTTAAAAATAGGCTGATAGATCCTTTTTTATTTGAAATGAATAATATCAACTTGTTAATTTATTTGCTACAACTTTGTCCATTTGCCTAATCTAATAATACCCTGTTTTGTCTAAATTTGTATATTTGAGCTTTTTATGCCATTATCTAAGAATGAGTATCATAAATAAGGCCCTGAGCCAATTCCCTGTGGGACACCACTCAGCCCATCCTCCCAGTTCGAGTGCGTGTCCATTACTACAACTCTCTCAACCAATTTTCTATCCACGATCAGCGATCAACCTTGAATTGCATGGGCTCACACCCTGTTTAATCTCTTGTGCAGGATTTTATCAAAGACCGTCTGGAAGTCCATATGAATAACATCTAGTCAACTTGTCTCTGCCCACCATCTTTGTCACTTCAACAAATTATAGTTGGTCAGGCATGATCTGCCCTTATGAATCCATGCTGACTCTCTTTGGTCCTCTGTTACTTTCCTTTGGCTGTCTTCCCTTTCTACTGTGAATACTGAAGTAAAATACTTGCAGTCTACCATTTCCCCATGGTCATTCACATTCCCATGCTCTGAGTCAATAATGCCTTTAATCAGTTGCTTCACCTCTGTCTAACTGTAAAATTGCCTTTCATTGTCATTTGTCCTTTTTGCTTGCTATTGATCTGCCCTTGTATTGTCAAATGATTTAATTTCCATCTCCAATTTTATGTAAATGAAGAACAACAGTGGCTGAGAGATCTTTCTCCTCTTACCATGTCACCTTTTTATAAAGTAATCTCAAAAATGTGTCTTTGAAACTGAGCTTCTTCCTAATGTTCCATTTATCTAGAGTTTGATGATATTATTATACTTTGAATGGTTGGATTGTATTCCTTTGCAGCGTGCACAGCTGATGGTCATTTCATCATCGTGATCTCCAAGAACCTGACCCGTCCTGCCCTCAACCTGTCATCCCTGTATGTGAAAGATGGACAAGAGGCTGAGTGCCAGCCTAAACTAACCACCGGGCAACTTGCGGCCTTCCGCTTTCCAGTCACCTCTTGTGGCTCCAGCAAGTGGGTGAGTATTGAAGGGTCAAGGCATTCTCCCAGTAAGTGAGCCAGCTTCTTATTAAGCAGCCTCTTCATTGCAGGAGGAAGATGGAACCTTGGTCTATGAAACAGACGTCTTGGGCAAGAGGATGATTGAGACTGGGAAGCTGGGCTCAATAACTCGGGACAGCACCTTCGGGTAGGAGGATGGTGGGAGTTGTTGGTATTGGAGGGGATGTGTTACTGAATGAAGCTGCAACTACTTGTGTCTGTCTGCAGCCTGCACGTCCAGTGCAAGTACAGAGGGAGGCAAGAAACTGGCTTACAGATCAATGTCACAGTTTACACGGTTTCTCCACCACCTCCTGCTTCAGAAGATGGGATTCTGAAACTGGAACTGCGAATAGCAAAAGGTAGAGGTGCCCTGGGGAATGGAGAATGGGATTAGTGGGGATGTATCCATCCAGGGAGTGACTGGTTCTTGTGTCTGTGCCCCTCAGATGGTGACTACAGATCATGGTATGTGGACAGTGAGTACCCCATTTGGAGAATCCTTCGGGAGGCAGTGTTTGTGGAGGTTCGTGTCCTGGGTCGCAGTGACCCAACGCTTGTCCTGAGGCTGCATGACTGCTGGGCAACTCCTGTGCCAGCCCCAAACCATGAGGTGCAATGGAGTCTGCTGGTGGATGGGTAAGGTTTGTGAATGGGAAGGCTAATTGTTTTTGGATATTGAAATGACTGGACTGCTTCTTATCTCTTTTCCCCCTCACCAAATGGCCATAAACTGGTGCAGAGTTGCCTCTGCTGATCAGTGAGGGTCTTGGACAATTCCAGGGAGGTCACATGGGCTGCACTTGGCCAAATGGATCTGCTCCCTTCAAGAACCCATATGACCCCTTGCTGATTTGTGGCTGGTACAATGGGTGCAGACACCAATGTATTCCAGAAACTAGTCTTTAGCAAGTCGAAATAAACATGCTCTCCATTTCTACATCCCTATCCTCTGCAGCACTTTGGTGCCCCCCACACCCCCCCCCCCCCCCCCAATGGTACATTCTCCAGTTACAGGTCAATGTGTAGCATGTTTTTTACATTGGGAATCTCCCTGGGTTGTTATCCCAGTGGTTCTAATGCTCTACAGTCAAGCCATTGTGAGTGGCACATACCACCTGTGGTGAGTAGTTTTAATACATTTCAGCTCCAGTTTCTTGGTCAGAAACATTCCTGACCTCCAGTAATATCCCACATGGAATTCTCCCAGCTTGGAATAATGGAATGAACAAATTGGGAAATCTGTCATTGAAAGAATGGAATCACCTCTGGAACACAACACCAGTGGCCCCAAACTAATTTTATTGATATTTAACAGATCAGATACCCCTCCCTGCTCTGACACCATTTGCTGACTGTTCCAGGTGTCCCTATGAGGGTGATGACTATCAGACTCTCCTACACCCAGTCATGTTTTCTGGCCTGAAGTTCCCAACACATCACAAGCGGTTTGAACTAAAAACATTTGTTTTCTTGGACAGAGAGTCAGAGCAGCCTCTGACTGGACAGGTGAGCAAGAGAATTCCAAGCCTGGACTCCCTTTGTGCCTGGCTCCTTAACAGCCTGGTTCATCCAGGAACATGAAGATCCCCCTAAAATGTCTCCTTTCCATTCTAGGTTTACCTGCACTGCAGTGCTGGGGTCTGCTCACCCTCTGCTCAGGATGACTGTGCACCCAGATGTGTCCCAAGTGAGTTCTTGTTTGATGTCTCCTGAATCAGGATGATGCTTCATTGAGACAGACAGAGATGATGTTTGAATGGAATATCTGGTTAGTGTGCTGTGACTGGGAGATTCCTCTATCCCTCAGCATCAACAGCTCCTCTATCAATGGGAAGAGTTTTTCTCTGACAACACCAGGTTTTAGTCCCACCTATTTGTTTGATAATAGACTCTCAAACTTTCGGGGTTAGCCCCTTCATCAGGTGAATGGAGAATTCTGGCTGGCCAGAATTCTCCATTCACCTGATGAAGGGGCTAACCCCTAAAGCTTGAGTCTATTATCAAATAGGTGGGACTAAAACCTGGTGTTGTCAGACTTTTTACTGTGTTTACGCCAGTCCAATGCCGGCATACCCACATCAAGAGTCTTTCTATCAGTGGGTGCTACAACTGTTGGCCTGTCTGCACCCCTCTGAATGCCCATCATTGCAAACATGGGTCTGCTCTGCCTGAAACAAGGGTGCCACCAAGCCAATCTGACAATCTAGTTATTTGTAGTGAGTTGTATTCAACACGTGGATAGGGATCTAAATGTTCTTTAGGGAACTGTAGTGTCATCAATATGTCACAAGAATTCTCAAGTGAGAAGTTGAAATATCAAACCCTAAACAAGCCTTGATTTTTGACATCAGTTAGTGCTCAGATCTCGCCCTGAAACTTGGTGTCTAATAGTAATATAGTGAATGTGTTAGCGAGATGACTGATTTCACTAATGCTTGTGCAGTGTGGCAGAGCAAAAGACACCATTTCAGGATTTCTGCACTCCCACTAAAGTTTGATCAGAGTGAGGGTTAGTCTAGGTATTTTTTGGCAAACTCTATAAATGACAATCCATAATATGAAGGGAGTGCAGACAATCTGTCCTCATCACTTGAGGATTTTAGAAAATTAATCTGTATTGGGTCTGAACTGTCTGACTTTTCTCTTCCCAATAGAGAGACGCAGGAGTCCCCGTGACCATGAGGGAACATTAGTGAGTGCTCCTGGCCCCATCATCCTGGAAGATGAGGGGCTTCAGTCCAAGAAACAGCATGAAGCAAGTGGTAAGTAGAGACTTTTCAATAGTCCACCTGTGAGCTCTCTTGAATATAATGTCTTCTAATCTTCCATTAGGTGCTGCTGAATCTCCTGCTTGGCTTGTGCAAGGAGTAGCCATTGGCTTCATGATGGTGTTCCTGTGCCTGCTGGTGGTGATGGTTACAGTGTACATGAAGAGACCAAGAGCTGTTGCTTCTCAGTGTAGAATCTGAACCAAAATAAACTTCAGATGAATGTGTCCTGGGTGTTGTAGAATTGTTTTCAGCTGGCCAAGGAGTGTAGACACTACTTCAAAGCAAGAAGATACAAAAGTATTAGATACTATTATTGTTTTCGTGATTTACTCATGGCCTCTACTGCATCATGCTTGATCCAGGCTTTTCAAATAATATAAACTCTGGTTTGTGGAGCATGCAATCCAGGTGATGGTGAATCTTGGCGCTTCTGGCTCCAGTGGTTGAGCCACCCTTGATCACAAACATTGTATCAGACGCTGGAACACAACCTTGCTGCAGAATTGGCGATTCACCTGCCCACACCAGTCTTTGAAAGGACTGTCTGCTTTGTACCACTTCTCCCTGCCCCATTGTCTTGGGGTAGGTAATGGACAAGACGATGAGTATCAGGTCCTTGTTTAGGATCTGAAAACCCCCAATCTTTATTAGCATAGCCACAAATGTTGTCCAGAAGTCCAAGAACATGAATACTTAAACCATTATGGATCAATGACAGATTACTTTTCAGAACATTTTCTTCAACTTGGTAGTTTTCACCAATAGCTTTCTACAAGTTGAACTTCCTGGGGGAGGAAGAGAGATTAAGATGCATGAGTTATCCATCTTAAGGGATGGATTCCCACACAGCTTCAGAAGTTGCCCTGAAACAATGATGTAGTTCTGGATGGGATGGTCCAACAAGTTTTCCAATCCCCAGTTCAACCATCAGACTGCCCCAGAATATCAAGACAAGTAGCCTCCTGATAATGGAAAAAATCCCCTCAATATGATGTGCATTGGTGATCTACTTAAATTACCCTGCTAAATTTGTTTTCCGCCAGGCTGTGTAGCTAAACTTCTCAAATTGAGAAAATTCTGTAAAACTCTTCCTGTGGTGTTCTTCTGGGTGACTTATCTTTGTTTAAGCCAATACAGTTTTTGGTCAGGTCTCTAACAGCTTTCCCTACACTATTACATCTCTCTCTAATTGCAGTTAGGCAGCCTCTAGTCTGTGGTAGAATCATTCCTTGTCAATCTGTCATGTCCTTTTTCAGGTCAACATCCTTTCTGTAATTGGGGAGTGGGAGGGTTTACAGGTCACCCCCATAAACTTCTAGACTCAAATTGCATTTCACGATAACATTTCTACTTTTGCAAAGAACCTTGGTTGAACTGTACTAGGAAAAATAACATGTTATTCTGCTATCAAATGGAGGGAGGTGACGAGTTCCAACTACTGAGGAAATAGCCTGAAATTCAAGGGGGAGACATATTTCCACTGCACAGAAAACACCAGGGTTTTAGTTCAGCTGTGATGTAGACAAAATGCTTAAAAAGCAAACTGGGCATTTTTGTTTTCAGGAACGGCTCATGGATCAGTCTGGGGTAGATTTGATTCAAGGTGATATTTAAATAGAATGAATGAACCATCTTGCTGTATGGTTAATAATACAATTAGTGTTGCTGCTGAGAATGCACCAGGGCACAATTAACTTCCAAGATTTGGCTGAATTTCCAAATCAGGCAGGGTGTTTGGTCAAGGCAGCCATTGGAAAATGAACAAGGGAGAGGCTGTCCGAAAGCTCTTTAGCTGGGGGTGGGGAAGCTGTATGCACCTGCTCCTTCTGTCTGTAAAGAACATTATTCATGACAACATAGAATCCACTTATCAACCAATCACAACTTTAATATGGTATAAATTGTTCCCTCCAATATTATTATCTGTCCTCCAAACAAAAGAGAAAATACTGGAAAATCCCAGTAGGTATGGCAGCATCTGTAAGGAGAGAAAAGAGCTGACATTGAGTCCAGATGATCCTTTGTCAAAGCTAAAAGGCAGAGAAAGTGGGAGGTATTTATGCTGCAGGGGACAGAGAATGAAAGATGAGTCATAGCCACAGAAAACAGGGGAAAGGCTGCTAATGGCAGCCCATTAGAGAGAATGGAAGGTGTAAATAGCAGAGTAGCTGAAATAAGTGTAAGCTGTGACAGCTGAAAATGGGAGGAATGTGTGGGAGAGGGGTAAAATTAAGGAGAAACAGGAGTTGAAGGGGACAAAATAAAGGGAAAGAGTGGGGGGGGGAGAGAAATAAAAGATAGAACAGTAAAAAATGGAAACAAAGGGATTGAAGGATAGAATCTCCTGGTGAGTGCAAGATGAAAAGCTTCGTCAGCACTAATCAGAGGAAGAGGAGTAGATATCTGAATACAGGTCTACATTCATGTACAAATAATATTCTGAAATAGAGTAAAGCAAGGAGCTGATATTGATTTGTATATTAATGGCTTAGACCAAGTACAACTGGACCATGTTTAATTAGTTCTGGAAAGCATTGTGCTACACAAATCTAGAATGTTCACCAAGCCTATTGGTTGCCTGGAGCCCAACAATCCATCTTCATTATTTCCCTGTAGCTTGTGACCCCTCCCCAGCCCCCTTGTACCCCGGAGGATGGTAAAAGATGTGCCATTCTCGGCACACACACTAGAAGTATTAGCAAAACGAAATGGAGGGAATGTTAGATGTAAATTGTGTTGCTTCTAAAATGTTAGCATGTGCTTTCTGTATGCCTGTACTGTGCACAAGGTAAAGTTTATTTATTAGTCACAAGTAAGACTTACCTTAACACTGCAATGAAGTTACTGTGAAATTCCCCTTGTCGCCACAGTCCAGTGCCTGATTGGGTCAATGCATCTGATGCATTGTCAATCTGGGTCAATGCAGCACATCTTCCAGAATGTGGGAGGAAACCATGCAGACACAGGGAGAACATGCAAACTCCATACAGACAGTGACCTATGCTGGGAATTGAACCCAGGTGCCTGGTGTTGTGAAACAGTAGTGCTAACCACTGGGCCACCCTAAATTTGGAACTAAATTGAAATACTGGAGAAAGTGCAGAGAGGTCTTTACCAGACTGGAGTTGGCAAACTCAGACCAAGATTGGAATTCACTGTAGAATTTCCAGAGTTTCTTCATATCCTCCATTTCTTCACATCATGAACAAATAATGAGGCAAATAATCCTCAGGAACACTAATTCTCAGGGAAAGTCACTGCCACATCTGTGTGGGTGCTTTGTATTGTCTGATCTTCCAAATATTCTTTAGGTTGGAGAATGTTTGGGGAATTAGTGTGACATTCGTTAGCAAAATATTGGGATACAGGCAATGGGGATCAAACATGTTAAAGGGTTTAAATAAAAGTCAATGTAGCATATCTGCAATTTCAGAAGGTATTTGGATATAGCAAGACTGATTAAAATAGGCATAAGACAAGGGCACATGGGATGGGTAACATGATTCGTATGGGCATCACGTCAGCAGGCTGAATCTAGTGGGGTGTAGTGAGCAGTGTTGACGAGGGCACTGAGGAATATATTCAGTGATAAAACCCGGTGGGCAGCAAGCTGTGGAGGACAAGTTGTGAGAGTGGGTGGGGAGAATGTACTATCTCCCCTTGATATTCTAACATCAATAAATTGATGAATTCTCCAACATCCTAAGGATCACCAATCAACAGGAAACTTTTACCTCCAATCATCCAACCATATCAACACCATGGTTACAATAACAGGTTAAAGGCAGAACGCACTATCCAGTGCTTGGATCAGCATCCCATCCACTGCTGCTACTGTGAACTGGAGGAGTGTGGACCATCGACAAGATACTCAGCAGCAGTTCATCAAGGGTCCTTTAATACATTCCAAGGCCACAGCCCCTCCCGCAGAAGGACAAGGGCAGCAGAAGCATAGGAACACTACAATCTGCAAGTTACCCACCAACTCACACCATCCTGACTTGGAATGACATCACCATTCTCTCAATCGAATTTCAAAATCCTCATCCTCCCTCCCCTCCCAACAGCACTGTACTGACACTTGACGGTCTGCAGCTGTTCAAAGTTAATTCACCACCCGAGCAATAAACATCTTGCCAGTGTGATGATACTGTGCCTTTAAGAAATGTATTTGTGTCATGTTTCTTGTGCAGGATTTTTTGAGCAGTCAGTTCTATTATCGGTGTTGCTTTGTCTGTAATCAGCAACCAGCAAGTTGATGCTGCAGAAGTGTAATTGATCCTAATGACTGGAATGTTAGTTTTAGAACATAGAACACTACAGCGCAGAACAGGCCCTTCGGCCCACGATGTTGTGCCGACCAGTTACAAAAACAATGACCCACTAGCCTATACCAATCCCTTTTTATCCATAAACTTATCTACAGAATCTGAGATAATGCAGATCTTAGTTTAGTATTTTCCCCTGAGGTTGTTCAGAGCTGTGCTTGATAATGTTCATTGACAGGAAAAGTTAAGTGAGGGCAGAGATGGCCTCATGGAAAAAATAAGTTCAGTTGCTGCTTGGGAGCTGCAGAGAGAAGTAACTCCCTGTCTCTCTCTGGAGTCTGGGTACTGTCAAAAATAGATCTCTGCATCTGATGTTCATTTATCTAAACAACATATGTGACTATGTGAGAGTTAGGAAGAATGTCTATTCAACAATCAGTGAGTTATTATAATGTCTCCATTTGGAAACCTTGAGCCATTCACCCTAATTTGGAGGATTGGTTCCAACATGTTCAACACCTGAGATACTCCTTCAAAGCAATCGAAATAGCGTGGGGAGGAGTAGCAGAGAGTAAATCTGTTAACAGCCTGTGGTGCCCAAAGCAATAAATTGATAAGAATCTTGACTTCTCCGGATGCCCTGACACTAAAACCTTTGAAGAACTCACAGAAACAGTCAAAGGGTAATATCACCCAAAGCTCTCCGTAACTATGCAGAGATATAGATCTAACTCAATGGGAAGGTGAAAGCACCTTTTATGCTGAGGCTGAGACAAATGGCTGAACTTTGTGAATCTCGATCTGCTCTTAATGAGTGGTTCAGAGACCGGCTAATGTGCGGGGTGAATAATACGGCCATACAGAAGAAACTGTTGGGAATCTGAAATAACCGTAAGAAAGCATTAGACATTGTCCTTGCTGTGGAAAATGCACAAAAAGGCACAATGGAACTTCAAAGTGTGCCAGTTGGCAAATTCCCCCAGTTTGGAAGGAAACTGCCAATGGCAGTAGAGCCAGGGATGTGGGCGCAGAGCTTCAAGAATAAAGAATTAATCAAACAGAGAGAATGCAGAGGTTTTGGCGATTCGGTCCACAAACCAAGAACTGTAAAGAATGTGTCAGTGTGGGGGAGCCCACCCCCAGGGGAGTGTGGGTTTAGGGATCCTATGCGTTATGCCTGTAGCTGAAAGGGGCATGTAGGAAGCAAGTGCAAGGCTAAATAGGACCTGCCGGGTGCCAAAGCATCAGTGCACAGGGTAGAGAGTAAGTCTGAAGAAGGATCTGATGTATACACAGTTTCACAGTGGCATAGTCATTAGAACTACCGCCTCACAGCTCCAGGGGGTCCAGGTTCAATTCCGACTTTGGGTGAGTCTCTGTGTGGAGTTTGCACATTTTCCTTGAGTTTGCGTAGGTTTTCTTCCTCTATGGATCCCTTTATGGATCCATCTGCCCCTCTACCACGGCTACGTTCATGGCTACGTGTCCCTGGAGAGGGAGCATGCGGTATCCATGGGCGCGGTTGACACATTCCGTGCCCGCTGGGCACCGCAGGGGCTGGGGTGCATTATCGACCCTGAGAATCACATTATGATTTAATGTTTTAAGTTTCTTTTTGAGTTTGGTTTTTGGTTCGGACTTCTCCCCCTGCCTTTTTGGGACCTGCCCCTTTTTAATTTGTCCCTAAGTTAATTTGAGTTTGTTTATTTGGTTGGTGTCAAAAGAGCTGTCCCAAAAGGCAAAAAAACAGACGTGAGTTGGGCGAGTTTGCTAAAGTGTGTTTGGTCTCTTCAAGGTCAAAACCAAATAGACAAACTCAAGTTAAATCAGGGTCTTTCAGTTTCTTCATCTTGTGGGTCAAACCAAGTAGACAAACTTAAATTACGTTCGGACAAAGAAAAAGGGGGCAATTCCCCCCCCCCCCCCCCCCCCCAAAGGAGGGGGAACGGCCCGAACAAAAATAAAGTACAAAAATCAAATCAAATGAAAATGTGATGATTAGGGTCAATAATGCAGCCCAGTTAAAGTGTGATTGGGAGCAGGAATGAGGCAGTGGAGAGAGGCTGAGAATTGGAGCTGATTGAAGAGGTGGAATCGCTTCCCGAGTATCCCGTGGGACAGGGAGCCTCTGCAATGGGATTGCAGCTGGATTCCCGGCTAGAAAACGGGCTGGTGTTTGCGGGAAGTGATTGTCCTGATTCCCTGGCCGGGATGGGAGCTTGGCTGCTTTCTTGGGCTCTCTGCTTCCTGGCCGCCTCCTCACTCTCAGGCCAGCCGCTACTCCTGGGGAGGGATGATGTTTGTGTCCCAGAGGCAGGCTGGAGATTTGAGTGCGGTCACTCCGGGATCAGCAGCGCTGAGTGTATCCGCCAGGGTTGCTGCTTTGATCCCCGGAGCTCCAGCCCCCATCGCTGTTTCTCCAGTCTGAGAAAGAGCCCAGGTAACAACAAGACTCACCCCCCCCCCCCCCCCCCAGTCTAGTGGAGACAGAGAGAGGAGAGAATCTAACTGGGAAATGGGGCATTTGTTGCTGCCTCACTGTGTGATGGAGATGGGTAGGAATGGCTATTCGGCATCTGAAGCTTCAAGTGTTAAATTCCTTCAGTGAAATGTTAATGTTCTCTCTCTCCAGCCTGTTGGCAATAATGACAAATACACTAAACAGCTGGCTGCTTTAACCCTGTGCTGATGTTTTATTGAGGAATTTGTCTCCGGTGAATCTGTCTAAACAACTGGACACTTTTTTTTTCTGTGGATAATCCGCCACCGAAAGCATCGATGTGACCATCCCACAGGGAGCAGCTCCCCTGCTTGGTGAAGCTGAGGTTTGGGGTGACGGGGAGTTTGGGTGATATTAGACCCTGTCTGACCCATGTGATGGGTGTGTTGCCAATGATACATGGTTCATTCGGAGCTGGGATAATACTTGCTGCTCCTGGGTGCTGTGATGATGGCCACTTGCTCACTATTCCTTATTAATGGAAACTAGTGTTTGAAATTATCACCCAGTAAAGAGAAATTAAGTTCATTACAGATGCCTAGTCAGATGACTAATGGGTGTTGAAGGAAGGTTGCATTGAGTAACAGGAGCACCAATTGGCTCCAGTATCTATTGAATGGGATTCACTCACTGTTAACTGGTCCATTTTGCTGGTATTTGTACTAAAGTAAACTCTCAGTAATTCAGTAATGTTTATGGATGTTGGTGTTGGGCATAAGTGTCTCATCACCAGGTTCACTAAGTAGATTAGGTCTGTACCTGTTGGAGTTTAGAAGGATGAGGGGGGAATCTTATAGATGTATGAGATAATGAAGGGGAAGGATAGGGTAGAAGTAGAGAGATTCTTCCTGCTTAGAAATGATAGCAGAGCTAGAGGGCATAGCCTCGAGGTGAGGGGGAGGGTGTAGTTTAGATTGGAGTTGAGGAGGAACTTCTTCCCTCAAAGGGTGGTAAATCTCTGGAATTCTCTGCCCGCTGAAGTGGTGGAGGCTACCTCGCTAAATATATTTAAGTCACGGGTAGATAGGTTTCTGGTAGACAAGGGAATTAAGGATTATGGGGAGGAAGCAGGAAAGTGGAACTGATCCACTTCAGATCAGCCATGATCTTATTGAATGGTGGGGCAGGCGAGATGGCCTACTCCTGCTCCTATTTCCTGTGTCCATTCCTGTTCACAGTTCTGTGGGTCTAACTAGGATTTTGTCCAATGGCAGCACAACATCTGCATCTCTCTAACTCCAGCCCTTTAGATGTTCTGAACTGGCTTATTTTCTGTACCTGTTGGTGGTGTTTTGGGTAACTGAGCACCTGAACCCCCAAATCTCACCGGCTGTCGACAGAGTTTAACTTTGCCTTAAAAATAGGCTGATAGATCCTTTTTTATTTGAAATGAATAATATCAACTTGTTAAAATTTATTTGCTACAACTTTGTCCATTTGCCTAATCTAATAATACCCTGTTTTGTTTAAATTTGTATATTTGAGCTTTTTATGCCATTATCTAAGAATGAGTATCATAAATAAGGCCCTGAGCCAATTCCCTGTGGGACACCACTCAGCCCATCCTCCCAGTTCGAGTGCGTGTCCATTATTACAACTCTCTCTCAAGCAATTTTCTATCCACGATCAGCGATCAACCTTGAATTGCGTGGGCTCACACCCTGTTTAATCTCTTGTGCAGGATTTTATCAAAGACCGTCTGGAAGTCCATATGAATAACATCTAGTCAACTTGCCTCTGCCCACCATCTTTGTCACTTCAACAAATTATAGTTGGTCAGGCATGATCTGCCCTTATGAATCCATGCTGACTCTCTTTGGTCCTCTGTTAGTTTCCATTGGCTGTCTTCCCTATCTACTGTGAATACTGAAGTAAAATACTTGCAGTCTACCATTTCCCCATGGTCATTCACATTCCCATGCTCTGAGTCAATAATGCCTTTAATCAGTTGCTTCACCTCTGTCTAACTGTAAAATTGCCTTTCATTGTCATTTATGTCCTTTTTGCTTGCTATTGATCTGCCCTTGTATTGTCAAATGATTTAATTTCCATCTCCAATTTTATGTAAATGAAGAACAACAGTGGCTGAGAGATCTTTCTCCTCTTACCATGTCACCTTTTTATAAAGTAATCTCAAAAATGTGTCTTTGAAACTGAGCTTCTTCCTAACGTTCCATTTATCTAGAGTTTGATGATATTATTATGCTTTGAATGGTTGGATTGTATTCCTTTGCAGCGTGCACAGCTGATGGTCATTTCATCATCGTGATCTCCAAGAACCTGACCCGTCCTGACCTCAACCTGTCATCCCTGTATGTGAAAGATGGACAAGAGGCTGAGTGCCAGCCTAAACTAACCACCGGGCAACTTGCGGCCTTCCGCTTTCCAGTCACCTCTTGTGGTTCCAGCAAGCGGGTGAGTATTGAAGGGTCAAGGCATTCTCCCAGTAAGTGAGCCAGCTTCTTATTAAGCAGCCTCTTCATTGCAGGAGGAAGATGGAACCTTGGTCTATGAAACAGACGTCTTGGGCAAGAGGATGATTGAGACTGGGAAGCTGGGCTCAATAACTCGGGACAGCACCTTCGGGTAGGAGGATGGTGGGAGTTGTTGGTATTGGAGGGGATGTGTTACTGAATGAAGTGCAACTACTTGTGTCTGTCTGCAGCCTGCACGTCCAGTGCAAGTACAGAGGGAGGCAAGAGACTGGCTTACAGATCAATGTCACAGTTTACACGGTTTCTCCACCACCTCCTGCTTCAGAAGAAGGGATTCTGAAACTGGAACTGCGAATAGCAAAAGGTAGAGGTGCCCTGGGGAATGGTGAATGCGATTAGTGGGGATGTATCCATCCAGGGAGTGACTGGTTCTTGTGTCTGTGCCCCTCAGATGGTGACTACAGATCATGGTATGTGGACAGTGAGTACCCCATTTGGAGAATCCTTCGGGAGGCAGTGTTTGTGGAGGTTCGTGTCCTGGGTCGCAGTGACCCAACGCCTGTCCTGAGGCTGCATGACTGCTGGGCAACTCCTGTGCCAGCCCCAAACCATGAGGTGCAATGGAGTCTGCTGGTGGATGGGTAAGGAGTGTGAATGGGAGGGCTAATTGTTTTTGGACATTGAAATGACTGGACTGCTTCTTATCTCTTTCCCCCTCACCAAATGGCCATAAACTGGTGCAGAGTTGCCTCTGCTGATCAGTGAGGGTCTTGGACAATTCCAGGGAGGTCACATGGGCTGCACTTGGCCAAATGGATCTGCTTCCTTCAAGAACCCATATGACCCCTTGCTGATTTGTGGCTGGTACAATGGGTGCAGACACCAATGTATTCCAGAAACTAGTCTTTAGCAAGTTGAAATAAACATGCTCTCCATTTCTACTTCCTTATCCTCTGCAGCACTTTGATTGCCCCCCACACCCCCCACCTCCAAACCCCCATGGTACATTCTCCAGTTGCAGGTCAATGTGTCCCATATTTTTTACATTGGGAATCTCCCTGGGTTGTTATCCCAGTGGTTCTAATGCTCTACAGTCAAACCATTGTGAGTGGCACATACCACCTGTGGTGAGTAGTTTTAATCCATTTCAGCTCCAGTTTTTTGGTCAGAAACATTCCTGACCTCCAGTAATATCCCACATGGAATTCTCCCAGCTTGGAATAATGGAATGAACAAATTGGGAATTCTGTCATTGAAAGAATGGAATCACCTCTGGAACACAACACCAGTGGCCCCAAACTAATTTTATTGATATTTAACAGATCAGATACCCCTCTCTGCTCTGACACCATTTGCTGACTGTTCCAGGTGTCCCTATGAGGGTGATGACTATCAGACTCTCCTACACCCAGTCATGTTTTCTGGCCTGAAGTTCCCAACACATCACAAGCGGTTTGAACTGAAAACATTTGTTTTCTTGGACAGAGAGTCGGAGCAGCCTCTGACTGGACAGGTAAGTAAGAAAAATCCAAGCCTGGACTCCCTTTGTGCCTGGCTCCTTAACAGCCTGGTTCATCCAGGAACATGAAGATCCCCCTAAAATGTCTCCTTTCCATTCTAGGTTTACCTGCACTGCAGTGCTGGGGTCTGCTCACCCTCTGCTCAGGATGACTGTGCACCCAGATGTGTCCCAAGTGAGTTCTTGTTTGGTGTCTCCTGAATCAGGATGATGCTTCATTAAGACAGGCAGAGATGATGTTTGAATGGAATATCTGGTTAGTGTGCTGTGACTGGGGGATTCCTCTATCCCTCAGCATCAACACCTCCTCTATCAATGGGAAGAGTTTTTCTCTGACAACACCAGGTTTTAGTCCCACCTATTTGTTTGATCATAGACTCAAGCTTTCGGGGTTAGCCCCTTCATCAGGTGAATGGAGAATTCTGGCTGGCCCGAACACTCCATTCACCTGACGAAGGGGCTAACCCCTCAAGCTTGAGTCTATTATCAAATAGGTGGGACTAAAACCTGGTGTTGTCAGACTTTTTACTGTGTTTATGCCAGTCCAACGCCAGCATACCCACATCAAGAGTCTTTCTATCAGTGGGTGCTACAACTGTTGGCCTGTCTGCACCCCTCTGAATGCCCATCATTGCAAACATGGGTCTGCTCTGCCTGAAACAAGGGTGCCACCAAGCCAATCTGACAATCTAGTTATTTGTAGTGAGTTGTATCCAACATGTGGATAGGGATCTAAATGTTCTTTAGGGAACTGTAGTGTCATCAATATGTCACAAGAATTCTCAAGTGAGAAGTTGAAATATCCAACCCTAAACAAGCCTTGATTTTTGACATCAGTTAGTGCTCAGATCTCACCCTGAAACTTGGTGTCTAATAGTAATATAGTGAATGTGTTTGCCAGATAACTGATTTCACTAATGCTTGTGCAGTATGGCAGAGCAAAAGACACCGTTTCAGGATTTCTGCACTCCCACTAAAGTTTGATCAGAGTGAAGGTTAGTCTAGGTTTTTTTTGGCAAACTCTATAAATGACAATCCATAATATGAAGGGAGTGTAGACAATCTGTCCTCATCACTTGAGGATTTTGGAAAATTAATCTGAATTGGGTCTGAACTGTCTGACTTTTCTCCTCCCAATAGAGAGACGCAGGAGTCTCCGTGACCATGAGGGAACATTAGTGAGTGCTCCTGGCCCCATCATCCTGGAAGATGAGGGGCTTCAGTTCAAGAAACAGCATGAAGCAAGTGGTAAGTAGAGACTTTTCAATCGTCCACCTGTGAGCTCTCTTGAATATAATGTCTTCTAATCTTCCATTAGGTGCTGCAGAATCTCCTGCTTGGCTTGTGCAAGGAGTAGCCATTGGCTTCATGATGGTGTCCCTGTGCCTGCTGGTGGTGATGGTTACAGTGTACATGAAGAGACCAAGAGCTGTTGCTTCTCAGTGTAGAATCTGAACCAAAATAAACTTCAGATGAATGTGTCCTGGGTGTTGTAGAATTGTTTTCAGCTGGCTAAGGATTGTAGACACTACTTCAAAGCAAGAAGATACAAAAGTATTAGATACTACCATTGTTTTCGTGATTTACTCACGGCCTCTACTGCATCATGCTTGATCCAGGCTTTTCAAATAATATAAACTCTGGTTTGTGGAGCATGCAATCCAGGTGATGTGTGAATCTTGGAGCTTCTGGCTCCAGTGGTTGAACCACCCTTGATCACAAACATTGTATCAGAGGCTGGAACACAACCTTGCTGCAGAATTGGCGATTCACCTGCCCACACCAGTCTTTGAAAGGACTGTCTGCTTTGTACCACTTCTCCCTGCCCCATTGTCTTGGGCTAGGTAGTGGACAAGACGATGAGTATCATGTCCTTATTTAGGATCTGAAAACCCCCAATCTTTATTAGCATAGCCACAAATGTTGTCCAGAAGTCCAATAACATGAATACTTAAACCATTATGGATCAATGACAGATTACTTTTCAGAACATTTTCTCCAATTTGGTAGTTTTCACCAATAGCTTTCTACAAGTTGAACTTCCTGGGAGAGGAAGAGAGATTAAGAACATAAGAACATGCCATCTGGCCCTTTGAGCCTGCCCCGCCATTCAATAAGATCATGGCTGATCTGTCGTGACTCAGCTCCACCTTCCCGCCCTCTCCCCATAAAGATGCATGAGTTATCCATCTTAAGGGATGGATTCCCACACAGCTTCAGAAGTTGCCCTGAAACAATGATGTAGTTCTGGATGGGATGGTCCAACAAGTTTTCCAATCCCTAGTACAACCATCAGACTGCCCCAGAGTATCAAGACAAGTAGCTTCCTGATAATGGAAAAAATCCCCTCAATATGAAGTGCATTGGTGATCTATTTAAATTACCCTACTAATAGTTTTTTTCCTCCAGGCTGTGTCGCTAAACTTCTCAAATGGAGAAAATTCTGTAAAAACTCTTCCTGTGCTGTTCTTCTGGGTGACTCATCTTTATTTAAGCCAATGCACAGTTTTTTTGGGTTTGATCTCTAACAGCTTTCCCTACACTATTACATCTCTCTCTAATTGCAGTTAGGCAGCCTCTAGTCTGTGGTAGAATCATTCCTTGTCAACCTGTCATGTCCTTGTTCAGGTCAACATCCTTTCTGTAATTGGGGAGTGGGAGGGTTTACAGGTCACCCCCATAAACTTCTAGACTCAAATTTGCGTTTCATAATAACATTTCTACTTTTGTAAAGAATCTTGGTTGAATTGTGCTAGGAAAAATAACACATTTAATCCCCTATCTAATGGAGGGAGGTGACAAGTTCCAACTACTGAGGAAATAGCCTGAAATTCAAGGGGGAGACATATTTCCACTGCACAGAAAACACCTGGGTTTTGGTTTAGCTGTGATGTAGACAAAATGCTTAAAAAGCAAACTGGGCATTTTTGCTTTCAGGAATGGCTCATGGATCAGTTTGGGGTAGATTTGATTCAAGGTACTATTTAAATAGAAAGAATGAACCATCTTGCTATATGGTTTATAATTAGTGTTGCTACTGACAATGCACCAGGGTACAATTAAATTCCAAGATTTGGCTGAATTTCCAAATCGGGTAGGTTGTTTGGTCAAGGTAGCCATTGGGAAATGAATAAGGGAGAGGCTGTCTGAAAGCTTTTTAATAAGAACATAAGAACATAAGAAATAGGAGCAGGAGTAGGCCATCTAGCCCTTCGAGCCTGCCCCGCCATTCAATAAGATCATGGCTGATATGTCGTGGCTCAGTTCCACCTTCCCGCCCTCTCCCCATAACCCTTAATCCCTTCTCTTATCAAAAACCCATCAACCCGCTTCTTAAAAATATTTAGCGAGGCAGCCTCCACCACTTCAACGGGCAGAGAATTCCAGAGATTCACCACCCTTTGAGTGAAGAAGTTCCTCCTCAACTCTGTTCTAAACCGCCTCCCCTTTATCTTGAGGCTGTGCCCCCTAGTCCTACAGTCTTTTTTGAGCGGGAAGAGTCTCTCCACTTCTATCCTATCCATCCCATTCATCATCTTATACGTCTCAATGAGATCTCCCCTCATTCTTCTAAACTCTAACGAGTACAAGCCTAGTTTATTCAGCCTCTCCTCATAGCTCAATCCCCTCAACTCTGGTATCAGCCTAGTAAACCTCCTCTGCACTCCCTCCAGGGCCAAAACATCCTTGCTCAGGTGCGGCGCCCAAAACTGCACACAGTACTCCAGCTGCGGCCTCACCAATGCTCTATACAGCTGCAGCAAGACCTCCCTACTTTTATATTCAATCCCCCTCGCTATGAAGGCCAGCATCCCATTCGCCTTCCTGACCACCTGCTGCACCTGCAAGCTGGGTTTTTGCGACTCATGCACCAGGACCCCGAGGTCCCTCTGCACCGTCGCCTGCTGCAGTTTTTCGCCACGTAAGTCATAGTCCTTCCTACCATTCTTCCTACCAAAGTGGACCACCTCACACTTGCCAACATTAAATTCCATTTGCCATTTCCTGGCCCATTCGCCCAGCCTATCTAGATCATTCTGCAGACTCTCCACACCCTCCGCACAATTTGCCTTTCCCCCAATCTTGGTGTCATCAGCAAATTTCGACACCCTGCACTCGGTTCCCTCCTCCAGATTATCTATATAAATGGTAAATAGCTGAGGCCCCAGCACCGACCCCTGGGGCACTCCACTAGTCACCAACCGCCAATCCGAATAGCACCCATTGACCCCCACTCTCTGCCTCCTATTTGACAACCAATCCTCTATCCACGCTAACACCCTACCCCCAACTCCATGTCCCCTGACCTTCTGCAATAACCTCTTGTGAGGTACCTTGTCAAACGCCTTCTAAAAATCCAGAAAGACCACATCCACCGGCTCTCCTCTATCCACTGACCTAGACACATCCTCATAAAACTCCAGTAAATTTGTCAGAAACGACTTCCTTTTAATGAAACCGTGTTGCGTCCGCCCTATCAAGCAATTCCCCTCAAGATGCCTCGCTATTTCCTCCTTAATGACGGATTCTAACATTTTACTTACCACAGACGTTAAACTAACCGGCCTATAATTCCCTGCCTTTTGCCTGGCACCCTTCTTAAACAACGGCGTAACATTAGCCGTTTTCCAATCTTCCGGCACTTCCCCGGAATCCAGCGACGTCTGGAAAATAACCACCAAGGCATGCACTATCACCTCCGCCATTTCTTTCAGAACCCTCGGATGCATTCCATCCGGTCTTGGGGACTTGTCCACAATCAGCCCCTCCAGTCTGTCTGTTTTTAGTTGGGGGTGGGGAAGCTGTGTGCACCTGCTCCTTCTGTCTGTAAAGAACATTATTCATGACAACATAGAATCCACTTATCAACCAATCAAACTTTCATATGGTGTAAATTGTTCCCTCCAATATTATTATCTGTCCGCAAAGAACAAAATCAGCCTGGGAAACAGGCCCTTCGGCCCAACGAGCTCGTGCTACCATCTCAATACCACCAGTCACCTACGAGCCCTGTTTCATGTTTTATGGCCATCCAGATTGAGGGAATCTGATTTATGGCAGGAATAAATTGTCCCATCAGCCTAACAGCACATCCTCCAACCAAAAGAGAAAATACTGGAAAATCCCAGTAGCATCTGTAAGGAGAGAAAAGAGTTGACGCTGAGTCCAGATGCTCCTTTGTCAAAGCTAAAAGGCAGAGAAAGGGGGAGGTATTTGTTCTGCAAAGGGGGAGAGAATGAAAGATGAGTCATAGCCACAGAAAACAGGGGAAAGGCTGCTAACGGCAGCCCATTAGAGAGAATGGAAGGTGTAAATAGCAGAGTAGCTGAAATAAGGGTAAGCTACGACAGCTGAAGATGGGAGGAATGTGTGGGAGAGAGGTAAAATTAAGGAGAAACAGGAATTGAAGGGGACAAAATAGAGGGAAAGAGTGGGGGAAAAGAGAAATAAAAGGTAGAACAGTAAAAAATGGAAACAAAGGGATTGAAAGATAGTATCTCCTGGTGAGTGCAAGATGAAAAGCTTCGTCAGCACTAATCAGAGGAAGAGGAGTAGATATCTGAATACAGGTCTACATTCATGTACAAATAATATACTGAAATAGAGTAAAGTAAGGAGCTGATATTGATTTGTATATTAATGGCTTAGACCAAGTACAACTGGACCATGTTTAATTAGTTCTGGAAAGCAGTGTGCTACACAAATCTAGAATGTTCACCAAGCCTATTGGTTGCCTGGAGCCCAACAATCCATCTTCATTATTTCCCTGTAACTTGTGACCCCTCCCCAGCCCCCTTGTACCCCGGAGGATGGCAAAAGATGTGCCATTCTCGGCACACACACTAGAAGTATTAGCAAAACTAAATGGAGGGAATATTAGATGTAGATTTTGTTACTACTAAAATGTTAGCATGTGCTTTCTGTATGCTGCTGTTAGCAGCCTTTCCCCTGTTTTCTGTGGCTATGACTCATCTTTCATTCTCTGTCCCCTGCAGCACAAATACCTCCCACTGTGACAAGGTAAAGTTTACTTATCAGTCACAAGTAAGACTTACCTTAACACTGCAATGAAGTTACTGTGAAATTCCCCTTGTCGCCACAGTCCAGTGCCTGATTGGGTCAATGCATCTGATGCATTGTCAATCTGGGTCAATGCAGCACATCTTCCAGAATGTGGGAGGAAAACATGCAGACACGGGGAGAACATGCAAGCTGCATACAGACAGTGACCTATGCTGGGAATTGAACCCAGGTGCCCGGTGTTGTGAAACAGTAGTTCTAACCACTGGGCCACCCTAAATTTGGAACTAAATTGAAATACTGGAGAAAGTGCAGACAGGACTTTACCAGACTGGAGTTGGCAAACTCAGATCAAGATTGGAATTCACTGTAGAATTTCCAGAGTTTCTTCATATCCTCCATTTCTGCGCATCATGAACAAATGATAAGGCAAATAATCCTCAGGAACACTAATTCTCGGAGAAAGTCGCTGCCACATCTGTGTGGGTGGTTTGTATTGTCTGATCTTCCAAATATTCTTTAGGTTGGAGAGTGTTTGGGAAATTAGTGTGATGTTCGTTAGCAAAATATAGGAATACAGGCGATGGGAATCAAACATGTTAAAGGGTTTAAATAAAGGTCAATGTAGCATATCTGCAATTTCAGAAGGTGTTTGGATATAGCAAGACTGATTAAAATAGGCATAAGACAAGGGCACATGGGATGGGTAACATGATTCATATGGGCATCATGTCAGCAGGCTGAATCTAGTGGGGTGTAGTGAGCAGTGTTGACGAGGGCACTGAGGAATATATTCAGTGATAAAACCCGGTGGGCAGCAAGCTGTGGAGGACAAGTTGTGAGAGTGGGTGGGGAGAATGTACTATCTCCCCTTGATATTCTAACATCAATAAATTGATGAATTCTCCAACAGCCTAGGGATCACCAATCAACAAGAAACCTTTACCTCCAATCATCCAACCATATCAACACCATGGTTACAATAACAGGTTGAAGGCAGAACGCACTATCCAGTGCTTGGATCAGCATCCCATCTACTGCTGCTACTGTGAACTGGAGGAGTGTGGACCATCGACAAGATACTCAGCAGCAGTTCATCAAGGGTCCTTTAATACATTCCAAGGCCACAGCCCCTCCCGCAGAAGGACAAGGGCAGCAGAAGCAGAGGAACACTACAATCTGCAAGTTACCCACCAACTCACACCATCCTGACTTGGAATGACATCACCATTCTCTCAATGGAATTTCAAAATCCTCATCCTCCCTCCCCTCCCAACAGCACTGTACTGACACTTCATGGTCTGCAGCTGTTCAAAGTTAATTCACCACCCGAGCAATAAACATCTTGCCAGTGTGATGATACTGTGCCTTTAAGAAATGTATTTGTGTCATGTTTCTTGTGCAGGATTTTTTGAGCAGTCAGTTCTATTATCGGTGTTGCTTTGTCTGTAATCAGCAACCAGCAAGTTGATGCTGCAGCAGTGTAATTGGTCCTAATGACTGGAATGTTAGTTTTAGAACATAGAACACTACAGCGCAGAACAGGCCCTTTGGCCCACGATGTTGCGCCGACCAGTTACAAAACAATGACCCACTAGCCTATACCAATCCCTTTTCATCCATAAACCTATCTACAGAATCTGAGATAATGCAGATCTTCGTTTAGTATTTTCCCCTGGGGTTGTTCAGAGCTTTGCTTGATAACGTTCATTGACAGGAAAAGTTAAGTGAGGGCAGAGATGGCCTCATGGAAAAAATAAGTTCAGTTGCTGCTTGGGAGCTGCAGAGAGAACTAACTCCCTGTCTCTCTCTGGAGTCTGGGTACTGTCGAAAATAGATCTCTGCATCTGATGTTCATTTATCTAAACAACATATGTGACTATGTGAGAGTTAGGAAGAATGTCTATTCAACAATCAGTGAGTTATTATAATGTCTCCATTTGGAAATCTCGAGCCATTCACCCTAATTTGGAGGATTGGTTCCAACATGTTCAACACCTGAGATACTCCTTCAAAGCAATCGAAATAGCATGGGGAGGAGTAGCAGAGAGTAATTCTGTTAACAGCCTGTGGTGCCCAAAGTAATACATTGATAAGAAGCTTGACTTCTCCAGATGCCCTGACACTAAAACCTTTGAAGAACTCACAGAAATAGTCAAAGGGTAATATCACCCAAAGCTCTCCGTAACTATGCAGAGATATAGATCTAACTCAATGGCAAGAGCTCCCGGGGAGGTGAAAGCACATTTTATGCTGAGGCTGAGACAAATGGCTGAACTTTGTGAATTTCGATCTGCTCTTAATGAGTGGTTCAGAGACCGGCTAATGTGCGGGGTGAATAATACGGCCATACAGAAAAAACTGTTGGGAATCTGAAATAACCGTAAGAAAGCTTTAGAAATTGTCCTTGCTGTGGAAAATGCACAAAAAGACACAATGGAACTTCAAAGTGTGCCAGCTGGCAAATTCCCCCAGTTTGGAAGGAAACTGCCAATGGCAGTAGAGCCAGGGATGTGGGCACAGAGCTTCAAGAATAAAGAATTAATCAAACAGAGAGAATGCAGAGGTTTTGGCGATTTGGTCTACAAACCAAGAACTGAGAAGAATGTGTCAGTGTGGGGGAGCCCACCCCCTGGGGAGTGTGGGTTTAGGGATCCTCTGTGTTATGCCTGTAGCTAAAAGGGGCATGTAGGAAGCAAGTGCAAGGCTAAATAGGACCCCCGTGACTTGCCTGGGTTTGCAAAACCTCACTTACTGTATTGTCTGTAGACAATACACATCTCTTTAAACTGTAATCAGTGCTCCTTCCACTCACATTATCAGCCACTTTCAGACTTGAACAGCAGGTTAGGTGTAAGGATTCGCATTCTAATCAGCAATCTCTAAACTGTCTGTGCTTTATATGCTCTGTCTGAGGCCAGAACTCTCCATTCACCTGACGAAGAGGGTAACCCCGAAAGCTTGCTTGCTTGTGAGAAGATTATCAAATAAATCGGTTGGACTAAAACCTGGTGTTGTCAGACTTTTTACTGTGTTTACGCCAGTCCAACGCCAGCATACCCACATCATGGGTGCCAGAGCATCAGTGCACAGGGTAGAGAGTAAGTCTGAAGAAGGATCTGATGTATACACAGTTTCACAGTGGCATAGTCATTACAACTACCGCCTCACAACACCAGGGGGTCCAGGTTCAATTCCGACTTTGGGTGAGTCTCTGTGTGGAGTTTGCACATTTTCCTTGAGTTTGCGTAGGTTTTCTTCCTCTATGGATCCCTTTATGGATCCATCTGCCCCTCTACCGCGGCTACGTTCATGGCTACGTGTCCCTGGAGATGGAGCATGCGGTATCCATGGGCGCGGTTGACACATTCCGTGCCCGCTGGGCACCGCAGGGGCTGGGGTGCATTATCGACCCTGAGAATCACATTATGATTTAATGTTTTAAGTTTCTTTTCGAGTTTGGTTTTTGGTTCGGACTTCTCCCCCTGCATTTTTGGGACCTGCCCCTTTTTATTTTGTCCCTAAGTTAATTTGAGTTTGTTTATTTGGTTGGTGTCAAAAGACCTGTCCCAAAAGACAAAAAAACAGACTTGAGTTGGGCGAGTTTGCTAAAGTGTGTTTGGTCTCTTCAAGGTCAAAACCAAATAGACAAACTCAAGTTAAATCAGGGTCTTTCAGTTTCTTGATCTTGTGGGTCAAACCAAGTAGACAAACTTAAATTACGTTCGGACAAAGAAAAAGGGGGCAATTCCCCCCCCCCCCCCCCAATAGGAGGGGGAACGACCCGAACAAAAATAAAGTACAAAAATCAAATCAAATGAAAATGTGATGATTAGGGTCAATAATGCAGCCCAGTTAAAGTGTGATTGGGAGCAGGAATGAGGCAGTGGAGAGAGGCTGAGAATTGGAGCTGATTGAAGAGGTGGAATCGCTTCCCGAGTATCCCGTGGGACAGGGAGCCTCTGCAATGGGATTGCAGCTGGATTCCCGGCTAGAAAACGGGCTGGTGTTTGCGGGAAGTGATTGTCCTGATTCCCTGGCCGGGATGGGAGCTTGGCTGCTTTCTTGGGCTCTCTGCTTCCTGGCCGCCTCCTCACTCTCAGGCCAGCCGCTACTCCTGGGGAGGGATGATGTTTGTGTCCCAGAGGCAGGCTGGAGATTTGAGTGCGGTCACTCCGGGATCAGCAGCGCTGAGTGTATCCGCCAGGGTTGCTGCTTTGATCCCCGGAGCTCCAGCCCCCATCGCTGTTTCTCCAGTCTGAGAAAGAGCCCAGGTAACAACAAGACTCACCCCCCCCCCCCTCCCCAGTCTAGTGGAGACAGAGAGAGGAGAGAATCTAACTGGGAAATGGGGCATTTGTTGCTGCCTCACTGTGTGAAGTGTAGGAACGGAGGGGATCCTCAGCTTGAGTGAAGGAGCTAACTGAGTGGTTTGGATGGTTTTAGACCGAGTTCTGAAGGTGGGAGGCTCTGTGACTGGAGTTAGAGAGAATCTCCGGCATGGGATCAGCAAATGTGCTTCAGTTTGGGAATATTTACCCCAGTTCCACAATGAGTGACCCTATCCTGATAGTGCTCACCCTGAGACATCCCAATGGGCCAGTTTAACCATGTCTGTGATTGGCTGTCTAATTTTGGGAGTGTGGGTCCAGTCTGTGCAATGATGTGACTTGGAGCTTTCTGTAGACCTCCAAATAGTGGGAGTAGCAGAGGATCAACATCTGCAGGGAAATCATGGGGGTTGGAGGGGGAATTTTCTGATCAGGAGAACTTGATACTTTGACCCAACTGCAAAGGAGTTATTGGTGTGAAATGCGGTGGGTTAATTGGCCCAAGTGTCAATGGAGGTGTCTTGAGTAAGAGTGATTGTTGCCTTACAGGGTCTGGATTATGTGCAGGTTTAGTGGATCGTTCATTCCTGGGTGTTCTGATCCCTCTAGGTTGGAGGGATTAAATGTGTGGGGATAGGGCCTGAGTGGTATGCTCTGTTGGAGAGTTGATGCAGACTTGATGGGTTGAAAGGCCTCTTGCTGTGCTGCAGGGATTTGAGGATGATGATGATAATGAAAATTGGGCTTTCCTCATTGGAAGAGGATTATTTAATGCTGAATTTGTCGGTGTTTATAATGGAACTGACATGGACAAGAAAATTGTAATGGAACAATAGAAGATGAAGGAAATGACACTCCAGATACAGGCTAGGCATGTCTCACGGAAGCAGAAACCAGGCTCCTTGGATGTTTAGGGGAGACTCGGATATGATGGGTGGTTTACAGTGGAAATCAGATGGAGAGACATCAGAAGTAGAAAAACAGTCAACATCAAAGCAAGTTGAATCTCCTACCAGTGTGTCAGTATGAGGTGCAATGGGTCTTAATGGGGGTAGTTGAGAGAGAATCAATACAATCTGATTCTAAGCATGAGGTGGAGCTGCCAGGAAGACTAGATAATGAGGAACAGGACAGCCCTGTGACTACTCATGGCCGGTAGAATGGGCAGACGTGGCTAATGGAATTTGAGGTGATTATATGTTGGTGGTGGGGATCTTGGCAGTTCTGAAGTCTGCATGTAGTATGTACATCAGTGCAGAATGAGTAACTGGTAAAGTACGTGGGATTTTAGGTTTCACAAAAGGTTGGAGTCATTCTCCTTTTGGATGAAGGGATAGTTGGATTTTGAGGGGCCATAACTGATGGGCCTAAATCAAGTGGACAAGCAAGAACTGGTCCCATTGACTAATCTCGCTGCTCAAGGGAGTGGAAGCTGCTAATATCATTGCTTCTTGGTCAGAGTAACTAAATTGTAGTTGCTTTGTTGAACTATAATGGTCTGTGATATCTCAAAGTGCTATAGATTGATGCAGTATCTGATCCAGAATGGATAGTTTTAGAACATGAAGATTTCCAGCTCTGGGTGAATAGTTGGAAAGTTAGCAATGTTCCTGCTGGGGAAGACTTTCTTCACCCCTCCCCCAACTCTTGTCATCTTTGGAGGCAGTGTGTTTAGTTCCAATTTTCCTGTTTCCAATTAACACAACAGTTGAACTGAGCTTTTTGTGGCTTTTAATGATCTGAGGCCCCAATAGGAGCAGTGGCAATAAATTCTCTCTTTGCAGCGTGCACAGCTGATGGTCATTTCATCATCGTGATCTCCAAGAACCTGACCCGTCCTGCCCTCAACCTGTCATCCCTGTATGTGAAAGATGGACAAGAGGCTGAGTGCCAGCCTAAACTGACCACCGGGCAACTTGCGGCCTTCCGCTTTCCAGTCACCTCTTGTGGCTCCAGCAAGCGGGTGAGTATTGAAGGGTCAAGGCATTCTCCCAGTAAGTGAGCCAGCTTCTTATTAAGCAGCCTTTTCATTGCAGGAGGAAGATGGAACCTTGGTCTATGAAACAGACGTCTTGGGCAAGAGGATGATTGAGACTGGGAAGCTGGGCTCAATAACTCGGGACAGCACCTTCGGGTAGGAGGATGGTGGGAGTTGTTGGTATTGGAGGGGATGTGTTACTGAATGAAGCTGCAACTACTTGTGTCTGTCTGCAGCCTGCACGTCCAGTGCAAGTACCGAGGGAGGGAAGAGACTGGCTTACAGATCAATGTCACAGTTTACACGGTTTCTCCACCACCTCCTGCTTCAGAAGAAGGGATTCTGAAACTGGAACTGCGAATAGCAACAGGTAGAGGTGCCTTGGGGAATGGTGAATGGGATTAGTGGGGATTTATCCATCCAGGGAGTGACTGGTTCTTGTCTGTACCTCTCAGATGGTGACTACAGATCATGGTATGTGGACAGTGAGTACCCCATTTGGAGAATCCTTCGGGAGGCAGTGTTTGTGGAGGTTCGTGTCCTGGGTCGCAGTGACCCAACGCTTGTCCTGAGGCTGCATGACTGCTGGGCAACTCCTGTGCCAGCCCCAAACCATGAGGTGCAATGGAGTCTGCTGGTGGATGGGTAAGGAGTGTGAATGGGAGGGCTAATGGCTTTTGGACATCGGTGAAGAAGAAACATGACAAGGCTGCTTCCTGTCTCTTCCCCTCTTGCCCCAGTAACCATAAACCCACCAAGGAGAGGGTCTTGGGAATTCCAGTCTGAGGGAGGTCACTTGGGCTGCCCTCAGCCAAATGGATCTGCTCCCTTCAGGAACCCCTGTGACCTCTTGCTGATTTGCAGTGTCAGCACCCATTGTACCAGCTATAAAGTATTCCAGAAATTCATTGGCAAGTTGAAGGAAATGTGTTCTAATTACCTCACCTGGAAATGACAGGCAGCCTTTTTGTAGCCACCAATGACTCAATTCTCCAGGTGCAGGTCAATGAGTGGCAAGTTCTTTAAATTGGGAATCTCTCTGGGTTGTTACCCCAGTGGTTCTGGTGCTCTACAGTCAGATCATGGGCAGCACAATAGCACAGTGCTGAGCACTGCTGCTTCACAGCTCTATGGTCCTGGGTTCAATTCCTGGCTTGCATCACTGTCTCTGTGGAGTTTGCATGTTCTCCTCGTCTGTGTGCGTTTCCTCTGGTTTTCTACCACAGTCCAAAGATGTGGGTTAGGACGATTGGCCATGCTAAGAAATTGCCCCTTAGTGTTTAGGGATGTATAGGTTAGAGGGGTTAGTGGGTATAATCTGTAGGGATATGGGGGTAGGGTCTGGGTGGGATTGTATGGTGCAGACTCAATGGGCCAAAGGGCCTCTCTCTGCACTGTAGGGTTCTACGATGATGATCATCATTGTAAATGGCAAGTACCACTTGTGGTGAATCGTTTCAATATGTTTTGGGTCCAGTTTGTCAGAAACATTCTTGACCTCTGTAATATTCCACATGGAATTCTCCCTACACTCAACCAAATGGTGACCCAGCTTAGAACATTGGAGTGCACAAATTGGGACTTTTTCACTGACAGAATGGGTTCAACTCTGGTACACACCAGTACCTCAACTGAATACTCCCTGCTCTGACACCATTTGCTGACTGTTCCAGGTGTCCCTATGAGGGTGATGACTATCAGACTCTCCTACACCCAGTCATGTTTTCTGGCCTGAAGTTTCCAACACATCACAAGCGGTTTGAACTGAAAACATTTGTTTTCTTGGACAGAGAGTTGGAGCAGCCTCTGACTGGACAGGTGAGCAAGAGAAATCCAAGCCTGGACTCCCTTTGTGCCTGGCTCCTTAACAGCCTGGTTCATCCAGGAACATGAAGATCCCCCTAAAATGTCTCCTTTCCATTTTAGGTTTACCTGCACTGCAGTGCTGGGGTCTGCTCACCCTCTGCCCAGGATGACTGTGCACCCAGATGTGTCCCAAGTGAGTTCTTGTTTGATGTCTCCTGAATCAGGATGATGCTTCATTAAGACAGGCAGAGATGATGTTTGAATGGAATATCTGGTTAGTGTGCTGTGACTGGGGGATTCCTCTATCCCTCAGCATCAACAGCTCCTCAATCAATGGGAGGAGCCTTTCTATCAGTGGGTGCTCCAACTGTAGGTCTGTCTGCACCCTCTGAATGCCCATCATTGCAAACATGGTTCTGCTCTGTCTGAAACAAGGGTGCCATCAAGCCCAGTTGACAATGTAGTAATTTGTAGTGAGTTGTATCCAACGTGTAGAAAAGGGATCTGAATGTTCTTTAGGGAACTGTAGTGTCATCAATCTGTAAACTAAATTAAGTGAGAAGCTGAAATATCAAACCCTAAACAGACCTTGATGTTCCACATCAGTGAGTACTCAGATCTCACCCTGAAACCTGGTATCTAATAGCAATATGGTGAATGTGTTAGCGAGATGACTGATTTCACTAATGCTTGTGCAGTGTGGCAGAGCAAAAGACACCATTTCAGGATTTCTGCACTTGCACTGAAGTTTGATCAGAGTGAGGGTTAGTCTAGGCATTTATTGGCAAACTCTAAATTACAATCCATAATATGAAGGGAGTGTAGACAATCTGTTCTCATCACTTGAGGATTTTAGAAAATTAATCTGTATTGGGTCTGAACTGTCTGACTTTTCTCTTCCCAATAGAGAGACGCAGGAGTCCCCGTGACCATGAGGGAACATTAGTGAGTGCTCCTGGCCCCATCATCCTGGAAGATGAGGGGCTTCAGTCCAAGAAACAGCATGAAGCAAGTGGTAAGTAGAGACTTTTCAATAGTCCACCTGTGAGCTCTCTTGAATATAATGTCTTCTAATCTTCCATTAGGTGCTGCTGAATCTCCTGCTTGGCTTGTGCAAGGAGTAGCCATTGGCTTCATGATGGTGTCCCTGTGCCTGCTGGTGGTGATGGTTACAGTGTACATGAAGAGACCAAGAGCTGTTGCTTCTCAAATGTGGTGAAATTGAACAGTGTAGAATCTGAACAAAAATAAACCTGAAATGAATGTGTCCTGGGTGTTTTTCTGTGAACCATGAAATAGCAAAAGTCAGCAAGGAGTCCCATTGAAATTCACTGAAATCCTGCTGCTAATGAGGGGCATGGTGTCAGTGATTCTAACATGCACCATCTTGTTTCCAGCTGGCTTATGGACAGGTATCCTTACTTTGGAAAATTAACTAACCTACTGAATACTTCCACTTCAGGCTTCTCTTGCACCTTATTTGCAGATTAAACCATTAGATGCAAGGAAAGAACATGTGACTTTTCTGAATGTAGCACAGAATACAACTTTAAATTGAACCCTACTGCAGCAATGGTGCTTCATCATTGTCCCAACACCATCTTGCTGCATAAAAGGCAATCCATCTGCCTACACAGCTATTTGAAAAGGCTATCCAGTTCATACCACTTCTGCACCCAAGACCTGGGTTGGGTAAGTGGACAAGATGTCTGAGGACCAGAGCACAGATGTAATGAGTGTGATTGTCAGAGGAGAACTAGTGGATGTGGTGTTTTAGATTTCCAGAAGGCATTCAATGAAGTGCCTCTTAAAAGGTACCTTTAATTTTATGCAGCAACACAGAGTTGGGGGTAAAATGTTAGCGTGGATTGAGGATTGGTTCGCTAACAGAGTTGGAATCAATGGGTGTTTTTCTGGTTGACAGTTGGTGACTAGTGGCGTGTCACAGGGATCGGTGCTGGGGCTTCAACCGTCTACCATATATAGACAATCTGGAGGAGGGGACCAAGTGTCAGTTAACAAAGTTTGTGGATGACACAAAGATGAGTGGGAAAGCAAAGTCTGCAGAGAGATTTGGATAGTCTAAGTGAGTGGCCAAGGATCTGGCAGATGGAGAATAATGTTGGCAAGTGTGAGGTTATCCACTTTGGAAGGAATAATAGTAAAATGGACTATTATTTACGTAGTGAAAAATTACAACATGTTCCTGTGCAGAGGGACCTTGGGGTCCTTGTGCAAGAATTGCAAAAACTCAGTTTGCAGGTGATCAAGAAGGCAAATGGAAGCGAGAGGGATGGAGTATAAAAGCAGGGAGGTCTTGCTGCAATTGTACAAGGCACTGACGAGGCTGCACCTAGAGTACTGTGTGCAGTTCTGGTCCCCTTATTTGAGGAAAGGGTATATCGGCTTTGGAGGGAGTGCAGAGAAGGTTCACCAGATTGGTTCTGGAGAAGAGGGCATTAGCTTATGAGGAAGGATTGAGTCGACTGGACCTGTACGCGCTGGAGTTTAGAAGGCTGAGGGGTGTTGTTATAGAGACATACAAGATAATGAAGGGGCTAGACAGGGTAGAAGCAGAGATTATTTCCACTTAGAATCGGAACAAGAACTAGAGGGCACAGTCTCAAAATAAGGGGAAGTCAATTTTGAACAGAGTTGAGGAGGAACTTCTGCTCCCAGAGGGCAGTGACTCTTTGGAATTCTCTGCCCATTGAAGCACCGGAGGCTACTTCTGTTAAATGTGTTTAAGTCACAGGTAGATAGATTTCTGACCAACAAGGGAATGAAGGGTTATGGGGAGCAAGTGCGTAAGTGGAACTGAACCATTATCAGATCATCCATGATCTTATTCAATGGCGGGGCAGGCTCGAGGGGCTAGATGGCTTACTACTGCTCCTATGAGGGGTCGGGTAAGTGGAGCTGAGTCCATGAAAAGATCAGCCTTGATCTTATTGAATGATGGAGCAGGCTCGAGGGGCCAGTGGCTCCAAGTTCTTCAGTTCTTATATGAATCATTGGGCTGAGAGCGAGTTCCCCCAGGCAGTCTGGAGACTAGAGTCAAAGTAATCGGGATTATCCCTGTCACTCTCTGTATACAGTTACTCCTGTTAATAAATACCTCTTCAGTTACTCCACACTGGTTGCCATTCTTTGCAAGATATTACATTAATGACGAGGTTCAATGGAACATTTTCCCTTTGCTGTGGAGAACAGCAGAGCAGACCTCGTGTACACATTATTGGAAGCATGTCTTTAACATGAAGCGTGCTAAGGAATTCTTTATAGTTTTATATTGTAAATAGTTTATATTTGTGGGTATGAGTTAATAGAACATAGAACATAGAACATTGAACATTACAGCGCAGAACAGGCCCTTCGGCCCACGATGTTGCGCCGACCAGTTACAAAAACAATGACCCACTAACCTACACCAATCCCTTTTCATCCATAAACCTATCTACAGATCTCTTAAACGCCCCCAAACTAGGAGCATCTACAACTGCAGCAGGCAGGGCATTCCAATCCCTCACCACCCGCTGGGTAAAGAACCTACCCCTGACATCCGTCTTGTAGCTACCCCCCCTTAATTTAAAGCCATGCCCCCTCGTGCTAGCTTTCTCCATCCGAGGAAAAAGGCTATCACTGTCCACCCTATCTAAACCTCTAATTATCTTATATGTTTCAATAAGATCCCCTCTTAACCGCCTTCTTTCCAACGAAAACAACCCAAAATCCCTCAGTCTCTCCTCATAGGACCTCCCCACCATACCAGGCAACATCCTAGTAAACCTCCTCTGCACCCTCTCCAAAGCCTCCACATCCTTCCTGTAATGTGGGGACCAGAACTGCACACAGTACTCCAAGTGCAGCCGTACCAGAGTAGTGTACAGTTGCAACATGACGCTGCGACTCTTAAATTCAATCCCCCTACCAATAAACGCCAAGACACCGTACGCCTTCTTAACAACCTTATCTACTTGATTCCCAACTTTCAGGGATCTATGTACACATACACCTAGATCCCTCTGCTCATCCACACTATTCAAAGTCCTCCCGTTAGCCCTATACTCGACACATCTGTTGCTCCTACCGAAGTGAATTACCTCACACTTTTCCGCATTAAATTCCATCCGCCACCTCTCGGCCCAGCTCTGCAACCTATCTAAGTCTCCCTGCAAACTATGACAGCCTTCCTCACAATCTACCACGCCTCCTACTTTGGTGTCATCAGCAAATTTACTAATCCACCCAACTATACCCTCATCCAGATCATTAATAAAGATTACAAACAGCAGTGGCCCCAAAACAGATCCCTGAGGCACATCACTCGTAACCGAACTCCATGAAGAATATTTACCATCAACCACCACCCTCTGTCTCCTATCGGATAGCCAATTTCTGATCCAATTTCCTAGATTACCCACAATCCCATACATCTGCATTTTCTGCAGAAGCCTACCATGGTGAACCTTATCGAACGCCTTACTAAAATCCATATATACCACATCAACTGCCTTGCCCCCATCCACCTCTTTGGTCACCTTATCAAAAAACTCAATAAGGTTAGTAAGGCATGACCTACCCGCTACAAAACCATGCTGACTATTTCTAATCAATTCATTACACTCCAAATAACTATAAATTCTATCCCTAATAATTTTTTCTAAAACCTTGCCCACAACAGAAGTAAGACTCACCGGTCTATAATTCCCGGCAAAGTCTCTGTTCCCCTTCTTAAACAATGGGACAACATTCGCTATCCTCCAATCCTCCGGGACTACACCAGAGACCAATGACGACCTGAAGATCAGAGCCAGAGGCTCTACAATCACCTCTCTAGCCTCCCAGAGAATCCTAGGGTAGATCCCATCCGGACCAGGGGACTTATCTATTTTCAACCCCTCAAGAATATCCAGCACATCCCCCTTATCAACCGTAATACTGTCTATTTTACACCCCTGCAACCCAGTGTCCTCCTCAGCTATATTCATGTCCCCCTGCGTGAACACCGAAGAGAAATATTGGTTCAATGCTTCTCCAATCTCCTTCGGTTCCACACACAATTTCCCTCTGCTGTCCGTAACTGGCCCTAATCTTGCCCTGACCAACCTTCTATTCTTGACATACCTATAGAATGCCTTAGGATTCTCCTTAATCCTATCAGCCAAAGTTTTCTCATGTCCTCTTTTAGCCCTTCTTAACTCACTCTTCAACTCCCTCCTAGCCAATCTAAAGCTTTCTAATGCACTACCTGAGCCCTCAAGCCTCATCCGAACATAAGCCTCCTTTTTCTTCCTTACCAACGAATCAACTATTAAGGGACTTAAAAGGGGAGGGATAGAGTAGACAGCCCCTTTAAGGAGTGGGGGTTTTGGAGGGTCATTCAGCCAATCGGGCCAAAGCGCGCCAATCCTGGGGCTGGGCACAGGTACCCCAGGCAGTCTGGAGACTAGAGTCGAAACAATCGGGAGCATCTCTCTCACTCTCTGTATACAGTTACTCCTGGTAATAAATACCTCTTCAGTTACTCCACTCAGTGGCTGCCACTCTTTCCAAGATATTATCAAGGATTGGAGAGAGAACAGAGGAGATTCACAGGGATGATTCCACGGATAAAGAACAGTAGCTATAAGGATAGATTGGAGAGGTTGGGTCTGTTTTCGGTGGAGAGGAACAGGCTGAGGGGACACGTGGTGGAGATATTCTATTAGTTACTTACTTGTCCACCAGCATTCTTCACTGGATATAATAGGGACTTTGATCCATTGATTAAGTGACTACATATCTGTATCTACACCTTGCTGCTATTGGTGTTCAGCCTGCAGGGTACTCTGTGTGATAGCTACACTGAATTGTGGTCTATTGTCCTGTGGTATTCCTGTGCCGTTCCCAGCTCACTCCTCTACAGGTACATTGAAGAGCCACTTGGCTCACTGGTGATGAAGGAGTGAAGGCCGGTTGTGATGCTGCACAATTCTGCTGCTGTGATGGTCCTTAATTCCCCACTTTGGAACTATCAGACCTGCCCTTACTCCATCTCACTGACAGGGTCCCCAACTGGGATTCAATGTATTCCTGGAGGTTTCATCACACGATCTTCCCCCACGTTCCAGCCATTAGTCACCAACACATCCATCCCTGTGACCTACTGCATTCCCACACCAATTGGAAAGCAGGAAGACTGATCACCCAACCGGATAACTGTCAGCCAAGCAGCCTTCCCCCATTTTCAATGGTTTTTTATATCTGTGAAAGAGAAATGTGGAAAGAAAATGGGAAAAGAAACCAATCTTTCTGATTGTTCTCCAGGGTTGGACACAACAGTGTCCTGGAGATTTGATCCTGAATTCCTGGAGAGTCCAGGCCAATCCTGGAGGGTTGGGAACCAGTGGACTGCAATATATGCTGATGTCATTCTATATTCCCCTAAATCTAACTTCCAAATCCCACAGGGAGGCTCCAATTCCCCTTGCTCGTTCCCGGATACACCTTGGCGGGCCATGTTGCCGCCGGGTGGCGGAGGTCCCCAGTGGAGGTCCCTCTACAGAGGGATCTCCCCCAATTATCTTGGGGACCTGGGCTGGAGGGTGTTACACGCAGCAGTCTCACACAACCGTAAGTTATATAGGCTCAGGGGCTCCCACGCTTGCCCCTTCTGTGGCCTTGTGGGGTCCGTGGACCATGTCTACGTTTTGTGTTTTAGGTCGCTCTCTCTTTTTGTTTTCCTGAAGAACATTTTATTGATGTTTTGTTTGCACTTCAGTCCCGCGCTCCTGATCTACGGACACCCGGTGCGGAGAGGGGAGGGGAGGGATGGTGACCTCCTGGTGAACCTGCTCCTGGGCCTGGGGAAACGCACCATCAACAGGTCCAGGCAGTGGGTGAACGGGGTGGGGGGGTGAGGGGGGGGGGTGGTGTCCATCCCGACTGTCTGCCCCTCTATCGTGGCTACGTTCATGGCCAGGTGTCCCTGGAGAGGGGGCATGCAGTGTCCAGGGGCACTGTCGAGGCCTTCCGTGCCCGTTGGGCACCGCAGGGGCTGAGGTGCCTTATAGACCCCGATAATCACATTTTGATTTGACGTGTCTTAAGTTTCCTTTGTACCTTTTGTTTCTGTTTAGAACCAGCATAGAACCCTACAGTGCAGAAACAGGCCCTTCGGCCCATCGAGTCTGCACCGAACACAATCCCACCCAGACCCTATCCCCATATCCCTACACCGTTTCTCCTCTTTTTGGGGAGCTGCCCCCCTTTTTCTTTGTCCGAAAGTAATTTAAGTTAGTTTACTTGTTTGGCCCACCCAAAAGACCGACCCCCACCCTATCCCACCCTCCCTCATTCCCTCTCTGACCCCACCCTGACACCTGGGCAGAGAGGGTCTTCACCCACCCCTCCCTCCAACCCACCCCTTCCTGCCCTTCTCCCCTCCCTTCTCCTCTTCTCCTACCATCTTCCCCTTCTGCCCCCCTCTTTTTGCCCTGCCCTCTTTCCCTCCTCCTGCCCCCTTCCCCCTAACCCTATCACTCCCCCTCCCCTTTCCCTTTTCCCCTTTCCCCTTCACCCATCCCCCTTCCACTCTCCCAACCCCTGTCCCCCCATCCCACCTCCACCTCTCCCCCCATCCAACCTCCCCCCCCATTGCCATTGACCCCCCCCTTCCCATTGACCCCTTCCTCTTCCCATTGACCCCCCTTCCCAATCTCTCCCCTTCCCTTTGCCCCCTTCCCAATGCCCCCCCCCCCCACCCGGAAACAATGAGGGGGAATTGGAGCTGATTGAAGAGGCGGAATCGCTTCCCGAGTATCCCGTGGGACAGGGAGCCTCTGCAATGGGATTGCAGCTGGATTCCCGGCTAGAAAACGGGCTGGTGTTTGCGGGAAGTGATTGTCCTGATTCCCTGGCCGGGATGGGAGCTCGGCTGCTTTCTTGGGCTCTCTGCTTCCTGGCCGCCTCCTCACTCTCAGGCCAGCCGCTACTCCTGGGGAGGGATGATGTTTGTGTCCCAGAGGCAGGCTGGAGATTTGAGTGCGGTCACTCCGGGATCAGCAGCGCTGAGTGTATCCGCCAGGGTTGCTGCTTTGATCCTCGGAGCTCCAGCCCCCATCGCTGTTTCTCCAGTCTGAGAAAGAGCCCAGGTAACAACAAGACTCACCCCCCCCCCCCCCCCCAGTCTAGTGGAGACAGAGAGAGGAGAGAATCTAACTGGGAAATGGGGCATTTGTTGCTGCCTCACTGTGTGAAGTGTAGGAACGGAGGGGATCCTCAGCTTGAGTGAAGGAGCTAACTGAGTGGTTTGGATGGTTTTAGACCGAGTTCTGAAGGTGGGAGGCTCTGTGACTGGAGTTAGAGAGAATCTCTGGCATGAGATCAGCAAATGTGCTTCAGTTTGGGAATATTTACCCCAGTTCCACAATGAGTGACCCTATCCTGATAGTGCTCACCCTGAGACATCCCAATGGGCCAGTTTAACCATGTCTGTGATTGGCTGTCTAATTTTGGGAGTGTGGGTCCAGTCTGTGCAATGATGTGACTTGGAGCTTTCTGTAGACCCCCAAATAGTGGGAGTAGCAGAGGATCAACATTTGCAGGGAAATCATGGGGGGTGTGGGGAGGGGGGTGGGTTGGAGGGTGGGTATTGCCAGTTAAGTTCTCCTGAACACATGTTGGCCCAACTGGAATGGGGTCATTGCTGCAGTGGTGTGTTATGCAGTTTGGGTGACTTTCTAAGTGATAAGTAGGTCCCATGAAGAAAGTGGCATAGACTGTAGAATAGCAGTCATCAACAAAGCAATTGAATCTGCTGCCAGTGTGAAGTATGAGGTGCGGTGGGTCTCACTGGGGACAGAGATATGGGGTAAGGCTTGAATACCTGTCCTAATGAGGTAGAATCCAATACACTGGCTGGTGTGACAATTGAGGCTGGCTGTGCTTGGGATGGATGGGTCACCTGCTCTGGATGGTGTGCAGTTCAGTTTGGGGAAGTGGGGGTGGAGCTGGTGGAAGGATTTACCATAATTGTTTCCTCCAGATATGGGTGGGGTGTTGAGATGATTTGGAGTAGATCAGATGTGACTGTTTTACACTAGTAATACCTGTCACTAGTAAGTAAGAATTGCGATTAAAGGTTAAAAAAAAAACAGAACAATGGTTAGGACTACTGCCTTGTAGTGTCAGAGACCCAGATTTAATTCCTGGCTTGAGTCACTGTGGGGAGTTTGCCTGTTCCCCAATGTACTGTGGGTGGAAACCCACACAGACAAAGATGTGCAGACTAGGTTGGCTGGTCATGCTAACCTGACCCTAGTGTCAGGTGGTTAGTGGAGTAAATGGGGCTGGGGGGGATTGTGGTCAGTGAGACTTGATGGCCTGAATGGCCTCCTTCAACACTTGGTATTCTATGGGTAGATGAAGGCTGGATAATGAGTAATGGGGGAGTCCTGTAATAACAGAAGATCAGCAGAATGGGCAGACAAGGCTGATGGCATTTGATGGGGAGGTGATGTATTTGGTAATGGGATCAAGACATTTCTGAAGTCTGAAGGGGCTGGGAGGGACTACATTCACATCAGTGTGAATATCAGTGCATATTGAGTAACTGGCAGAGTGTATGGGATGTTGGTCTTTACAAAACTGCTTGTCCCAATAACTTGACTGTTTCTTGCTCAGGCTGTTAATCAACAATTGTGTTTTTGGCTTTTTGAGACTTAACACTTGGTCAAAGATCTGAGGCTCCCACCCACCAATAGGAGCAGTGGCAATAAATTCTCTCTTTGCAGCGTGCACAGCTGATGGTCATTTCATCATCGTGATCTCCAAGAACCTGACCCGTCCTGACCTCAACCTGTCATCCCTGTATGTGAAAGATGGACAAGAGGCTGAGTGCCAGCCTAAACTAACCACCGGGCAACTTGCGGCCTTCCGCTTTCCAGTCACCTCTTGTGGCTCCAGCAAGCGGGTGAGTATTGAAGGGTCAAGGCATTCTCCCAGTAAGTGAGCCAGCTTCTTATTAAGCAGCCTCTTCATTGCAGGAGGAAGATGGAACCTTGGTCTATGAAACAGACGTCTTGGGCAAGAGGATGATTGAGACTGGGAAGCTGGGCTCAATAACTCGGGACAGCACCTTCGGGTAGGAGGATGGTGGGAGTTGTTGGTATTGGAGGGGATGTGTTACTGAATGAAGCTGCAACTACTTGTGTCTGTCTGTAGCCTGCACGTCCAGTGCAAGTACAGAGGGAGGCAAGAGACTGGCTTACAGATCAATGTCACAGTTTACACGGTTTCTCCACCACCTCCTGCTTCAGAAGATGGGATTCTGAAACTGGAACTGCGAATAGCAAAAGGTAGAGGTGCCCTGGGGAATGGAGAATGGGATTAGTGGGGATGTATCCATCCAGGGAGTGACTGGTTCTTGTGTGTCTCTCAGATGGTGACTACAGATCATGGTATGTGGACAGTGAGTACCCCATTTGGAGAATCCTTCGGGAGGCAGTGTTTGTGGAGGTTCGTGTCCTGGGTCGCAGTGACCCAACGCTTGTCCTGAGGCTGCATGACTGCTGGGCAACTCCTGAGCCAGCCCCAAACCATGAGGTGCAATGGAGTCTGCTGGTGGATGGGTAAGGAGTGTGAATGGGAAGGCTAATGGCTTTTGGACATCGGTGAAGGAGAAACATGACAAGGCTGCTTCCTGTCTCTTCCCCTCTTGCCCCAGTAACCATAAACCCACCAAGGAGAGGGTCTTGGGAATTCCAGTCTGAGGGAGGTCACATGGGCTGCACTCAGTCAAACGGATCTGCTCCCTTCAGGAACCCCTGTGACCTCTTGCTGATTTGCAGTGTCAGCACCCATTGTACCAGCTATAAAGTATTCCAGAAACTCATTGGCAAGTTGAAGGAAATGTGTTCTAATTACCTCACCTGGAAATGACAGGCAGCCTTTTTGTAGCCACCAATGACTCAATTGTCCAGGTGCAGGTCAATGAGTGGCAAGTTCTTTAAATTGGGAATCTCTCTAGATTGTTACCCCAGTGGTTCTGGTGCTCTACAGTCAGATCATGGGCAGCACAATAGCACAGTGGTGAGCACTGCTGCTTCACAGCTCTATGGTCCTGGGTTCAATTCCTGGCTTGCATCACTGTCTCTGTGGAGTTTGCATGTTCTCCTCATCTGTGTGCGTTTCCTCTGGTTTTCTACCACAGTCCAAAGATGTGGGTTAGGACGACTGGCCATGCTAAGAAATTGCCCCTTAGTGTTTAGGGATGTATAGGTTAGAGGGATTAGTGGGTATAATCTGTAGGGATATGGGGGTAGGGTCTGGGTGGGATTGTTTGGTGCAGACTCAATGGGCCAAAGGGCCTCCTTTTGCACTGTAGGGTTCTACGATGATGATCATTATTGTAAATGGCAAGTACCACTTGTGGTGAATCGTTTCAATATGTTTTGGGTCCAGTTTGTCATAAACATTCTTGACCTCTGTAATATTCCACATGGAATTCTCCCTATGCTGAACCAAATGGTGACCCAGCTTAGAACATTGGAGTGAACAAATTGGGAATTTTTCACTGACAGAATGGGTTCAACTCTGGTACACACCAGTACCTCAACTGAATACTCCCTGCTCTGACACCATTTGCTGACTGTTCCAGGTGTCCCTATGAGGGTGATGACTATCAGACTCTCCTACACCCAGTCATGTTTTCTGGCCTGAAGTTCCCAACACATCACAAGCGGTTTGAACTGAAAACATTTGTTTTCTTGGACAGAGAGTCGGAGCAGCCTCTGACTGGACAGGTGAGCAAGAGAAATCCAAGCCAAGCCTCCCTTTGTGCCTGGCTCCTTAACAGCCTGGTTCATCCAGGAACATGAAGATCCCCCTAAAATGTCTCCTTTCCATTCTAGGTTTACCTGCACTGCAGTGCTGGGGTCTGTTCACCCTCTGCTCAGGATGACTGTGCACCCAGATGTGTCCCAAGTGAGTTCTTGTTTGATGTCTCCTGAATCAGGATGATGCTTCATTAAGACAGGCAGAGATGTTTGAATGGAATATCTGGTTAGTGTGCTGTGACTGGGGGATTCCTCTATCCCTCAGCATCAACAAGTCCTCTATCAATGGGAAGAGTCTTTCTCTGACAACACCAGGTTTTAGTCCCACCTATTTGTTTGATAATAGACTCACAAGCTTTTGGGGTTAGCCCCTTCATCAGGTGAATGGAGAATTCTGGCTGGCCAGAACTCTCCATTCACCTGACGAAGGGGCTAACCCCGAAAGCTTGAGTCTATTATCAAATAGGTGGGACTAAAACCTGGTGTTGTCAGACTTTTTACTGTGTTTATGCCAGTCCAATGCCAGCATACCCACATCAAGAGTCTTTCTATCAGTGGGTGCTACAACTGTTGGCCTGTCTGCACCCCTCTGAATGCCCATCATTGCAAACATGGGTCTGCTCTGCCTGAAACAAGGGTGCCACCAAGCCAATCTGACAATCTAGTTATTTGTAGTGAGTTGTATTCAACATGTGGATAGGGATCTAAATGTTCTTTAGGGAACTGTAGTGACATCAATATGTCACAAGAATTCTCAAGTGAGAAGTTGAAATATCAAACCCTAAACAAGCCTTGATTTTTGACATCAGTTAGTGCTCGGATCTCGCCCTGAAACTTGGTGTCTAATAGTAATATAGTGAATGTGTTAGCGAGATGACTGATTTCACTAATGCTTGTGCAGTGTGGCAGAGCAAAAGACACCATTTCAGGATTTCTGCACTCCCACTAAAGTTTGATCAGAGTGAAGGTTAGTCTCGGCATTTTTTGGCAAACTCTATAAATGACAATCCATAATATGAAGGGAGTGCAGACAATCTGTTCTCATCACTTGAGGATTTTAGAAAATTAATCTGTATTGGGTCTGAACTGTCTGACTTTTCTCCTCCCAATAGAGAGACGCAGGAGTCCCCGTGACCATGAGGGAACATTAGTGAGTGCTCCTGGTCCCATCATCCTGGAAGATGAGGAGCTTCAGTCCAAGAAACAGCATGAAGCAAGTGGTAAGTAGAGACTTTTCAATAGTCCACCTGTGAGCTCTCTTGAATATAATGTCTTCTAATCTTCCATTAGGTGCTGCTGAATCTCCTGCTTGGCTTGTGCAAGGAGTAGCCATTGGCTTCATGATGGTGTCCCTGTGCCTGCTGGTGGTGATGGTTACAGTGTACATGAAGAGACCAAGAGCTGTTGCTTCTCAGTGTAGAATCTGAACCAAAATAAACTTCAGATGAATGTGTCCTGGGTGTTGTAGAATTGTTTTCAGCTGGCTAAGGATTGTAGACACTACTTCAAAGCAAGAAGATACAAAAGTATTAGATACTGTTATTGTTTTCATGACTTACTCACGGCCTTTACTGCATAATGCTTGATCCAGGCTTTTCAAATAATATAAACTCTGGTTTGTGGAGCATGCAATCCAGGTGATGTGTGAATCTTGGAGCTTCTGGCTCCAGTGGTTGTACCACCCTTGATCACAAACATTGTATCAGAGGCTGGAACACAACCTTGCTGCAGAATTGGCGATTCACCTGCCCACACCAGTCTTTGAAAGGACTGTCTGCTTTGTACCACTTCTCCCTGCCCCATTGTCTTGGGGTAGGTAGTGGACAAGACGATGAGTATCATGTCCTTGTTTAGGATCTGAAAACCCCCAATCTTTATTAGCATAGCCACAAATGTTGTCCAGAAGTCCAAGAATATGAATACTTAAACCATTATGGATCAATGACAGATTACTTTTCAGAACATTTTCTCCAATTTGGTAGTTTTCACCAATAGCTTTCTACAAGTTGAACTTCCTGGGGGAGGAAGAGAGATTAAGATGCATGAGTTATCCATCTTGAGGGATGGATTCCCACACAGCTTCAGAAGTTGCCCTGAAACAATGATGTAGTTCTGGATGGGATGGTCCAACAAGTTTTCCAATCCCTAGTACAACCATCAGACTGCCCCAGAATATCAAGACAAGTAGCCTCCTGATAATGGAAAAAATCCCCTCAATATGAAGTGCATTGGTGATCTATTTAAATTACCCTACCAATAGTTTTTTTTTCCTCCAGGCTGTGTAGCTAAACTTCTCAAATGGAGAAAATTCTGTAAAAACTCTTCCTGTGCTGTTCTTCTGGGTGACTCATCTTTATTTAAGCCAATGCACAGTTTTTTTGGGTTTGATCTCTAACAGCTTTCCCTACACTATTACATCTCTGTCTAATTGCAGTTAGGCAGCCTCTAGTCTGTGGTAGAATCATTCCTTGTCAACCTGTCATGTCCTTGTTCAGGTCAACATCCTTTCTGTAATTGGGGAGTGGGAGGGTTTACAGGTCACCCCCATAAACTTCTGGACTCAAATTGCATTTCACGATAACATTTCTACTTTTGCAACGAATCTTGGTTGAACTGTAGTAGGAAAAATGACACATTTAATCCCCTATCAAATGGAGGGAGGTGACAAGTTCCAACTACTGAGGAAATAGCCTGAAATTCAAGGGGGAGACATATTTCCACTGCACAGAAAACACCTGGGTTTTGGTTTAGCTGTGATGTAGACAAAATGCTTTAGAAGCAAACTGGGCATTTTTGCTTTCAGGAATGGCTCATGGATCAGTTTGGGGTAGATTTGATTCAAGGTACTATTTAAATAGAAAGAATGAACCATCTTGCTCTATGGTTTATAATTAGTGTTGCTACTGACAATGCACCAGGGAACAATTAAATTCCAAGATTTGGCTGAATTTCAAAATCAGGTAGGTTGTTTGGTCAAGGTAGCCATTGGGAAATGAATAAGGGAGAGGCTGTCTGAAAGCTTTTTAATAAGAACATAAGAACATAAGAAATAGGAGCAGGAGTAGGCCATCTAGCCCTTCGAGCCTGCCCCGCCATTCAATAAGATCATGGCTGATCTGTCGTGGCTCAGTTCCACCTTCCCGCCCTCTCCCCATAACCCTTAATCCCTTCTCTTATCAAAAACCCATCAACCCGCTTCTTAAAAATATTTAGCGAGGCAGCCTCCACCACTTCAACGGGCAGAGAATTCCAGAGATTCACCACCCTTTGAGTGAAGAAGTTCCTCCTCAACTCTGTTCTAAACCGCCTCCCCTTTATCTTGAGGCTGTGCCCCCTAGTCCTACTGTCTTTTTTGAGCGGGAAGAGTCTCTCCACTTCTATCCTATCCATCCCATTCATCATCTTATACGTCTCAATGAGATCTCCCCTCATTCTTCTAAACTCTAACGAGTACAAGCCTAGTTTATTCAGCCTCTCCTCATAGCTCAATCCCCTCAACTCTGGTATCAGCCTAGTAAACCTCCTCTGCACTCCCTCCAGGGCCAAAACATCCTTGCGCAGGTGCGGCGCCCAAAACTGCACACAGTACTCCAGCTGCGGCCTCACCAATGCTCTATACAGCTGCAGCAAGACCTCCCTACTTTTATATTCAATCCCCCTCGCTATGAAGGCCAGCATCCCATTCGCCTTCCTGACCACCTGCAAGCTGGGTTTTTGCGACTCATGCACAAGGACACCGAGGTCCCTCTGCACCGTCGCCTGCTGCAGTTTTTCGCCCCGTAAGTAATAGTCCTTCCTACCATTCCTCCTACCAAAGTGGACCACCTCACACTTGCCAACATTAAATTCCATTTGCCATTTCCTGGCCCATTCGCCCAGCCTATCTAGATCCTTCTGCAGACTCTCCACACCCTCCGCACAATTTGCCTTTCCCCCAATCTTGGTGTCATCAGCAAATTTCGACACCCTGCACTCGGTTCCCTCCTCCAGATCATCTATATAAATGGTAAATAGCTGAGGCCCCAGCACCGACCCCTGGGGCACCCCACTAGTCGCCAATCCGAATAGCACCCATTGACCCCCATTCTCTGCCTCCTATTTGACAACCAATCGTCTATCCACGCTAACACCCTACCCCCAACTCCATGTCCCCTGACCTTCTGCAATAACCTCTTGTGAGGTACCTTGTCAAACGCCTTCTAAAAATCCAGAAAGACCACATCCACCGGCTCTCCTCTATCCACTGCCCTAGACACATCCTCATAGAACTCCAGTAAATTTGTCAGACACGACTTCCCTTTAATGAAACCGTGTTGCGTCCGCCCTATCAAGCAATTCCCCTCAAGATGCCTCGCTATTTCCTCCTTAATGACGGATTCTAACATTTTACCTACCACAGACGTTAAACTAACCGGCCTATAATTCCCCGCCTTTTGCCTGGCACCCTTCTTAAACAACGGCGTAACATTAGCCATTTTCCAATCTTCCGGCACTTCCCCGGAATCCAGCGACGTCTGGAAAATAACCACCAAGGCATCCACTATCACCTCCGCCATTTCTTTCAGAACCCTCGGATGCATTCCATCCGGTCCTGGGGACTTGTCCACAATCAGCCCCTCCAGTCTGTCTGTTTTTAGTTGGGGGTGGGGAAGCTGTGTGCACCTGCTCCTTCTGTCTGTAAAGAACATTATGCATGACAACATAGAATCCACTTATCAACCAATCAAACTTTCATATGGTATGAATTGTTCCCTCCAATATTATTATCTGTCCGCAAAGAACAAAATCAGCCCGGGAAACAGGCCCTTCGGCCCAACGAGCTCGTGCCACCATCTCAATACCACCAGTCACCTACGAGCCCTGTTTAATGTTTTATGGCCATCCAGATTGAGGGAATCTGATTTATGGCAGGAATAAATTGTCCCATCAGCCTAACAGCACATCCTCCAACCAAAAGAGAATATACTGGAAAATCCCAGTAGGTCTGGCAGCATCTGTAAGGAGAGAAAAGAGTTGACGCTGAGTCCAGATGCTCCTTTGTCAAAGCTAAAAGGCAGAGAAAGGGGGAGGTATTTGTTCTGCAAAGGGGGAGAGAATGAAAGATGAGTCATAGCCACAGAAAACAGGGGAAAGGCTGCTAATGGCAGCCCATTAGAGAGAATGGAAGGTGTAAATAGCAGAGTAGCTGAAATAAGGGTAAGCTATGACAGCTGAAGATGGGAGGAATGTGTGGGAGAGAGGTAAAATTAAGGAGAAACAGGAATTGAAGGGGACAAAATAGAGAGAAAGAGTGGGGGGGGGGGAGAAATAAAAGGTAGAACAGTAAAAAATGGAAACAAAGGGAGTGAAGGATAGAATCTCCTGGTGAGTGCAAGATGAAAAGCTTCGTCAGCACTAATCAGAGGAAGAGGAGTAGATATCTGAATACAGGTCTACATTCATGTACAAATAATATACTGAAATAGAGTAAAGCAAGGAGCTGATATTGATTTGTATATTAATGGCTTAGACCAAGTACAACTGGACCATGTTTAATTAGTTCTGGAAAGCAGTGTGCTACACAAATCTAGAATGTTCACCAAGCCTATTGGTTGCCTGGAGCCCAACAATCCATCTTCATTATTTCCCTGAAGCTTGTGACCCCTCCCCAGCCCCCTTGTACCCCGGAGGATGGCAAAAGATGTGCCATTCTTGGCACACACTAGAAGTATTAACAAAACGAAATGGAGGGAATGTTAGATGTAGGTTTTGTTACTACTAAAATGTTAGCATGTGCTTTCTGTATGCTGCTGTTAGCAGCCTTTCCTCTGTTTTCTGTGGCTATGACTCATCTTTCATTCTCTGAGCCCTGCAGCACAAATACCTCCCACTGTGACAAGGGAAAGTTTACTTATTAGTCACAAGTAAGACTTACCTTAACACTGCAATGAAGTTACTGTGAAATTCCCCTTGTCACCACAGTCCAGTGCCTGATTGGGTCAATGCATCTGATGCATTGTCAATCTGGGTCAATGCAGCACATCTTCCAGAATGTGGGAGGAAACCATGCAGACACGGGGAGAACATGCAAACTCCATACAGACAATGACCTATGCTGGGAATCGAACCCAGGTGTCCGGTGTTGTGAAACAGTAGTGCTAACCACTGGGCCATCCTAAATTTGGAACTAAATTGAAATACTGGAGAAAGTGCAGACAGGACTTTACCAGACTGGAGTTGGCAAACTCAGATCAAGATCTGAATGTACTCTAGAATTTCTAGAGTTTCTTCATACCCTCCATTTAGAACCCTACAGTGCAGAAACAGGCCCTTCGGCCCATCGAGTCTGCACCGAACACAATCCCACCCAGACCCTATCCCCATATCCCTACACATTTACCTGCTAATCCCTCTAACATACACATCCCAGGACACTAAGAGGCAATTTTAGCATAGCCAATGAACCTAACCCGCACATCTTTGGACTGTGGGAGGAAACCGGAGCACCCGGAGAAAACCCACGCAGACACGAGGAGAATGTGCAAACTCCACACAGGCAGTGACCCGAGCCGGGAATCGAACCCAGGACCCTGGAGCTGTGAAGCAGCAGTGCTAACCACTGTGCTACCGTGCAAACGATGAGGCAAATAATCCTCAGGAACACTAATTCTCGGAGAAAGTCACTGCCACATCTGTGCGGGTGGTTTGTATTGTCTGATCTTCCAAATATTCTTTAGGTTGGAGAGTGTTTGGGAAATTAGTGTGACATTCATTAGCAAAATATTGGGATACAGTCGATGGGAATCAAACATGTTAAAGGAGTTAAATAAAAGTCAATGTAGCATATCTGCAATTTCAGAAAGTGTTTGGATATAGCAAGACTGATTAAAATAGGCATAAGACAAGGATACATGGGATGGGTAACATGATTCATATGGGCATCACGGCAGCGGGCTGAATCTAGTGGGGTGTAGTGAGCAGTGTTGACGAGGGCACTGAGGAATATATTTAGTGATAAAACCCGATGGGCAGCAAGTTGTGGAGGACAAGTTGTGAGAGTGGGTGGGGAGAATGTACTATCTCCCCTTGATATTCTAACATCAATAAATTGATGAATTCTCCAACAGCCTAGGGATCACCAATCAACAAGAAACCTTTACCTCCAATCATCCAACCATATCAACACCATGGTTCCAATAACAGGTTAAAGGCAGAACGCACTGTCCAGTGCTTGGATCAGCATCCCATCCACTGCTGCTACTGTGAACTGGAGGAGTGTGGACCATCGACAAGATACTCAGCAGCAGTTCATCAAGGGTCCTTTAATACATTCCAAGACCACAGCCCCTCCCGCAGAAGGACAAGGGCAGCAGAAGCATAGGAACACTACAATCTGCAAGTTACCCACCAACTCACACCATCCTGACTTGGAATGACATCACCATTCTCTCAATGTAATTTCAAAATCCTCATCCTCCCTCCCCTCCCAACAGCACAGTACTGACACTTGACGGTCTGCAGCTGTTCAAAGTTAATTCACCACCCGAGCAATAAACATCTTGCCAGTGTGATGATACTGTGCCTTTAAGAAATGTATTTGTGTCATGTTTCTTGTGCAGGATTTTTTGAGCAGTCAGTTCTATTATCGGTGTTGCTTTGTCTGTAATCAGCAGCCAGCAAGTTAATGCTGCAGAAGTGTAATTGGTCCTAACGACTGGAATGTTAGTTTTAGAACATAGAACATAGAACATTACAGCGCAGAACAGGCCCTTCGGCCCACGATGTTGCTCCGACCAGTTACAAAAACAATGACCCACTAGCCTATACCAATCCCTTTTCATCCATAAACCTATCCACAGAATCTGAGATAATGCAGATCTGTTAGTTTAGTATTTTCCCCTGGGGTTGTTCAGAGCTGTGCTTGATAACGTTCATTGACAGGAAAAGTTAAGTGAGGGCAGAGATGGCCTCATGGAAAAAATAAGTTCAGTTGCTGCTTGGGAGCTGCAGAGAGAAGTAACTCCCTGTCTCTCTCTGGAGTCTGGGTACTGTCGAAAATAGATCTCTGCATCTGATGTTCATTTATCTAAACAACATATGTGACTATGTGAGAGTTAGGAAGAATGCCTATTCAACAATCAGTGAGTTATTATAATGTCTCCATTTGGAAACCTTGAGCCATTCACCCTAATTTGGAGGATTGGGTCCAACATGTTCAACACCTGAGATACTCCTTCAAAACAATCGAAATAGCGTGGGGAGGAGTAGCAGAGAGTAATTCTGTTAACAGCCTGTGGTGCCCAAAGTAATACATTGATAAGAAGCTTGACTTCTCCGGATGCCCTGACACTAAAACCTTTGAAGAACTCACAGAAATAGTCAAAGGGTAATATCACCCAAAGCTCTCTGTAACTATGCAGAGATATAGATCTAACTCAATGGCAAGAGCTCCCGGGGAGGTGAAAGCACATTTTATGCTGAGGCTGAACATTGTGAATTTGGACCTGCTCTTAATGAGTGGTTCAGAGACCGGTTAGTGTGTGGGGTCAATAATATGGCCAGACTGAAGAAACTGTTGGGAATCTGAAATAACCCTAAAAAAGGTTCTCTAAAACCCTAAAAAATTGCTCTTGCTGTGGAAAGTGCGGAAAACGGCACAATATCAAAGCTTTGACAAAGGGTCACCTGGACTCGAAACATCAGCTCTTTCTGTCCTCACAGATGCTGCCAGACCTGCTGAGATTTTCCAGCATTTTCCCTTTTAGTTTCAGATTCCAGCATCTGCAGTAATTTGCTTTTATTTGGAACTATTAGACCTGCCCTCACCCCATCTCACTGACAGGGTCCCCAACTGGGATTCAATGTATTCCTGGAGGTTTCATCACACGATCTTCCCCCACGTTCCAGCCATTAGTCACCAACACATCCGTCCCTGTGACCTACTGCATTCCCACACCAATTGGAAAGCAGAAAGACTGTCACCCAATCGGATAACTGTCAGCCAAGCAGCCTTCCCCCATTTTCAATGTTTTTTATATCTGGTAAAGAGAAATGTGGAAAGAAAATGGGAAAAGAAACCAATCTTTCTGATTGTTCTCCAGGGTTGGACACAGCAGTGTCCTGGAGATTCGATCCTCAATTCCTGGAGAGTCCAGGCCAATCCTGGAGTGTTGGGAACCAGTGGACTGAACTATATGCTGATGTCATTCCATATTCCCTAAATCTAACTTCCAAATCCCACAGGGAGGCTCCAATTCCCCTTGCTCGTTCCCGGATACACCTTGGCGGGCCATGTTGCCGCCGGGTGGCGGAGGTCCCCAGTGGAGGTCCCTCTACAGAGGGATCTCCCCCAATTATCTTGGGGACCTGGGCTGGAGGGTGTTACACGCAGCGGTCTCACACAACCGTAAGTTATATAGGCTCAGGGGCTCCCACGCTTGCCCCTTCTGTGGCCTTGTGGAGTCCGTGGACCATGTCTACGTTTTGTGTTTTAGGTCGCTCTCTCTTTTTGTTTTCCTGAAGAACATTTTATTGATGTTTTGTTTGCAATTCAGTCCCGCGCTCCTGATCTACGGACACCCGGTGCGGAGAGGGGAGGGTCGGGATGGTGACCTCCCGGTGAACCTGCGCCTGGGCCTGGTGAAACGCACCATTAACAGGTCCAGGCAGCGGGCGATCGGGGTGGGGGTGGGGGGGGGGGGGGGGGGGTGTCCATCCCGACTGCCTGCCCCTCCATCACGGCTACGTTCATGGCCAGGTGTCCCTGGAGAGGGAGCATGCAGTGTCCACGGGCGCAGATGACACCTTACGAGCCCATTGGGCACCGCAGGGGTTGGGGTGCATTACAGACCCCAACAATCACATTATGATTGAATGTTTTAAGTTTCCTTTGCACTTTGTTTCTGTTCGGGCCGTTCCCCCTCCTTTTGGGGAGCTGCCCCTTTTACTTTGTCCCTGAGTTAATTTGAGTTGGTTTGTTTGCTTTGCCCTAAAAGAGGCAGAGAGTTTGTGTGGAGGATTCTCCTGCAGAATTGTTGAGTTTGAACCAGAAGGAAGTAGGGAAGGAGGAGGAGCCATTGCCTACCTGCTGTTCGGCTGCTGGAGGGTGCTCCCTCCCTGGGAGGAGAGAGGGAGAGACACAGAGAGTTTCTTTTTACCAACTACAGGAGGGAGGAAGGAGTGAAGTCCCCCCACCCACTGCTGCTGCCCCCAATGCAGGCACCCCCCCCCCATTCCTCCTGACTGGGGCACTGGCCCTCCTCAGTGCCCTGTCCCTCATCCTCCCTCCTGCTCTTCCACCCTCCTCTCTCTCTCTCTAACCCCCGGGAGAGCGCACCTGACCCCCCCACCCTATCCCTCCCTCATTCCCTCTCTGACCCCACCCTGACACCTGGGCAGAGAGGGTCTTCACCCATCCCTCCCTCCAACCCACCCCTTCCTGCCCTTCTCCCCACCTTCCCCCCCTCCCTTCTCCCCTTCCCCTACCATCTCCCCCTTCTGTCCCCCTCTTTTTGCCCTGCCCTCTTTCCCTCCTCCTGCTCCCTTCCCCCTAACCCTATCACTCCCCCTCCCCTTTCCCTTTTCCCGTTTCCCCTTCACCCATCCCCCTTCCACTCTCCCAACCCCTGTCCCCCCATCCCACCTCCACCTCTCCCTCCATCCCACCTCCTCCCTTTTCCCCATCCAACCTCCCCCCCATTGCCATTGCCCCCCCCTTCCCATTGACCCCCCCCCTTCCCATTGACCCCCCCCCTTCCCATTGACCCCCCCTCCTTCCCATTGACCCCCCCCCCCTTCCCATTGACCCCCCCCCCTTCCCATTGACCCCCCCCCCCCCTTCCCATTGACCCCCCCCCCTTCCCATTGACCCCCCCCCTTCCCATTGACCCCCCCCCCCTTCCCATTGACCCCCCCCCTTCCCATTGACCCCACCCCTTCCCATTGACCCCCCCCTTCCCATTGACCCCCCCCCCTTCCCATTGACCCCCCCCCCTTCCCATTGACCCCCCCCTTCCCATTGACCCCTTCCTCTTCCCATTGTCCCCCCTTCCCAGTCTCTCCCCTTCCCTTTGCCCCCTTCCCAATGCCCCCCCCCCCCCCCCGGAAACAATGAGGGGGAATTGGAGCTGATTGAAGAGGCGGAATCGCTTCCCGAGTATCCCGTGGGACAGGGAGCCTCTGCAATGGGATTGCAGCTGGATTCCCGGCTAGAAAACGGGCTGGTGTTTGCGGGAAGTGATTGTCCTGATTCCCTGGCCGGGATGGGAGCTTGGCTGCTTTCTTGGGCTCTCTGCTTCCTGGCCGCCTCCTCACTCTCAGGCCAGCCGCTACTCCTGGGGAGGGATGATGTTTGTGTCCCAGAGGCAGGCTGGAGATTTGAGTGCGGTCACTCCGGGATCAGCAGCGCTGAGTGTATCCGCCAGGGTTGCTGCTTTGATCCCCGGAGCTCCAGCCCCCATCGCTGTTTCTCCAGTCTGAGAAAGAGCCCAGGTAACAACAAGACTCCCCCCCCCCCCCAGTCTAGTGGAGACAGAGAGAGGAGAGAATCTAACTGGGAAATGGGGCATTTGTTGCTGCCTCACTGTGTGATGGAGATGGGTAGGAATGGCTATTCGGCATCTGAAGCTTCAAGTGTTAAATTCCTTCAGTGAAATGTTAATGTTCTCTCTCTCCAGCCTGTTGGCAATAATGACAAATACACTAAACAGCTGGCTGCTTTAACCCTGTGCTGATGTTTTATTGAGGAATTTGTCTCTGGTGAATCTGTCTAAACAACTGGACACTTTTTTTTCTGTGGATAATCCGCCACCGAAAGCATCGATGTGACCATCCCACAGGGAGCAGCTCCCCTGCTTGGTGAAGCTGAGGTTTGGGGTGACTGGGAGTTTGGGTGATATTAGACCCTGTCTGACCCATGTGATGGGTGTGTTGCTAATGATACATGGTTCATTCGGGGCTGGGATAATACTTGCTGCTCCTGGGTGCTGTGATGATGGCCACTTGCTCACTATTCCTTATTAATGGAAACTAGTGTTTGAAATTATCACCCAGTAAAGAGAAATTAAGTTAATTACAGATGCCTAGTCAGATGACTAATGGGTGTTGAAGGAAGGTTGCATTGAGTAACAGGAGCACCAATTGACTCCAGTATCTATTGAATGGGATTCACTCACTGTTAACTGATCCATTTTGCTGGTATTTGTACTAAAGTAAACTCTCAGTAATTCAGTAATGTTTATGGATGTTGATGTTGGGCATAAATGTCTCATCACCAGGTTCACTAAGTAGATTAGGTCTGTACCTGTTGGAGTTTAGAAGGATGAGGGGGGAATCTTATAGATGTATAAGATAATGAAGGGGAAGGATAGGGTAGAAGTAGAGAGATTCTTCCTGCTTAGAAATGATAGCAGAGTTAGAGGGCATAGCCTCAAGGTAAGGGGGGGGGGGTGTAGTTTGGATTGGAGTTGATGAGGAACTTCTTCCCTCAAAGGGTGGTAAATCTCTGCCCGTTGAAGTGGTGGAGGCTACCTCGCTAAATATATTTAAGTCACGGGTAGATAGGTTTCTGATAGACAAGGGAATTAAGGATTATGGGGAGGAAGCAGGAAAGTGGAACTGATCCACTTCAGATCAGCCATGATCTTATTGAATGGTGGGGCAGGCTAGATGGCCTACTCCTGCTCCTATTTCCTGTGTCCATTCCTGTTCACAGTTCTGTGGGTCTAACTAGGGTTTTGTCCAATGGCAGCACAACATCTGCATCTCTCTAACTCCAGCCCTTTAGATGTTCTGAACTGGACTATTTTCTGTACCTGTTGGTGGTGTTTTGGGTAACTGAGCACCTGAACCCCCAAATCTCACTGGCTGTCGACAGAGTTTAACTTTGCCTTAAAAATAGGCTGATCGATCCTCTTTTATTTGAAATGAATAATATCAACTTGTTAAAATTTATTTGCTCCAACTTTGTCCATTTGCCTAATCTATTAATACCCTGTTTTGTCTAAATGTGTATATTTGAGCTTTTTATGCCATTATCTAAGAATGAATATCATAAATAAGGCCCTGAGCCAATTCCCTGTGGGACACCACTCAGCCCATCCTCCCAGTTCGAGTGCGTGTCCATTACTACAACTCTCTCTCAAACAATTTTCTATCCACGATCAGCGATCAAACTTGAATTGCATGGGCTCACACCCTGTTTAATCTCTTGTGCAGGATTTTATCAAAGACCGTCTGGAAGTCCATTTGAATAACATCTAGTCAACTTGCCTCTGCCCACCATTTTTGTCACTTCAACAAATTATAGTTGATCAGGCATGATTTGCCCTTATGAATCCATGCTGACTCTCTTTGGTCCTCTGTTAGTTTCCATTGGCTGTCTTCCCTTTCTACTGTGAATACTGAAGTAAAATACTTGCAGTCTACCATTTCCCCATGGTCATTCACATTCCCATGCTCTGAGTCAATAATGCCTTTAATCAGTTGCTTCACCTCTGTCTAACTGTAAAATTGCCTTTCATTGTCATTTATGTCCTTTTTGCTTGCTATTGATCTGCCCTTGTATTGTCAAATGATTTAATTTCCATCTCCAATTTTATGTAAATGAAGAACAACAGTGGCTGACAGATCTTTCTCCTCTTACCATGTCACCTTTTTATAAAGTAAGCTCAAAAATGTGTCTTTGAAACTGAGCTTCTTCCTAATGTTCCATTTATCCAGAGTTTGATGATATTATTATGCTTTGAATGGTTGGATTGTATTCCTTTGCAGCGTGCACAGCTGATGGTCATTTCATCATCGTGATCTCCAAGAACCTGACCCGTCCTGCCCTCAACCTGTCATCCCTGTATGTGAAAGATGGACAAGAGGCTGAGTGCCAGCCTAAACTAACCACCGGGCAACTTGCGGCCTTCCGCTTTCCAGTCACCTCTTGTGGTTCCAGCAAGCGGGTGAGTATTGAAGGGTCGAGGCATTCTCCCAGTAAGTGAGCCAGCTTCTTATTAAGCAGCCTCTTCATTGCAGGAGGAAGATGGAACCTTGGTCTATGAAACAGACGTCTTGGGCAAGAGGATGATTGAGACTGGGAAGCTGGGCTCAATAACTCGGGACAGCACCTTCGGGTAGGAGGATGGTGGGAGTTGTTGGTATTGGAGGGGATGTGTTACTGAATGAAGCTGCAACTACTTGTGTCTGTCTGCAGCCTGCACGTCCAGTGCAAGTACAGAGGGAGGCAAGAGACTGGCTTACAGATCAATGTCACAGTTTACACGGTTTCTCCACCACCTCCTGCTTCAGAAGAAGGGATTCTGAAACTGGAACTGCGAATAGCAAAAGGTAGAGGTGCCCTGGGGAATGGTGAATGGGATTAGTGGGGATGTATCCATCCAGGGAGTGACTGGTTCTTGTGTGTCTCTCTCAGATGGTGACTACAGATCATGGTATGTGGACAGTGAGTACCCCATTTGGAGAATCCTTCGGGAGGCAGTGTTTGTGGAGGTTCGTGTCCTGGGTCGCAGTGACCCAACGCTTGTCCTGAGGCTGCATGACTGCTGGGCAACTCCTGTGCCAGCCCCAAACCATGAGGTGCAATGGAGTCTGCTGGTGGATGGGTAAGGTTTGTGAATGGGAAGGCTAATTGTTTTTGGATATTGAAATGACTGGACTGCTTCTTATCTCTTTCCCCCTCACCAAATGGCCATAAACTGGTGCAGAGTTGCCTCTGCTGATCAGTGAGGGTCTTGGACAATTCCAGGGAGGTCACATGGGCTGCACTTGGCCAAATGGATCTGCTCCCTTCAAGAACCCATATGACCCCTTGCTGATTTGTGGCTGGTACAATGGGTGCAGACACCAATGTATTCCAGAAACTAGTCTTTAGCAAGTTGAAATAAACATGCTCTCCATTTCTACTTCCTTATCCTCTGCAGCACTTTGATGGCCCCCCATGGTACATTCTCCAGGTTCCGGTCAATGTGTCCCATGTTTTTTACATTGGGAATCTCCCTGGGTTGTTATCCCAGTGGTTCTAATGCTCTACAGTCAAACCATTGTGAGTGGCACATACCACCTGTGGTGAGTAGTTTTAATACATTTCAGCTCCAGTTTCTTGATCAGAAACATTCCTGACCTCCAGTAATATCCCACATGGAATTCTCCCAGCTTGGAATAATGGAATGAACAAATTGGGAAATCTGTCATTGAAAGAATGGAATCACCTCTGGAACACAACACCAGTGGCCCCAAACTAATTTTATTGATATTTAACAGATCAGATACCCCTCCCTGCTCTGACACCATTTGCTGACTGTTCCAGGTGTCCCTATGAGGGTGATGACTATCAGACTCTCCTACACCCAGTCATGTTTTCTGGCCTGAAGTTCCCAACACATCACAAGCGGTTTGAACTGAAAACATTTGTTTTCTTGGACAGAGAGTCGGAGCAGCCTCTGACTGGACAGGTAAGCAAGAGAAATCCAAGCCAAGCCTCCCTTTGTGCCTGGCTCCTTAACAGCCTGGTTCATCCAGGAACATGAAGATCCCCCTAAAATGTCTCCTTTCCATTCTAGGTTTACCTGCACTGCAGTGCTGGGGTCTGCTCACCCTCTGCTCAGGATGACTGTGCACCCAGATGTGTCCCAAGTGAGTTCTTGTTTGATGTCTCCTGAATCAGGATGATGCTTCATTAAGACAGGCAGAGATGATGTTTGAATGGAATATCTGGTTAGTGTGCTGTGACTGGGTGATTCCTCTATCCCTCAGCATCAACAGCACCTCCATCACAAACGGGGCATGTTTTGTGGTCTGAACACCCCACTCACCTGACAAAGAAGCAGCACTCTGAAAGCTAGTGGCGTTTATTAACAAATAAACCTGTTGGACATAGAACAGTATAGGCCCTTTGACCCTCAATGTTATGCCAAGCTATGCCCAAGATCAAGCTATCCCCTCCCTATCATTCTGGTGTGCTCCATGTGCCTATCCAATAACAGTTTGAAAGTTCCTAAAGTGTCCAACTCCACTATCTCAGCAGGCAGTCTATTCCTCACCCCAACCACTCTCTGGGTGAAGAATCTACCTCGGACATCCCTCCACATGTCCCACCATGAACCTTATATTTATGCCCCCTAATAACACCAGACTTTAACCTGGTTGTGAGACTTCTTATTGTTTACCCAAGTCCAACAGTGGCATCTCCACATCAGGAAAGTACTCATCAATAACTGATTTCAATAATGCTTGTGCAGTGTGGCAAAGTAAGACACCATTTACAGGATTCCAGCACTTGCACTAAATTGTGGTCAGATTGAGGGTTAGGCATTTTTAAGAACATAAGAAATAGGAGCAGGAGTCAGCCATCTAACCCTTCGAGCCTGCCCCGCCATTCAATAAGATCATGGCTGATCTGAAGTGGATCAGTTCCACTTTCCTGCTCTCTCTCCCCATAACCCTTACTTCCCTTGTCTATCAGAAACTTATCTACCTGTGACTTGAATATATTTAGTGAGGTAGCCTCCACCTTTTTTAAACAGTGGCGTAACATTAGCTGTTTTCCAATCTTCCAGCACTTGCCCAGAATCCAGTGAATTTTGGTAAATAATTACTAAGGCAATTTATTGAGGTGGGCACAGTGGGTTAGCACTGCTGCTTCACAGCTCCAGGGTCCTCAGTTTGATTCCTAGCTCAGTCACTGGAGTTTGCACATTGTCCTCGTGCCTGCATGGGTTTCCTGCCACAGTCCAAAGATGTGCGGATTAGGTTGATTGGCCAGGCTAAGAAATTGCCCCTTAGTGTCCAGGGATTTATAGGTTAGAGGGATTAGTGGTTATAATGTGCAGGGATATGGGGGTAGGGCCTGGGTGGGATTATTCAGTGCCTCTTTTTGCACTGTAGGGTTCTATGATTAGTAAAACTCTGCGAATTACAATCCATGATAGGCAGTGACCATCAGCAATCTGATCATAATCACTGAGGATCTTGGAAAATTAATCTGTATTGGGTCTGAACTCTCTTCTCACTTTAGAAAGACGCAGGAGTCCCCGTGACCATGAGGGAACATTAGTGAGTGCTCCTGGCCCCATCATCCTGGAAGATGAGGGGCTTCAGTCCAAGAAACAGCATGAAGCAAGTGGTAAGTAGAGACTTTTCAATAGTCCACCTGTGAGCTCTCTTGAATATAATGTCTTCTAATCTTCCATTTAGGTGCTGCTGAATCTCCTGCTTGGCTTGTGCAAGGAGTAGCCATTGGCTTCATGATGGTGTCCCTGTGCCTGCTGGTGGTGATGGTTACAGTGTACATGAAGAGACCAAGAGCTGTTGCTTCTCAAATGTAGTGAAATTGAACAGTGTGGAATCTGAACAAAAATAAATCTGAAATGAACATGTCCTGGGTGTTGAGTAGAATTATTTGCAATAAAACCTTGTTTTCAGTTGGTTAAGGATTTTAGACACCTGCTTCAAGGCAAGGTACAGAAGTATTTGCAAATTAAGCAGATTCTCACATAGCTACCAGAGTTTTAATTTACTCAAATTGCCTCTACTACAGCCTGTATCAGAAGCTGTGATACAACCTGCAGCCTCAAAGGCCATTCACCTGCCCCCAAACAACTATTTGAAAGCACTATCCAGGTAGTGCTGTCTCCCTGTCCTGTCTCCCTGGGTTAGATAGTAGACAAGAGCATGAGTACCAGAGCCATGCTAAGAATTTGAAAACCCCCAGATTTTAGAATAGCCACTGGCACTATGCAGAAGTCCAAGAGTAACTGGGGGGGAACGGTTAAAAGGCACTGGGGACATTAGTTTTAAGGTGTGTAAGAAACAGTTTAGAGATGTACAATACAAACTGTATTGAATGCCTGGGGAGGTGGTGGAAGCAGGTACAATAGTTTCATTTTAAGGGCAACTAGACAAATAAGATGGGAATGGAGGAACAGGGACTCCATAAGTTCATACAGTTTTAGTTGGGCATCATCAGTGCAGGTTTGGAAGGATGAAGGGCCAGTTCTGTTGTATTGGCCTTCATTCTTTTAAAGAATGATCATTCAATGATGCAGGTTTCCTATCAAATGTTTTCTGATAAATAGCTGTCTGTAAGTTTTAATTACTGCTTCCTCCCAGCCCCCTTTATTTCTCCTTCCACCAGGTGGGAGGAGGAAGCTTGAGAGATGCAGGAGTGTTAATCAATCTTGGTGGGGTTTTTTTTAAAGGGATAGATTCCTCCACAGGCTCAGAAGTAGGTGTCAGCTCAGTGACTATCACTGTCTGCTGTGCAGTTACAGGGACCTGGGTTGGATCTCTGGCTTGGATCATTGTCTGTGGGAGTTTGCACGTTCTCCCTGTGTTTGTGTGGGTTTCCTCTGGGTGCTCCAGTTTCTTCCCAGTCTGAAAGACATGCTGGTTAGATGGATTGACAATGCTAAATTTTCAAGTGCTCCCAAACAGGTGCTGGAGTTTGACTATGGGATTTTCACAGTAACTTCATTGCAGTGTTAATGTAAGCCAACTTGTGACAAATTTATTTAAATCAGGCTATGAAACTGGGGATGGTCTCCTGTGGCTTCTAGACTGAAGAATCAAATTTATACCTGAACATGATTGAAGAGTGGGAGTCAAAATTACCTTTGACTGTTTTGACTATCTGTAGTGTCAGGCAGAGTTAGACTCCTCACTGGTCCATGTGGTATTGAACCATGGGTTGTGAGTCGATTCATCTTTTTTGTTGTTCTCCACTATGATCTCACTTGTTACGAAGATATAATACAGCCTTTCAATAAACAACCCCCACTTTTCCTCTTTGGGGTCAAATGCCTCTCAACCTTTCTAATTAAAGGAATTTCTATATGGCATATGGATCTGTCTCTTTGTAGTCTTGATGCTCACTCCTCTCCCCTTCTTGCTGCATACAGTAATTTCCCCATTGACTGACAAAGCTTTTCCTCATCGCCAGAGTAATGACATTGAAGTCAACTCATTGAGATTTCAAGATATAAAGGGTTATTATCATCAATATGTGGGTGGCACGGTAACACAGTGGTTAGCACTGCTGCTTCACAGCTCCTGGGTTTGATTCCTGACTTGGGTCACTGTCTGTGTGGAATTTGCATGTTCTCCTCATGTCTGCATGGGTTTCCTCCCACAATAGGTTGACTGGCCATGTTAAAATTGCCCTTAGTGTCCTGAGATGTGTAGGTTAGACGGATTAGTGGGTAAAATATATACGGAAATGGGGCTAGGGCCTCGGTGGAATTGTGGTTTGTGCAGACTCGATGGGCTAAATGGCCTCTTTCTGTACTGTAGGCTTTTTAAGTTCTAAGAATATTTATAAATGCACAAGTGATGGTCAACAGAACTGTAATACAGGTCCACACACTTCTCCACCTCCCTGGCTTCAACTGAGGTTCCTCCGCGACCCTGGGCCTCATCCCCTTGCATCCAATTGGTTCAGCTTTCCACATAGCCATTCTGTAGGATCCAGCCTGATCATGTGACCCTCAGGGATCACAAGCCCCCCCTCGCCCTCCCCCTCCCATTCCCAAAGGGATCCTCGTCAGGCCTCATTTGGAGTACTGTGCGCAGTTCTGGTCACCTCACTATAGGAAAGACGTAGAAGCTATTGAAAGGGTGCAGAGGAGATTTACAAGGATGTTGCCTGGACTCGGAGGCATGCCTTATGAAGATAGGTTGAGGGAGCTGGGACTCTTTTCCCTGGAGAGGCGAAGGTTGAGAGGCGACCTGATAGAAGTTTATAAAATGTTGAGAGGAATAGATAGGGTGGACTCTCAGAGGCTATTTCCCCGGGTTGAAATGGTCGCTACGAGAGGACACAGATTTAAGGTGCGGGGAGGGAAGTACAGAGATGATGTTAGGGGTAAGTTTTTCACTCAGAGGGTGGTGAGTGAATGGAATCGGCTGCCGTCATCGGTGGTGGAGGCGAACTCGCTGGGGTCTTTTAAAAGACTTCTGGATGAGTATATGGGGTTTAATGGGATTGGGGGTTATAGATAGGTCTATAGATTGGTGGGGTTGATGTGATCGGCGCAACTCGAGGGCCGAAGGGCCTGTTTGTGCTGTAATGTTCTATGTTCTATGTTCTATGATCCCACTCCCACAACGAAAAAGGGGGATGAGAAGAGATGCAATGGACGATGCACCAGTTGCAACAGGTTAATTGGTGCCTAACCATCTGTAAATAGATCGTTAGGTTGCTTAATTTGTATGTTATAAAATGGACTGTACACAGATTCCATTCACGCACACTCCATCTCACTGCTTGTCCCAACTAAATGGGGAATTTGAAGACAGAATGATGATGTGATGAAATGGCTACGAAAAGGGTCACATGCTGGAAGTGTGGGAGTTCTTCCCAGGATTGAGGGCAGAGTACAAATACAAAGAAACTGTACAGTCTAGGGGTGGCGTGATGGCACCGTGGTTAGCACTGCTGCCTCACAGCACCAGGGAACCAGGTTCAATGTCTGTGTGGAGTTTGCACATTCTCCCTGTGTCTGTGTGGGTTTTCTCCAGGTGCTCCGGTTTCCTCCCACAGTTTGAAAGATGTGCTGGTTTGGTGCATTGACCTGAACAAATGCTGGAATGTGGCAGCTAGGAAATTCACAGTAACTTCATTGCAGTGTTAATGTAAGCCTTACTTGTGACTAATAAATAAACTTTAAGCCAGTGAATAAACTACTGTTTGTTACAATTCCTTGTTGTCAGTGTTTTGCGAACCGACTCAACACAACAATGCACATCATCTCAGGTACTCTCCGAACAACCCAACTCTCTTCCTCCCAGTCCTGAGCAACACCCCACTTCATTCCGCACCCCCCCCCCCCCACCCCCCCCCCCCCCCCCCCCCCCCGATATAAAGAGGGCGACTGCAACAAGAAAGCTCCTGGAGAAGGTGTACATTAACCCAAGACTGGCGCTACACATGGACCTTACCAATCCACCTGCTGCTCACAATGCCCATCATGCCAACCTGGTGCCAAGGAATAACCACAGGGACCCTGTGGCAGCTGGAATGGAATCAACACATCACCATTAAAATACACCTCCTCACCACAGAATCCACAGCCTGCCCACCCAGCTCCAGCCTCTCACTCCAACATTGGGCAACAGATTCCTCACTGGCGATGGCCATTGTGCAATGGGTTGGCACAAATGGGTCTTTGCTGGGAACTCAGACAGTAGCTGTGGTTCTCCCCAATGACTCACATCATTGAAGACTGCCCTCCTGACAAAATACCCAGGAGGGCACACAGAGCTCCATTTAGTAAAGAGAACTGGGAAAAGAAACCAATCTTTCTGATTGTTCTCCAGGGTTGGACACAGCAGTGTCCTGGAGATTTGATCCTCAATTCCTGGAGATTCCAGGCCAATCCTGAAGGGTTGGGAACCAGTGGACTGCACTATATGCTGATGTCATTCCATATTCCCCTAAATCTAACTTTCAAATCCCGCAGAGAGGCTCCAAATCAAACTTTCTTTCCTGGAACAGACTTGAGTGGGCGCATTCGCTAAAGTGTGATTGGGAGCAGGAGAGAGGCTGAGAATTGGAGCTGATTGAAGAGGCGGAATCGCTTCCCGAGTATCCCGTGGGACAGGGAGCCTCTGCAATGGGATTGCAGCTGGATTCCCGGCTAGAAAACGGGCTGGTGTTTGCGGGAAGTGATTGTCCTGATTCCCTGGCCGGGATGGGAGCTTGGCTGCTTTCTTGGGCTCTCTGCTTCCTGGCCGCCTCCTCACTCTCAGGCCAGCCGCTACTCCTGGGGAGGGATGATGTTTGTGTCCCAGAGGCAGGCTGGAGATTTGAGTGCGGTCACTCCGGGATCAGCAGCGCTGAGTGTATCCGCCAGGGTTGCTGCTTTGATCCCCGGAGCTCCAGCCCCCATCGCTGTTTCTCCAGTCTGAGAAAGAGCCCAGGTAACAACAAGACTCACCCCCCCCCCCCCCCCCCCAGTCTAGTGGAGACAGAGAGAGGAGAGAATCTAACTGGGAAATGGGGCATTTGTTGCTGCCTCACTGTGTGAAGTGTAGGAACGGAGGGGATCCTCAGCTTGAGTGAAGGAGCTAACTGAGTGGTTTGGATGGTTTTAGACCGAGTTCTGAAGGTGGGAGGCTCTGTGACTGGAGTTAGAGAGAATCTCCGGCATGGGATCAGCAAATGTGCTTCAGTTTGGTATTATTTACTCCTATTACCTGTGTGAAAGAAGTGCAATGGGTCTTATTGGGGACAAAGGTGCAGGGCAAAACTTTCACGTTTGCTCTATTAATGAAGAATCTGATACACTGGTGTGACAGTGAGGCTCGCTGTGCTTGGAACAGATGGGTCACTTGCTCTGGATGGTTTGCAGCTCAACTTGTTGGGGAAAGTGGAGACGGTGGAAGGATTTTGCCACAATCTTCCTTCCCCAGGATATGGGGGAGGTGTTGGGAGGATTGGAGTAGATCAAATGTGATACCCTCAGTGTAACAGTGCAGGTTGTACCTGTCAGTTGTTAGATTGAGATTTTATTGAGAAATTAACAGGTGCTGACTCAGTGCCAGGGACCCTGGTTTGATTCCTGGCTTGGGTTGCTGTCTGTGGAGTTTGCATGTTCTCCCCATGTCTGTATGGGTTTCCTCCTGCAGTCCAAAGATGAGCAGGCTATGTCGATTGGCTGTGCTAAATTGACCCTAGTGTCAGGGGGTTAGTGGGGTAAATGGGTAGGGTGTAGGCATTGGGCCTGTGTGGGATTGTGGTCAGTGCAGATTTGATGGGCTGAATGGCCTCCTTTGGCCACTGTTGGGATTCTATGGATACTAACAGGTACTTTTGAGAATCAAGGAGTGACAATGACTCTGTGGGCATTTTGAAATAACAAAAGGTTGATGCAGGGAATGCCGTGGATACTGACTATGGAGACTTCATTCAATGAAGAATGGGAGAGAGTCCTGTAATAACAGAAGATCAGCAGAATGGGTAGTCAAGGCTGATGGCATTTGATTGTGATGTGATGTGATGTATTTCGGTGGTGGGGATAGAACAAAGAAAATTGCAGCGCAAGAACTGGTCCTCCAAATATACACTGACCATATTGCCTGACTTAACTAAAACCCCCTATCCTTCTGGGAACCAAATCCCTCTATTCCCATCCTAGTCATGTACTTGTTAAGATGCCCCTTAAAAGTCACTACCATATCTGGTTCCACTATCTCCCCTGGCAATGAGTTCCAGGCACACACTACTATCATCTGTTTTTTTTTTTAAATCTGCCTCCTTTCTAAAACCTGTCTTGTGCCTTAAACCTATGCCCCCTGGTAACTGACTCTTCCACACTGGGACTATCCACTCCAGCCATCTCTCTCAATCTTGTATCAGGTCTTCCCTCAACCTCACTTGCTCCAATGAGAACACACCAAGTTTCTCCAACCCCTCCTCATAGCTAATGCCCTCCATACCAGGCAACATCCTAGCAAAATCTTTTCTGTACCCTCTCCAAAGCCTCCACACACACTAGTAGTGTGGTGACCAGAATTGAACACTGTATTCCAAGTGTGGCCTCACTAAGCTTTTATAAAGCTGCAACATGACTTGTCAACTGTTAAACTCAATACTCTGGCTGAAGGCAAGTAAGCCTTCTTGACTACCTTCTCCACCTCCATTGCTACTTTGACCTGTACATCCAGATCCTTTCCCCTATCAATACTCTTTAGGGTTCTGCCATTTACAATATATTTCCTATCTGTATTAGACCTTGCAAACTGCATTACATCACATTTGTCCTGATTAAACTCCATCTGCCCATGTCTTCAACTGATCTGTATCCTCTAGTCCTCATTGCTATCTGCAAATCCACCAATCTTTCTGTCACCTGCAAAGTTAAGAATCAATCCAGTTACTTTTTCCTCAATCATTTATGGAAACAGCCTTGTTTTCTCTTTAATCTTGCTCCTTGCTTAAGTTTCTTGTATTCTGCACTTGCTTTGTGTCTTCCCAGCCTCCTAACTTTGACAAATGCTTCATTTTTTCCCTTTGACTGAGCTCATAATGTATCTTGTTATTGAACAGAGGCAATTCTGAAGCTGGGAGGGACTGTATGTATTGGAATATCAGTGCATGTAGAATAACTGGCAAAACAGGATGTTGAGTTTTAGAAGACTGGGGTTGTTCCAGTAACTTGCTGTTCTGTGCTCACTCATCCATTCAACAATTAATTATTTGTATCTTTTTGAGACTTAACACTTTGTTATTGGGGCCCCTACCCACCAATAGGAGCAGTGGCAATAAATTCTCTCTTTGCAGTGTGCACAGCTGATGGTCATTTCATCATCGTGATCTCCAAGAACCTGACCCGTCCTGACCTCAACCTGTCATCCCTGTATGTGAAAGATGGACAAGAGGCTGAGTGCCAGCCTAAACTAACCACCGGGCAACTTGCGGCCTTCCGCTTTCCAGTCACCTCTTGTGGCTCCAGCAAGCGGGTGAGTATTGAAGGGTCACGGCATTCTCCCAGTAAGTGAGCCAGCTTCTTATTAAGCAGCCTCTTCATTGCAGGAGGAAGATGGAACCTTGGTCTATGAAACAGACGTCTTGGGCAAGAGGATGACTGAGACTGGGAAGCTGGGCTCAATAACTCGGGACAGCACCTTCGGGTAGGAGGATGGTGGGAGTTGTTGGTATTGGAGGGGATGTGTTACTGAATGATGCTGCAACTACTTGTGTCTGTCTGCAGCCTGCACGTCCAGTGCAAGTACAGAGGGAGGCAAGAGACTGGCTTACAGATCAATGTCACAGTTTACACGGTTTCTCCACCACCTCCTGCTTCAGAAGAAGGGATTCTGAAACTGGAACTTCGAATAGCAAAAGGTAGAGGTGCCCTGGGGAATGGAGAATGGGATTAGTGGGGATACATCCATCCAGGGAGTGACTGGTTCTTGTCTGTACCTCTCAGATGGTGACTACAGATCATGGTATGTGGACAGTGAGTACCCCATTTGGAGAATCCTTCGGGAGGCAGTGTTTGTGGAGGTTCGTGTCCTGGGTCGCAGTGACCCAACGCTTGTCCTGAGGCTGCATGACTGCTGGGCAACTCCTGTGCCAGCCCCAAACCATGAGGTGCAATGGAGTCTGCTGGTGGATGGGTAAGGAGTGTGAATGGGAAGGCTAATTGTTTTTGGACATTGAAATGACTGGACTGTTTCTTATCTCTTTCCCCCTCACCAAATGGCCATAAACTGGTGCAGAGTTGCCTCTGCTGATCAGTGAGGGTCTTGGACAATTCCAGGGAGGTCACATGGGCTGCACTTGGCCAAATGGATCTGCTCCCTTCAAGAACCCATATGACCCCTTGCTGATTTGTGGCTGGTACAATGGGTGCAGACACCAATGTATTCCAGAAACTAGTCTTTAGCAAGTTGAAATAAACATGCTCTCCATTTCTACTTCCTTATCCTCTGCAATGACATCTGCAGCACTTTGATCCCCCCCCCCCCCCCCCCCCCCCCCCCCCCCCATGGTACATTCTCCAGGTTCCGGTCAATGTGTCCCATGTTTTTTACATTGGGAATCTCCCTGGGTTGTTATCCCAGTGGTTCTAATGCTCTACAGTCAAACCATTGTGAGTGGCACATACCACCTGTGGTGAGTAGTTTTAATACATTTCAGCTCCAGTTTCTTGGTCAGAAACATTCCTGACCTCCAGTAATATTCCACATGGAATTCTCCCAGCTTGGAATAATGGAATGAACAAATTGGGAAATCTGTCATTGAAAGAATGGAATCACCTCTGGAACACAACACCAGTGGCCCCAAACTAATTTTATTGATATTTAACAGATCAGATACCCCTCCCTGCTCTGACACCATTTGCTGACTGTTCCAGGTGTCCCTATGAGGGTGATGACTATCAGACTCTCCTACACCCAGTCATGTTTTCTGGCCTGAAGTTCCCAACACATCACAAGCGGTTTGAACTGAAAACATTTGTTTTCTTGGACAGAGAGTCGGAGCAGCCTCTGACTGGACAGGTAAGCAAGAGAAATCCAAGCCGGGACTCCCTTTGTGCCTGGCTCCTTAACAGCCTGGTTCATCCAGGAACATGAAGATCCCCCTAAAATGTCTCCTTTCCATTCTAGGTTTACCTGCACTGCAGTGCTGGGGTCTGCTCACCCTCTGCTCAGGATGACTGTGCACCCAGATGTGTCCCAAGTGAGTTCTTGTTTGATGTCTCCTGAATCAGGATGATGCTTCATTAAGACAGGCAGAGATGATGTTTGAATGGAATATCTGGTTAGTGTGCTGTGACTGGGGGATTCCTCTATCCCTCAGCATCAACAGCTCCTCTATCAATGGGAAGAGTTTTTCTCTGACAACACCAGGTTTTAGTCCCACCTATTTGTTTGATAATAGACTCTCAAACTTTCGGGGTTAGCTCCTTTATCAGGTGAATGGAGAATTCTGGCTGGCCAGAACTCTCCATTCACCTGACGAAGGGGCTAACCCCTAAAGCTTGAGTCTATTATCAAATAGGTGGGACTAAAACCTGGTGTTGTCAGACTTTTTACTGTGTTTATGCCAGTCCAACGCCAGCATACCCACATCAAGAGTCTTTCTATCAGTGGGTGCTATAACTGTTGGCCTGTCTGCACCCCTCTGAATGCCCATCATTGCAAACATGGGTCTGCTCTGCCTGAAACAAGGGTGCCACCAAGCCAATCTGACAATCTAGTTATTTGTCGTGAGTTGTATCCAACATGTGGATAGGGATCTAAATGTTCTTTAGGGAACTGTAGTGACATCAATATGTCACAAGAATTCTCAAGTGAGAAGTTGAAATATCAAACCCTAAACAAGCCTTGATTTTTGACATCAGTTAGTGCTCAGATCTCGCCCTGAAACTTGGTGTCTAATAGTAATATGGTGAATGTGTTAGCGAGATGACTGATTTCACTAATGCTTGTGCAGTGTGGCAGAGCAAAAGACACCATTTCAGGATTTCTGCACTCCCACTAAAGTTTGATCAGAGTGAAGGTTAGTCTAGGCATTTATTGGCAAACTCTATAAATGACAATCCATAATATGAAGGGAGTGCAGACAATCTGTCCTCATCACTTGAGGATTTTAGAAAATTAATCTGTATTGGGTCTGAACTGTCTGACTTTTCTCCTCCCAATAGAGAGACGCAGGAGTCCCCGTGACCATGAGGGAACATTAGTGAGTGCTCCTGGCCCCATCATCCTGGAAGATGAGGGGCTTCAGTCCAAGAAACAGCATGAAGCAAGTGGTAAGTAGAGACTTTTCAATAGTCCACCTGTGAGCTCTCTTGAATATAATGTCTTCTAATCTTCCTTTAGGTGCTGCAGAATCTCCTGTTTGGCTTTTGCAAGGAGTAGCCATTGGCTTCATGATGGTGTCCCTGTGCCTGCTTGTGGTGATGGTTACAGTGTACATGAAGAGACCAAGAGCTGTTGCTTCTCAGTGTAGAATCTGAACCAAAATAAATTTCAGATGAATGTGTCCTGGGTGTTGTAGAATTGTTTTCAGCTGGCTAAGGATTGTAGACACTACTTCAAAGCAAGAAGGTACAAAAGTATTAGATACTACCGTTGTTTTCGTGATTTACTCATGGCCACTACTGCATCATGCTTGATCCAGGCTTTTCAAATAATATAAACTCTGGTTTGTGGAGCATGCAATCCAGGTGATGTGTGAATCTTGGAGCTTCTGGCTCCAGTGGTTGAACCACCCTTGATCACAAACATTGTATCAGAGGCTGGAACACAACCTTGCTGCAGAATTGGCGATTCACCAGTCCACACCAGTCTTTGAAAGGACTGTCTGCTTAGTACCACTTCTCCCTGCCCCATTGTCTTGGGGTAGGTAGTGGACAAGACGATGAGTATCATGTCCTTGTTTAGGATCTGAAAACCCCCAATCTTTATTAGCATAGCCACAAATGTTGTCCAGAAGTCCAAGAACATGAATACTTAAACCATTATGGATCAATGACAGATTACTTTTCAGAACATTTTCTCCAATTTGATAGTTTTTATCAATAGCTTTCTACAAGTTGAACTTCCTGCGGGAGGAAGAGAGATTAAGATGCATGAGTTATCCATCTTAAGGGACGGATTCCCACACAGCTTCAGAAGTTGCCCTGAAACAATGATGTAGTTCTGGATGGGATGGTCCAACAAGTTTTCCAATCACTAGTACAACCATCAGACTGCCCCAGAATATCAAGACAAGTAGCCTCCTGATAATGGAAAAAATCCCCTCAATATGAAGTGCATTGGTGATCTACTTATATTACCCTACTAAATTTGTTTTCCGCCAGGCTGTGTAGCTAAACTTCTCAAATTGAGAAAATTCTGTAAAACTCTTCCTGTGCTGTTCTTCTGGGTGACTCATCTTTGTTTCAGCCAATACAGTTTTTGGTCAGGTCTCTAACAGCTTTCCCTACACGATTACATCTCTCTCTAATTGCAGTTAGGCAGCCTCTAGTCTGTGGTAGAATCATTCCTTGTCAACCTGTCATGTCCTTGTTCAGGTCAACATCCTTTCTGTAATTGGGGAGTGGGAGGGTTTACAGGTCACCCCCATAAACTTCTAGACTCAAATTGCATTTCATAATATTTCTACTTTTGCAGAGAATCTTGGTTGAACTGTACTAGGAAAAATGACACATTTAATCCCCTATCAAATGGAGGGAGGTGACAAGTTCCAACCACTGAGGAAATAACCTGAAATTCAAGGGGGAGACATATTTCCACTGCACAGAAAACACCCGGGTTTTAGTTTAACTGTGATGTAGACAAAATGCTTAAAAAGCAAACTGGGCATTTTTGTTTTCAGGAATGGCTCATAGATCAGTTTGGGGTAGATTTGATTCAAGGTGATATTTAATTCGAATGAATGAACCATCTTGCTGTATGGTTAATAATACAATTAGTGTTGCTGCTGAGAATGCACCAGGGCACAATTAACTTCCAAGATTTGGCTGAATTTCCAAATCAGGCAGGGTGTTTGGTCAAGGCAGCCATTGGGAAATGAACAAGGGAGGGGCTGTCTGAAAGCTTTTTAGCTGGGAGTGGGGAAGCTGTGTGCACCTGCTCCTTCTGTCTGTAAAGAACATTATTCATGACAACATGGAGTCCACTTATCAACCAATCACAACTTTTATGTGGTATAAATTGTTCCCTCCAATATTATTATCTGTCCTCCAAACAGAAGAGAAAATACTGGAAAATCCCAGTAGGTCTGGCAGCATCTGTAAGGAGAGAAAAGAGCTAACATTGAGTCCAGATGATCCTTTGTCAAAGCTAAAAGGCAGAGAAAGGGGGAGGTATTTGTTCTGCAGAGGGGGAGAGAATGAAAGATGAGTCATAGCCACAGAAAACAGGGGAAAGGCTGCTAATGGCAGCCCATTAGAGAGAATGGAAGGTGTAAATGGCAGAGTAGCTGAAATCTGAAATAAGGGTAAGCTACGACAGCTGAAGATGGGAGGAATGTGTGGGAGAGAGGTAAAATTAAGGAGAAACAGGAATTGAAGGGGACAAAATAAAGGGAAAGAGTGGGGGAAAAGAGAAATAAAAGGTAGAACAGTAAAAAATGGAAACAAAGGGATTGAAGGATAGAATCTCCTGGTGAGTGCAAGATGAAAAGCTTCATCAGCACTAATCAGAGGAAGAGGAGTAGATATCTGAATACAGGTCTACATTCATGTACAAATAATATTCTGAAATAGAGTAAAGCAAGAAATTGATATTGATTTGTATATTAATGGCTTAGACCAAGTACAACTGGACCATGTTTAATTAGTTCTGGAAAGCAGTGTGCTACACAAATCTAGAATGTTCACCAAGCCTATTGGTTGCCTGGAGCCCAACAATCCATCTTCATTATTTCCCTGTAGCTTGTGACCCCTCCCCAGCCCCCTTGTACCCCGGAGGATGGTAAAAGATGTGCCATTCTCGGCGCACACACTAGAAGTATTAGCAAAACGAAATGGAGGGAATGTTAGATGTAAATTGTGTTGCTTCTAAAATGTTAGCATGTGCTTTCTGTATGCCTGTACTGTGCACAAGGTAAAGTTTATTTATTAGTCACAAGTAAGACTTACCTTAACACTGCAATGAAGTTACTGTGAAATTCCCCTTGTCGCCACAGTCCAGTGCCTGATTGGGTCAATGCATCGTCAATCTGGGTCAATGCAGCACATCTTCCAGAATGTGGGAGGAAACCATGCAGACACGGGGAGAACATGCAAACTCCATACAGACAGTGACCTATGCTGGGAATTGAACCCAGGTGCCTGGTGTTGTGAAACAGTAGTGCTAACCACTGGGCCACCCTAAATTTGGAACTAAATTGAAATACTGGAGAAAGTGCAGAGAGGTCTTTACCAGACTGGAGTTGGCAAACTCAGACCAAGATTGGAATTCACTGTAGAATTTCCAGAGTTTCTTCATATCCTCCATTTCTTCACATCATGAACAAATAATGAGGCAAATAATCCTCAGGAACACTAATTCTCAGGGAAAGTCACTGCCACATCTGTGTGGGTGGTTTGTATTGTCTGATCTTCCAAATATTCTTTAGGTTGGAGAATGTTTGGGGAATTAGTGTGACATTCGTTAGCAAAATATTGGGATACAGGCGATGGGGATCAAACATGTTAAAGGGTTTAAATAAAAGTCAATGTAGCATATCTGCAATTTCAGAAGGTATTTGGATATAGCAAGACTGATTAAAATAGGCATAAGACAAGGGCACATGGGATGGGTAACATGATTCGTATGGGCATCACGTCAGCAGGCTGAATCTAGTGGGGTGTAGTGAGCAGTGTTGACGAGGGCACTGAGGAATATATTCAGTGATAAAACCCGGTGGGCAGCAAGCTGTGGAGGACAAGTTGTGAGAGTGGGTGGGGAGAATGTACTATCTCCCCTTGATATTCTAACATCAATAAATTGATGAATTCTCCAACATCCTAGGGATCACCAATCAACAAGAAACCTTTACCTCCAATCATCCAACCATATCAACACCATGGTTACAATAACAGGTTAAAGGCAGAACACACTATCCAGTGCTTGGATCAGCATCCCATCCACTGCTGCTACTGTGAACTGGAGGAGTGTGGACCATCGACAAGATACTCAGCAGCAGTTCATCAAGGGTCCTTTAATACATTCCAAGGCCACAGCCCCTCCCGCAGAAGGACAAGGGCAGCAGAAGCATAGGAACACTACAATCTGCAAGTTACCCACCAACTCACACCATCCTGACTTGGAATGACATCACCATTCTCTCAATCGAATTTCAAAATCCTCATCCTCCCTCCCCTCCCAACAGCACGGTACTGACACTTGACGGTCTGCAGCTGTTCAAAGTTAATTCACCACCCGAGCAATAAACATCTTGCCAGTGTGATGATACTGTGCCTTTAAGAAATGTATTTGTGTCATGTTTCTTGTGCAGGATTTTTTGAGCAGTCAGTTCTATTATCGGTGTTGCTTTGTCTGTAATCAGCAACCAGCAAGTTGATGCTGCAGAAGTGTAATTGATCCTAATGACTGGAATGTTAGTTTTAGAACATAGAACACTACAGCGCAGAACAGGCCCTTCGGCCCACGATGTTGTGCCGACCAGTTACAAAAACAATGACCCACTAGCCTATACCAATCCCTTTTTATCCATAAACTTATCTACAGAATCTGAGATAATGCAGATCTTAGTTTAGTGTTTTCCCCTGGGGTTGTTCAGAGCTGTGCTTGATAATGTTCATTGACAGGAAAAGTTAAGTGAGGGCAGAGATGGCCTCATGGAAAAAATAAGTTCAGTTGCTGCTTGGGAGCTGCAGAGAGAAGTAACTCCCTGTCTCTCTCTGGAGTCTGGGTACTGTCGAAAATAGATCTCTGCATCTGATGTTCATTTATCTAAACAACATAGGTGACTGTGTGAGAGTTAGGAAGAATGTCTATTCAGCAGTCAGTGAGTTATTATAATGTCTCCATTTGGAAACCTTGAGCCATTCACCCTAATTTGGAGGATTGGTTCCAACATGTTCAACACCTGAGATACTCCTTCAAAGCAATCGAAATAGCGTGGGGAGGAGTAGCAGAGAGTAAATCTGTTAACAGCCTGTGGTGCCCAAAGCAATAAATTGATAAGAAGCTTGACTTCTCCGGATGCCCTGACACTAAAACCTTTGAAGAACTCACAGAAATAGTCAAAGGGTAATATCACCCAAAGCTCTCCGTAACTATGCAGAGATATAGATCTAACTCAATGGGAAGGTGAAAGCACCTTTTATGCTGAGGCTGAGACAAATGGCTGAACTTTGTGAATCTCGATCTGCTCTTAATGAGTGGTTCAGAGACCGGCTAATGTGCGGGGTGAATAATACGGCCATACAGAAGAAACTGTTGGGAATCTGAAATAACCGTAAGAAAGCATTAGAAATTGTCCTTGCTGTGGAAAATGCACAAAAAGGCACAGTGGAACTTCAAAGTGTGCCAGTTGGCAAATTCCCCCAGTTTGGAAGGAAACTGCCAATGGCAGTAGAGCCAGGGATGTGGGCGCAGAGCTTCAAGAATAAAGAATTAATCAAACAGAAAGAATGCAGAGGTTTTGGCGATTCGGTCTACAAACCAAGAACTCAGAAGAATGTGTCAGTGTGGGGGAGCCCACCCTCAGGGGAGTGTGGGTTTAGGGATCCTATGTGTTATGCCTGTAGCTGAAAGGGGCATGTAGGAAGCAAGTGCAAGGCTAAATAGGACCTGCCGGGTGCCAAAGCAACAGTGCACAGGGTAGAGAGTAAGTCTGAAGAAGGATCTGATGTATACACAGTTTCACAGTGGCATAGTCATTAGAACTACCGCCTCACAGCACCAGGGGGTCCAGGTTCAATTCCGACCTTGGGTGAGTCTCTGTGTGGAGTTTGCACATTTTCCTTGAGTTTGCGTAGGTTTCCTTCCTCTATGGATCCCTTTATGGATCCATCTGCCCCTCTACCGCGGCTACGTTCATGGCTACGTGTCCCTGGAGATGGAGCATGCGGTATCCATGGGCGCGGTTGACGCATTCCGTGCCCGTTGGGCACCGCAGGGGCTGGGGTGCATTATCGACCCTGAGAATCACATTATGATTTAATGTTTTAAGTTTCTTTTCGAGTTTGGTTTTTGGTTCGGACTTCTCCCCCTGCCTTTTTGGGACCTGCCCCTTTTTAATTTGTCCCTAAGTTAATTTGAGTTTGTTTATTTGGTTGGTGTCAACAGAACTGTCCCAAAAGACAAAAAAACAGACTTGAGTTGGGCGAGTTTGCTAAAGTGTGTTTGGTCTCTTCAAGGTCAAAACCAAATAGACAAACTCAAGTTAAATCAGGGTCTTTCAGTTTCTTCATCTTGTGGGTCAAACCAAGTAGACAAACTTAAATTACGTTCGGACAAAGAAAAAGGGGGCAATTCCCTCCCCCCCTCCCCCCCTCCCCCCAAAGGAGGGGGAACGGCCCGAACAAAAATAAAGTACAAAAATCAAATCAAATGAAAATGTGATGATTAGGGTCAATAATGCAGCCCAGTTAAAGTGTGATTGGGAGCAGGAATGAGGCAGTGGAGAGAGGCTGAGAATTGGAGCTGATTGAAGAGGCGGAATCGCTTCCCGAGTATCCCGTGGGACAGGGAGCCTCTGCAATGGGATTGCAGCTGGATTCCCGGCTAGAAAACGGGAAGTGATTGTCCTGATTCCCTGGCCGGGATGGGAGCTTGGCTGCTTTCTTGGGCTCTCTGCTTCCTGGCCGCCTCCTCACTCTCAGGCCAGCCGCTACTCCTGGGGAGGGATGATGTTTGTGTCCCAGAGGCAGGCTGGAGATTTGAGTGCGGTCACTCCGGGATCAGCAGCGCTGAGTGTATCCGCCAGGGTTGCTGCTTTGATCCCCGGAGCTCCAGCCCCCATCGCTGTTTCTCCAGTCTGAGAAAGAGCCCAGGTAACAACAAGACTCACCCCCCCCCCCCCCCCCCAGTCTAGTGGAGACAGAGAGAGGAGAGAATCTAACTGGGAAATGGGGCATTTGTTGCTGCCTCACTGTGTGAAGTGTAGGAACGGAGGGGATCCTCAGCTTGAGTGAAGGAGCTAACTGAGTGGTTTGGATGGTTTTAGACCGAGTTCTGAAGGTGGGAGGCTCTGTGACTGGAGTTAGAGAGAATCTCCGGCATGGGATCAGCAAATGTGCTTCAGTTTGGGAATATTTACCCCAGTTCCACAATGAGTGACCCTATCCTGATAGTGCTCACCCTGAGACATCCCAATGGGCCAGTTTAACCATGTCTGTGATTGGCTGTCTAATTTTGGGAGTGTGGGTCCAGTCTGTGCAATGATGTGACTTGGAGCTTTCTGTAGACCCCCAAATAGTGGGAGTAGCAGAGGATCAACAGCCACAGGGAAATCATGGGGGGGGTGCTGGAGGGTGGGTGTTGTGTTCACCAGAACTTAACTGACATGTTGGCCCAACTGGAAAGGGGGCATTGCTGGGGAGGTATGTAATGCATTTTTGGGTGATTTTCTAAATGAAATTTAGGTCCCATGAAGAAAGTGGCATTGACTGTTGAATAGCAGTCATCAACAAAACAATTGAATCTGCTGCCAGTGTGAAGTATGAGGTGCCGTGGGTCTCACTGGGGACAGAGATATGGGGTAAGGCTTGAACACCTGTCCTAATGAGGTAGAATCCAATACACTGGCTGGTGTGACAATTGAGGCTGGCTGTGCTTGGGATGGATGGGTCACCTGCTCTGGATGGTGTGCAGCTCCACTTGTTGGGGAAGGGGGGGGGGGGGTTAAGCTGGTGGAAGGGTTTACTGCAGCTTTTCGTTCCTGACGTGGGTGAGGTGTTGGGAGGATTGGAGTAGATGAAATGTGACACCCTCAGTGTAACAGGTAGTACCTGTCACTGGTAAGTAAAGATCAAGATTAGATGGGGGGGGGGGGGAGGTAGCACAGTGGTTAGCACTACTGCCTTGCAGTGCCAGGGACCCAGGTCTGATTCCTGGTTTAGGTCACTGTGTGGAGTTTGCATGTTCTCCCTGTGTCTGTGTGGGTTTCCTCCCACAGTCAAAAGATGTACGGGTTAGGTTGACTGGCCATACTAAATTGACCTGAGTGTCAGGGGTTAGTGGGGTAAATGGGTAGGTTGTGGGGATTGGGCCTGGGTGGGATTGTGGTCAGTGCAGACTTAATGGGCTGAATGGCCTCCTTTGGCACTGTTGGGATTCTATGGATACTAACAGGTACTTTAAGAATCAAGGAGTGACGATGACTTGATTGTGTTGGGTATTTTGAAATGAAACCCTGATGAAGGGAATGTAGTGGATTCTGTCTATTGAGGCTTCAATAAAGCAGCATGGAGGCTGGATAATGAGTAATGGGGGAATCCTGTAATAACAGGTCAGCACAATGGGCAGACAAGGCTGATGGCATTTGATTTGGGGGGGGGGGTGGTTGGTGGTGATGTATTTTGGTGATCGGATCAAGACAATTCAGCAGGGGCTGGGAGGGACTGAATGTGCATCAGTGTGAATATCAGTGCGTATTGAGTAACTGTAAAAACATATGGGATGTTGGACATTACAAGACAAGGCTTGTTCAACAATTTGACTGTTTCTTGCATAGGCTGCCAATCAACAATAATTGTTGCTTTTTGAGACTTAACGCTTCCTCAATGATCTGAGGCCCCTAACCACCAATAGGAGCAGTGGCAATAAATTCTCTCTTTGCAGCGTGCACAGCTGATGGTCATTTCATCATCGTGATCTCCAAGAACCTGACCCGTCCTGACCTCAACCTGTCATCCCTGTATGTGAAAGATGGACAAGAGGCTGAGTGCCAGCCTAAACTAACCACCGGGCAACTTGCGGCCTTCCGCTTTCCAGTCACCTCTTGTGGCTCCAGCAAGCGGGTGAGTATTGAAGGGTCAAAGCATTCTCCCAGTAAGTGAGCCAGCTTCTTATTAAGCAGCCTCTTCATTGCAGGAGGAAGATGGAACCTTGGTCTATGAAACAGACGTCTTGGGCAAGAGGATGATTGAGACTGGGAAGCTGGGCTCAATAACTCGGGACAGCACCTTCGGGTAGGAGGATGGTGGGAGTTGTTGGTATTGGAGGGGATGTGTTACTGAATGAAGCTGCAACTACTTGTGTCTGTCTGCAGCCTGCACGTCCAGTGCAAGTACAGAGGGAGGCAAGAGACTGGCTTACAGATCAATGTCACAGTTTACACGGTTTCTCCACCACCTCCTGCTTCAGAAGATGGAATTCTGAAACTGGAACTGCGAATAGCAAAAGGTAGAGGTGCCCTGGGGAATGGAGAATGGGATTAGTGGGGATGTATCCATCCAGGGAGTGACTGGTTCTTGTCTGTACCTCTCAGATGGTGACTACAGATCATGGTATGTGGACAGTGAGTACCCCATTTGGAGAATCCTTCGGGAGGCAGTGTTTGTGGAGGTTCGTGTCCTGGGTCGCAGTGACCCAATGCTTGTCCTGAGGCTGCATGACTGCTGGGCAACTCCTGTGCCAGCCCCAAACCATGAGGTGCAATGGAGTCTGCTGGTGGATGGGTAAGGAGTGTGAATGGGAGGGCCAATTGTTTTTGGACATTGAAATGACTGGACTGCTTCTTCTCTCTTTCCCCCTCACCAAATGGCCATAAACTGGTGCAGAGTTGCCTCTGCTGATCAGTGAGGGTCTTGGACAATTCCAGGGAGGTCACATGGGCTGCACTTGGCCAAATGGATCTGCTTCCTTCAAGAACCCATATGACCCCTTGCTGATTTGTGGCTGGTACAATGGGTGCAGACACCAATGTATTCCAGAAACTAGTCTTTAGCAAGATGAAAGAAACATGCTCTCCATTTCTACTTCTTTATCCTCTGCAATGAATCTGCAGCACTTTGGTGCCCCCCACACCCCCCCCCCCCCTCCAAACCCCCATGCTACATTCTCCAGTTACAGGTCAATGTGTAGCATGTTTTTTACATTGGGAATCTCCCTGGGTTGTTATCCCAGTGGTTCTAATGCTCTACAGTCAAACCATTGTGAGTGGCACATACCACCTGTGGTGAGTAGTTTTAATACATTTCAGCTCCAGTTTCTTGGTCAGAAACATTCCTGACCTCCAGTCATATTCCACATGGAATTCTCCCAGCTTGGAATAATGGAATGAACAAATTGGGAAATCTGTCATTGAAAGAATGGAATCACCTCTGGAACACAACACCAGTGGCTCCAAACTAATTTTATTGATATTTAACAGATCAGATACCCCTTCCTGCTCTGACACCATTTGCTGACTGTTCCAGGTGTCCCTATGAGGGTGATGACTATCAGACTCTCCTACACCCAGTCATGTTTTCTGGCCTGAAGTTCCCAACACATCACAAGCGGTTTGAACTGAAAACATTTGTTTTCTTGGACAGAGAGTCGGAGCAGCCTCTGACTGGACAGGTAAGCAAGAGAAATCCAAGCCTGGACTCCCTTTGTGCCTGGCTCCTTAACAGCCTGGTTCATCCAGGAACATGAAGATCCCCCTAAAATGTCTCCTTTCCATTCTAGGTTTACCTGCACTGCAGTGCTGGGGTCTGCTCACCCTCTGCTCAGGATGACTGTGCACCCAAATGTGTCCCAAGTGAGTTCTTGTTTGATGTCTCCTGAATCAGGATGATGCTTCATTAAGACAGGCAGAGATGATGTTTGAATGGAATATCTGGTTAGTGTGCTGTGACTGGGGGATTCCTCTATCCCTCAGCATCTACAGCTCCTCTATCAATGGGAAGAGTTTTTCTCTGACAACACCAGGTTTTAGTCCCACCTATTTGTTTGATAATAGACTCTCAAACTTTCGAGGTTAGCCCCTTCATCAGGTGAATGGAGGATTCTGGCTGGCCAGTCTCCATTCACCTGACGAAGGGGCTAACCCCTAAAGCTTGAGTCTATTATCAAATAGGTGGGACTAAAACCTGGTGTTGTCAGACTTTTTACTGTGTTTACGCCAGTCCAATGCCGGCATACCCACATCAAGAGTCTTTCTATCAGTGGGTGCTACAACTGTTGGCCTGTCTGCACCCCTCTGAATGCCCATCATTGCAAACATGGGTCTGCTCTGCCTGAAACAAGGGTGCCACCAAGCCAATCTGACAATCTAGTTATTTGTAGTGAGTTGTATCCAACATGTGGATAGGGATCTAAATGTTCTTTAGGGAACTGTAGTGACATCAATATGTCACAAGAATTCTCAAGTGAGAAGTTGAAATATCAAACCCTAAACAAGCCTTGATTTTTGACATCAGTTAGTGCTCAGATCTCACCCTGAAACTTGGTGTCTAATAGTAATATAGTGAATGTGTTAGCGAGATGACTGATTTCACTAATGCTTGTGCAGTGTGGCAGAGCAAAAGACACCATTTCAGGATTTCTGCACTCCCACTAAAGTTTTATCAGAGTGAAGGTTAGTCTCGGCATTTATTGGCAAACTCTATAAATGACAATCCATAATATGAAGGGAGTGCAGACAATCTATCCTCATCACTTGAGGATTTTAGAAAATTAATCTGTATTGGGTCTGAACTGTCTGACTTTTCTCCTCCCAATAGAGAGACGCAGGAGTCCCCGTGACCATGAGGGAACATTAGTGAGTGCTCCTGGCCCCATCATCCTGGAAGATGAGGGGCTTCAGTCCAAGAAACAGCATGAAGCAACTGGTAAGTAGAGACTTTTCAATAGTCCACCTGTGAGCTCTCTTGAATATAATGTCTTCTAATCTTCCATTAGGTGCTGCTGAATCTCCTGCTTGGCTTGTGCAAGGAGTAGCCATTGGCTTCATGATGGTGTCCCTGTGCCTGCTGGTGGTGATGGTTACAGTGTACATGAAGAGACCAAGAGCTGTTGCTTCTCAGTGTAGAATCTGAACCAAAATAAATTTCAGATGAAAGTGTCCTGGGTGTTGTAGAATTGTTTTCAGCTGGCTAAGGATTGTAGACACTACTTCAAAGCAAGAAGATACAAAAGTATTTGATACTACCGTTGTTTTCGTGATTTACTCATGGCCACTACTGCATCATGCTTGATCCAGGCTTTTCAAATAATATAAACTCTGGTTTGTGGAGCATGCAATCCAGGTGATGTGTGAATCTTGGAGCTTCTGACTCCAGTGGTTGAGCCACCCTTGATCACAAACATTGCATCAGAGGCTGGAACACAACCTTGCTGCAGAATTGGCGATTCACCTGCCCACACCAGTCTTTGAAAGGACTGTCTGCTTTGTACCACTTCTCCCTGCCCCATTGTCTTGGGCTAGGTAGTGGACAAGACGATGAGTATCAGGTCCTTGTTTAGGATCTGAAAACCCCCAATCTTTATTAGCATAGCCACAAATGTTGTCCAGAAGTCCAAGAACATGAATACTTAAACCATTATGGATCAATGACAGATTACTTTTCAGAACATTTTCTCCAATTTGATAGTTTTTATCAATAGCTTTCTACAAGTTGAACTTCCTGGGGGAGGAAGAGAGATTAAGATGCATGAGTTATCCATCTTAAGGGATGGATTCCCACACAGCTTCAGAAGTTGCCCTGAAACAATGATGTAGTTCTGGATGGGATGGTCCAACAAGTTTTCCAATCCCTAGTACAACCATCAGACTGCCCCAGAATATCAAGACAAGTAGCCTCCTGATGGAAAAAATCCCCTCAATATGAAGTGCATTGGTGATCTACTTATATTACCCTACTAAATTTGTTTTCCGCCGGGCTGTGTAGCTAAACTTCTCAAATTGAGAAAATTCTGTAAAACTCTTCCTGTGCTGTTCTTCTGGGTGACTCATCTTTGTTTAAGCCAATACAGTTTTTGGTCAGGTCTCTAACAGCTTTCCCTACACGATTACATTTCTCTCTAATTGCAGTTAGGCAGCCTCTAGTCTGTGGTAGAATCATTCCTTGTCAACCTGTCATGTCCTTGTTCAGGTCAACATCCTTTCTGTAATTGGGGAGTGGGAGGGTTTACAGGTCACCCCCATAAACTTCTAGACTCAAATTGCATTTCATAATAACATTTCTACTTTTGCAAAGAATCTTGGTTGAATTGCGCTCGGAAAAATGACACATTTAATCCCCTATCAAATGGAGGGAGGTGACAAGTTCCAACCACTGAGGAAATACCCTGAAATTCAAGGGGGAGACATATTTCCACTACACAGAAAACACCCGGGTTTTAGTTTAGCTGTGATGTAGACAAAATGCTTAAAAAGCAAACTGGGCATTTTTGTTTTCAGAAATGGCTCATAGATCAGTTTGGGGTAGATTTGATTCAAGGTGATATTTAAATAGAATGAATGAACCATCTTGCTGTATGGTTAATAATACAATTAGTGTTGCTGCTGAGAATGCACCAGGGCACAATTAACTTCCAAGATTTGGGTGAATTTCCAAATCAGGCAGGGTGTTTGGTCAAGGCAGCCATTGGGAAATGAACAAGGGAGGGGCTGTCCGAAAGCTTTTTAGCTGGGAGTGGGGAAGCTGTGTGCACCTGCTCCTTCTGTCTGTAAAGAACATTATTCATGACAACATGGAGTCCACTTATCAACCAATCACAACTTTTATGTGGTATAAATTGTTCCCTCCAATATTATTATCTGTCCTCCAAACAGAAGAGAAAATATTGGAAAATCCCAGTAGGTCTGGCAGCATCTGTAAGGAGAGAAAAGAGTTGACGCTGAGTCCAGATGCTCCTTTGTCAAAGCTAAAAGGCAGAGAAAGGGGGAGGTATTTGTTCTGCAGAGGGGGAGAGAATGAAAGATGAGTCATAGCCACAGAAAACAGGGGAAAGGCTGCTAATGGCAGCCCATTAGAGAGAATGGAAGGTGTAAATGGCAGAGTAGCTGAAATAAGAGTAAGCTACGACAGCTGAAGATGGGAGGAATGTGTGGGAGAGAGGTAAAATTAAGGAGAAACAGGAATTGAAGGGGACAAAATAAAGGGAAAGAGTGGGGGAAAGAGAAATAAAAGGTAGAACAGTAAAAAATGGAAACAAAGGGATTGAAGGATAGAATCTCCTGGTGAGTGCAAGATGAAAAGCTTCGTCAGCACTAATCAGAGGAAGAGGAGTAGATATCTGAATACAGGTCTACATTCATGTACAAATAATATACTGAAATAGAGTAAAGCAAGGAGCTGATATTGATTTGTATATTAATGGCTTAGACCAAGTACAACTGGACCATGTTTAATTAGTTCTGGAAAGCAGTGTGCTACACAAATCTAGAATGTTCACCAAGCCTATTGGTTGCCTGGAGCCCAACAATCCATCTTCATTATTTCCCTGTAGCTTGTGACCCCTCCCCAGCCCCCTTGTACCCCGGAGGATGGCAAAAGATGTGCCATTCTTGGCACACACTCGAAGTATTAGCAAAACGAAATGGAGGGAATGTTAGATGTAGGTTTTGTTACTACTAAAATGTTAGCATGTGCTTTCTGTATGCCTGTACTGTGCACAAGGTAAAGTTTATTTATTAGTCACAAGTAAGACTTACCTTAACACTGCAATGAAGTTACTGTGAAATTCCCCTTGTCGCCACAGTCCAGTGCCTGATTGGGTCAATGCATCTGATGCATTGTCAATCTGGGTCAATGCAGCACATCTTCCAGAATGTGGGAGGAAACCATGCAGACACGGGGAGAACATGCAAGCTCCATACAGACAGTGACCTATGCTGGGAATCGAACCCAGGTGCCTGGTGTTGTGAAACAGTAGTGCTAACCACTGGGCCACCCTAAATTTGGAACTAAATTGAAATACTGGAGAAAGTGCAGACAGGACTTTACCAGACTGGAGTTGGCAAACTCAGATCAAGATCTGAATGTACTCTAGAATTTCTAGAGTTTCTTCATACCCTCCATTTAGAACCCTACAGTGCAGAAACAGGCCATTCGCCCCATCGAGTCTGCACCGAACACAATCCCACCCAGACCCTATCCCCATATCCCTACACATTTACCTGCTAATCCCTCTAACCTACACATCCCAGGACACTAAGGGGCAATTTTAGCATAGCCAATGAACCTAACCCGCACATCTTTGGACTGTGGGAGGAAACCGGAGCACCCGGAGAAACGCAGACACGAGGAGAATGTGCAAACTCCACACAGGCAGTGACCCGAGCCGGGAATCGAACCCAGGACCCTGGAGCTGTGAAGCAGCAGTGCTAACCACTGTGCTACCGTGCAAACGATGAGGCAAATAATCCTCAGGAACGCTGATTCTCAGGGAAAGTCACTGCCACATCTGTGCGGGTGGTTTGTATTGTCTGATCTTCCAAATATTCTTTAGGTTGGAGCGTGTTTGGGAAATTAGTGTGACATTCATTAGCAAAATATTGGGATACAGGCGATGGGAATCAAACATGTTAAAGGAGTTAAATAAAAGTTAATGTAGCATATCTGCAATTTCAGAAAGTGTTTGGATATAGCAAGACTGATTAAAATAGGCATAAGACAAGGGCACATGGGATGGGTAACATGATTCCTTTGGGCATCACGGCAGCAGGCTGAATCTAGTGGGGTGTAGTGAGCAGTGTTGACGAGGGCACTGAGGAATATATTCAGTGATAAAACCTGGTGTGCAGCAAGCTGTGGAGGACAAGTTGTGAGAGTGGGTGGGGAGAATGTACTATCTCCCCTTGATATTCTAACATCAATAAATTGATGAATTCTCCAACAGCCTAGGGATCACCAATCAACAGGAAACTTTTACCTCCAATCATCCAACCATATCAACACCATGGTTACAATAACAGGTTAAAGGCAGAACGCACTATCCAGTGCTTGGATCAGCATCCCATCCACTGCTGCTACTGTGAACTGGAGGAGTGTGGACCATCGACAAGATACTCAGCAGCAGTTCATCAAGGGTCCTTTAATACATTCCAAGACCACAGCCCCTCCCGCAGAAGGACAAGGGCAGCAGAAGCATAGAAACACTACAATCTGCAAGTTACCCACCAACTCACACCATCCTGACTTGGAATGACATCACCATTCTCTCAATGTAATTTCAAAATCCTCATCCTCCCTCCCCTCCCAACAGCACAGTACTGACACTTGACGGTCTGCAGCTGTTCAAAGTTAATTCACCACCCGAGCAATAAACATCTTGCCAGTGTGATGATACTGTGCCTTTAAGAAATGTATTTGTGTCATGTTTCTTGTGCAGGATTTTTTGAGCAGTCAGTTCTATTATCGGTGTTGCTTTGTCTGTAATCAGCAGCCAGCAAGTTAATGCTGCAGAAGTGTAATTGGTCCTAATGACTGGAATGTTAGTTTTAGAACATAGAACACTACAGCGCCGAACAGGCCCTTCGGCCCACGATGTTGCTCCGACCAGTTACAAAAACAATGACCCACTAGCCTATACCAATCCCTTTTCATCCATAAACCTATCCACAGAATCTGAGATAATGCAGATCTGTTAGTTTAGTATTTTCCCCTGTGGTTGTTCAGAGCTGTGCTTGATAATGTTCATTGACAGGAAAAGTTAAGTGAGGGCAGAGATGGCCTTATGGAAAAAATAAGTTGAGTTGCTGCTTGGGAGCTGCAGAGAGAAGTAACTCCCTGTCTCTCTCTGGAGTCTGGGTACTGTCGAAAATAGATCTCTGCATCTGATGTTCATTTATCTAAACAACATAGGTGACTATGTGAGAGTTAGGAAGAATGTCTATTCAACAATCAGTGAGTTATTATAATGTCTCCATTTGGAAACCTTGAGCCATTCACCCTAATTTGGAGGATTGGTTCCAATATGTTCAACACCTGAGATACTCCTTCAAAGCAATCGAAATAGCGTGGGGAGGAGTAGCAGAGAGTAATTCTGTTAACAGCCTGTGGTGCCCAAAGCAATAAATTGATAAGAATCTTGACTTCTCCGGATGCCCTGACACTAAAACCTTTGAAGAACTCACAGAAATAGTCAAAGGGTAATATCACCCAAAGCTCTCCGTAACTATGCAGAGATATAGATCTAACTCAATGGGAAGGTGAAAGCACCTTTTATGCTGAGGCTGAGACAAATGGCTGAACTTTGTGAATCTCGATCTGCTCTTAATGAGTGGTTCAGAGACCGGCTAATGTGCGGGGTGAATAATACGGCCATACAGAAGAAACTGTTGGGAATCTGAAATAACCGTAAGAAAGCATTAGAAATTGTCCTTGCTGTGGAAAATGCACAAAAAGGCACAATGGAACTTCAAAGTGTGCCAGCTGGCAAATTCCCCCAGTTTGGAAGGAAACTGCCAATGGCAGTAGACATGATGTGGGTATGCCGGCGTTGGACTGGCGTAAACACAGTAAAAAGTCTGACAACACCAGGTTTTAGTCCAACCGATTTATTTGATAATATTCTCACAAGCTTTCGAGGGTGCTGCCTCTTTGTCAAGTGAATGGAGAGTTCACTTGGCAGCACCCTCGAAAGCTTGTGAGAATATTATCAAATAAATCGGTTGGACTAAAACCTGGTGTTGTCAGACTTTTTACAATGGCAGTAGAGCCAGGGATGTGGGCGCAGAGCTTCAAGAATAAAGAATTAATCAAACAGAGAGAATGCAGAGGTTTTGGCGATTTGGTCTACAAACCAAGAACTGAGAAGAATGTGTCAGTGTGGGGGAGCCCACCCCCAGGGGAGTGTGGGTTTAGGGATCCTATGTGTTATGCCTGTAGCTGAAAGGGGCATGTAGGAAGCAAGTGCAAGGCTAAATAGGACCTGTCGGGTGCCAGAGCATCAGTGCACAGGGTAGAGAGTAAGTCTGAAGAAGGATCTGATGTACGCACAGTTTCACAGTGGCATAGTCATTAGAACTACCGCCTCACAGCACCAGGGGGTCCAGGTTCAATTCCGACTTTGGGTGAGTCTCTGTGTGGAATTTGCACATTTTCCTTGAGTTTGCGTAGGTTTCCTTCCTCTATGGATCCCTTTATGGATCCATCTGCCCCTCTACCGCGGCTACGTTCATGGCTACGTGTCCCTGGAGAGGGAGCATGCGGTATCCATGGGCGCGGTTGACACATTCCATGCCCGCTGGGCACCGCAGGGGCTGGGGTGCATTATCGACCCTGAGAATCACATTATGATTTAATGTTTTAAGTTTCTTTTTGAGTTTGGTTTTTGGTCCGGACTTCTCCCCCTGCCTTTTTGGGACCTGCCCCTTTTTAATTTGTCCCTAAGTTAATTTGAGTTTGTTTATTTGGTTGGTGTCAAAAGAGCTGTCCCAAAAGACAAAAAAAACAGACTTGAGTTGGGCGAGTTTGCTAAAGTGTGTTTGGTCTCTTCAAGGTCAAAACCAAATAGACAAACTCAAGTTAAATCAGGGTCTTTCAGTTTCTTGATCTTGCGGGTCAAACCAAGTAGACAAACTTAAATTACGTTCGGACAAAGAAAAAGGGGGCAATTTCCCCCCCCCCCCAAAAAGGAGGGGGAACGGCCCGAACAAAAATAAAGTACAAAAATCAAATCAAATGAAAATGTGATGATTAGGGTCAATAATGCAGCCCAGTTAAAGTGTGATTGGGAGCAGGAATGAGGCAGTGGAGAGAGGCTGAGAATTGGAGCTGATTGAAGAGGCGGAATCGCTTCCCGAGTATCCCGTGGGACAGGGAGCCTCTGCAATGGGATTGCAGCTGGATTCCCGGCTAGAAAACGGGCTGGTGTTTGCGGGAAGTGATTGTCCTGATTCCCTGGCCGGGATGGGAGCTTGGCTGCTTTCTTGGGCTCTCTGCTTCCTGGCCGCCTCCTCACTCTCAGGCCAGCCGCTACTCCTGGGGAGGGATGATGTTTGTGTCCCAGAGGCAGGCTGGAGATTTGAGTGCGGTCACTCCGGGATCAGCAGCGCTGAGTGTATCCGCCAGGGTTGCTGCTTTGATCCCCGGAGCTCCAGCCCCCATCGCTGTTTCTCCAGTCTGAGAAAGAGCCCAGGTAACAACAAGACTCACCCCCCGCCCCCCCCCCCCCCAGTCTAGTGGAGACAGAGAGAGGAGAGAATCTAACTGGGAAATGGGGCATTTGTTGCTGCCTCACTGTGTGAAGTGTAGGAACGGAGGGGATCCTCAGCTTGAGTGAAGGAGCTAACTGAGTGGTTTGGATGGTTTTAGACCGAGTTCTGAAGGTGGGAGGCTCTGTGACTGGAGTTAGAGAGAATCTCCGGCATGGGATCAGCAAATGTGCTTCAGTTTGGTAACATTTACCCCAGTTCCACAATGAGTGACCCTATCCTGATAGTGCTCACCCTGAGACATCCCAATGGGCCAGTTTAACCATGTCTGTGATTGGCTGTCTAATTTTGGGAGTGTGGGTCCAGTCTGTGCAATGATGTGACTTGGAGCTTTCTGTAGACCCCCAAATAGTGGGAGTAGCAGAGGATCAACAGCCACAGGGAAATCATGGGGGGGTGTTGGAGGGTGGGTGTTGTGTTCACCAGAACTTAACTGACATGTTGGCCCAACTGGAAAGGGGGCATTGCTGGGGAGGTATGTAATGCATTTTTGGGTGATTTCTAAGTGAAATTTAGGTCCCATGAAGAAAGTGGCATTGACTGTAGAATAGCAGTCATCAACAAAACAAGTGAATCTGCTGCCAATGTGAAGTATGAGGTGCCGGGGGTCTTACTGGGGTCAGAGGTACAGGGTAAGGTTTGAACACTTCTAATGAGGTAGAATCCGATACACTGGATGGTGTGACAATTGAGGCTGGCTGTGCTTGGGGTGGATGGGTCACCTGCTCTGGATGGTGTGCAGCTCCACTTGTTGGGGAAGGGGGGGTGAAGCTGGTGGAAGGGTTTACTGCAGCTTTTCCTTCCTGACATTGGTGAGGTGTTGGGAGGATTGGAGTAGATGAAATGTGACACCCTCAGTGTAACAGGTAGTTCCTGTCACTGGTAAGTGAAGATTGAGATTAGATTTGCAATGCCAGGGACCCAAGTTTGATTTCTGGTTTAGGTCACTGTGGAGTTTGCATGTTCTCCCTGTGTCTGTGTGGGTTTCCTCCCACAGTCAAAAGATGTACAGGTTAGGTTGACTGGCCATGCTGAATTGACCCTAGTGTCAGGGGTTAGTGGGGTAAATGGGTTGGTTGTGGGGATTTGGCCTGGGTGGGATTGTGGTCACTGCAGACTTGATGGGCTGAATGGCCTCCAATGACACTTTTGAGATTCTATGGATACTAACAGGTACTTTATCACTCCTCAGTTCTCAATGACTTTATTGTGTTGGGTATTTTGAAATAAAAAGCTGATGAAGGGAAGTGGATTCTGTCTATTGAGGCTTCAATAAAGCATGAGACACCCAGCATGGAGGCTGGATAATGAGTAATGGGGGAGTCGTGTAATAACACAAGGTCAGCAGAATGGGCAGACAAGGCTGATGGCATTTGATTGGGGTGGGGTGGCAGTTGGTGATGTCTTGATCCCATCACAAATACAATTCAGCAGGGGCTGGGAGGGACTGAATGTGCATCAGTGTGAATATCAGTGCGTATTGAGTAACTGTAAAAACGTATGGGATGTTGGACTTTACAAGACAAGGCTTGTTCAATAACTTGACTGTTTCTTGCATAGGCTGCCAATCAACAATAATTGTGGCTTTTTGAGAGTTAACACTTTTTCAATGATCTGAGGTCCCTAACCACCAATAGGAGCAGTGCTAATAAATTCTCTCTTTGCAGCGTGCACAGCCGATGGTCATTTCATCATCGTGATCTCCAAGAACCTGACCCGTCCTGCCCTCAACCTGTCATCCCTGTATGTGAAAGATGGACAAGAGGCTGAGTGCCAGCCTAAACTAACCACCGGGCAACTTGCGGCCTTCCGCTTTCCAGTCACCTCTTGTGGCTCCAGCAAGCGGGTGAGTATTGAAGGGTCAAGGCATTCTCCCAGTAAGTGAGCCAGCTTCTTATTAAGCAGCCTCTTCATTGCAGGAGGAAGATGGAACCTTGGTCTATGAAACAGACGTCTTGGGCAAGAGGATGACTGAGACTGGGAAGCTGGGCTCAATAACTCGGGACAGCACCTTCGGGTAGGAGGATGGTGGGAGTTGTTGGTATTGGAGGGGATGTGTTACTGAATGAAGCTGCAACTACTTGTGTCTGTCTGCAGCCTGCACGTCCAGTGCAAGTACAGAGGGAGGCAAGAGACTGGCTTACAGATCAATGTCACAGTTTACACGGTTTCTCCACCACCACCTGCTTCAGAAGAAGGGATTCTGAAACTGGAACTGCGAATTGCAAAAGGTAGAGGTGCCCTGGGGAATGGTGAATGGGATTAGTGGGGATGTATCCATCCAGGGAGTGACTGGTTCTTGTGTGTCTCTCAGATGGTGACTACAGATCATGGTATGTGGACAGTGAGTACCCCATTTGGAGAATCCTTCGGGAGGCAGTGTTTGTGGAGGTTCGTGTCCTGGGTCGCAGTGACCCAACGCTTGTCCTGAGGCTGCATGACTGCTGGGCAACTCCTGTACCAGCCCCAAACCATGAGGTGCAATGGAGTCTGCTGGTGGATGGGTAAGGAGTGTGAATGGGAAGGCTAATGGCTTTTGAACATCAGTGAAGGAGAAACATGACAAGGCTGCTTCCTGTCTCTTCCCCTCTTGCCCCAGTAACCATAAACCCACCAGGGAGAGGGTCTTGGGAATTCCAGGCTGAGGGAGGTCACATGGGCTGCACTCAGCCAAATGGATCTGCTCCCTTCAGGAACCCCTGTGCCCTCTTGCTGATTTGCAGTGTCAGCACCCATTGTACCAGCTATAAAGTATTCCAGAAACTCATTGGCAAGTTGAAGGAAATGTGTTCTAATTACCTCACCTGGAAATGACAGGCAGCCTTTTTGTAGCCACCAATGACTCAATTCTCCAGGTGCAGGTCAATGAGTGGCAAGTTCTTTAAATTGGGAATCTCTCTGGGTTGTTACCCCAGTGGTTCTGGTGCTCTACAGTCAGATCATGGGCAGCACAATAGCACAGTGGTGAGCACTGCTGCTTCACAGCTCTATGGTCCTGGGTTCAATTCCTGGCTTGCATCACTGTCTCTGTGGAGGTTCTCCTCATCTGTGTGGGTTTCCTCTGGTTTTCTACCACAGTCCAAAGATGTGGGTTAGGACGATTGGCCATGCTAAGAAATTGCCCCTTAGTGTTTAGGGATGTATAGGTTAGAGGGATTAGTGGGTATAATCTGTAGGGATATGGGGGTAGGGTCTGGGTGGGATTGTTTGGTGCAGACTCAATGGGCCAAAGGGCCTCTTTCTGCACTGTAGGGTTCTACGATGATGATCATCATTGTAAATGGCAAGTACAACTTGTGGTGAATCATTTCAATATGTTTTGGGTCCAGTTTGTCATAAACATTCTTGACCTCTGTAATATTCCACATGGAATTCTCCCTACACTGAAGCAAATGGTGACCCAGCTTAGAACATTGGAGTGAACAAATTGGGAATTTTTCACTGACAGAATGGGTTCAACTCTGGTACACACCAGTACCTCAACTGAATACTCCCTGCTCTGACACCATTTGCTGACTGTTCCAGGTGTCCCTATGAGGGTGATGACTATCAGACTCTCCTACACCCAGTCATGTTTTCTGGCCTGAAGTTCCCAACACATCACAAGCGGTTTGAACTGAAAACATTTGTTTTCTTGGACAGAGAGTCGAAGCAGCCTCTGACTGGACAGGTAAGCAAGAGAAATCCAAGCCTGGACTCCCTTTCTGCCTGGCTCCTTAACAGCCTGGTTCATCCAGGAACATGAAGATCCCCCTAAAATGTCTCCTTTCCATTCTAGGTTTACCTGCACTGCAGTGCTGGGGTCTGCTCACCCTCTGCTCAGGATGACTGTGCACCCAGATGTGTCCCAAGTGAGTTCTTGTTTGATCTCTCCTGAATCAGGATGATGCTTCATTAAGACAGGCAGAGATGATGTTTGAATGGAATATCTGGTTAGTGTGCTGTGACTGGGGGATTCCTCTATCCCTCAGCATCTCTCGTTCCTCTATCAATGAGAGGAGCCTTTCTATCAGTGGGTGCTCCAACTGTAGGTCTGTCTGCACCCCTCTGAATGCCCATCATTGCAAACATGGGTCTGCTCTGTCTGAAACAAGGGTGCCATCAAGCCCAGTTGACAATGTAGTAATTTGTAGTGAGTTGTATCCAACGTGTAGACAAGGGATCTAAATGTTCTTTAGGGAACTGTAGTGTCATCAATCTGTAAACTAAATTGTTAAGTGAGAAGCTGAAATATCAAACCCTAAACAGACCTTGATGTTCCACATCAGTTAGTGCTCAGATCTCACCCTGAAACCTGGTATCTAATAGCAATATGGTGAATGTGTTTGCCAGATAACTGATTTCACTAATGCTTGTGCAGTGTGGCAGAGCAAAAGACACCATTTCAGGATTTCTGCACTCCCACTGAAGTTTGATCAGAGTGAGGGTTAGTCTAGGCATTTTTTGGCAAACTCTATAAATGACAATCCATAATATGAAGGGAGTGTAGACAATCTGTTCTCATCAGTTGAGGATTTTAGAAAATTAATCTGAATTGGGTCTGATCTGTCTGACTTTTCTCCTCCCAATAGAGAGACGCAGGAGTCCCCGTGACCATGAGGGAACATTAGTGAGTGCTCCTGGCCCCATCATCCTGCAAGATGAGGGGCTTCAGTCCAAGAAACAGCATGAAGCAAGTGGTAAGTAGAGACTTTTCAATAGTCCACCTGTGAGCTCTCTTGAATATAATGTCTTCTAATCTTCCATTAGATGCTGCTGAATCTCCTGCTTGGCTTGTGCAAGGAGTAGCCATTGGCTTCATGATGGTGTCCCTGTGCCTGCTGGTGGTGATGGTTACAGTGTACATGAAGAGACCAAGAGCTGTTGCTTCTCAAATGTAGTCAAATTGGACAGTGTGGACCCTGAACAAAAATAAACCTGAAATGAATGTGTCCTGGGTGTTTTTCTGTGAACCATGAAATAGCAAAAGTCAGCAAGGAGTCCCATTGAAATTCACTGAAATCCTGCTGCTAATGAGGGGCATGGTGTCAGTGATTCTAACATGCACCATCTTGTTTCCAGCTGGCTTATGGACAGGTATCCTTACTTTGGAAAATTAACTAACCTACTGAGTACTTCCACTTCAGGCTTCTCTTGCACCTTATTTGCAGATTAAACCATTAGATGCAAGGAAAGAACATGTGACTTTTCTGAATGTAGCACAGAATACAACTTTAAATTGAACTCTACTGCAGCAATGGTGCTCCATCATTGTCCCAACACCATCTTGCTGCATAAAAGGCAATCCATCTGCCTACACAGCTATTTGAAAAGGCTATCCAGTTCATACCACTTCTGCACCCTAGACCTGGGTTGGGGAAGTGGACAAGATGTCTGAGGACCAGAGCACTATTTACACTGGGGGGGGGAACCAAGACTTCATTAGAAAGATGAGCTGCAACTATCACAGTGCAGAGTTCCAAGAACCTGCATATTGCAATGTCCCTATTTAATATCCTGCAATGATGATATCTTGAGATTTGTGCTTGAATGAGACGGGACTGTAGAGGGTGAGGAACTTCAAACAATCACTGTTACTAAAGAGGGAGTACTGGGTAGGCTAATGGGACTAAAGGTCGACCAGTCCCTGGGTCCAGATGGAATGTATCCCAGGGTACTGAAAGAAATGGCAGGAGTAATAGATGCATTAGCTGTTTTCCAATCAGCTCACTCCTCCCCACAGTCCCACGAATTTTGATAAATTACAACTAATGTAATGCCACTGCCTGAAAAGGGAGGTAGCCAACAGCAGGTAACTACAGGCTGGTTAGCTTAACAGCTGTAGTTGGGGGAAATGCTGGAATCTATCATTAAGGGAGAAATAGCAGGACACCTGGGAAAGAATAGTTTGATCAAGCAGATGCAGCATGGATTCATGGAGGGAAAAGTCATGTTTTATGAATTTAGTGGATTTTTATGAAGATAGACTAAAATCATGAATAGGTCTCTGACAATGGGACGGCGGCGCGGGCTCGTTGGGCCGAAGGGCCTGTTTCCCGTGCTGTGTTGTTCTTTGTTCTTTGTTCTATGTAATGAGTGTGATGGTCAGAGGAGAACTAGTGCATGTGGTGTTTTAGATTTCCAGAAGGCATTCAATGAAGTGCCTCTTAAAAGGTACCTTTAATTTTATGCAGCAACACAGAGGTGGGGGTAAAATGTTAGCGTGGATTGAGGATTGGTTAGCTAACAGAGTTGGAATCAATGGGTGTTTTTCTGGTTGACAGTTGGTGACTAGTGGCGTGTCACAGGGATCGGTGCTGGGGCTTCAACCGTCTACCATATATAGACAATCTGGAGGAGGGGACCAAGGGTCAGTTAACAAAGTTTGTGGATGACACAAAGATGAGTGGGAAAGCAAAGTCTGCAGAGAGATTTGGATAGGCTAAGTGAGTGGCCAAGGATCTGGCAGATGGGGAATAACGTTGGCAAGTGTGAGGTTATCCACTTTGGAAGGAATAATAGTAAAATGGACTATTATTTACGTAGTGAAAAATTACAACATGCTACTATGCAGAGGGTCCTTGTGCAAGAATTGCAAAAACTCAGTTTGCAGGTGATCAAGAAGGCAAATGGAAGCGAGAGGGATGGAGTATAAAAGCAGGGAGGTCTTGCTGCAATTGTACAAGGCACTGGCGAGGCTGCACCTAGAGTACTGTGTGCAGTTTTGGTCCCCTTATTTGAGGAAAGGGTATATCAGCTTTGGAGGGAGTGCAGAGAAGGTTCACCAAATTGGTTCTGGAGAAGAGGGCATTAGCTTATGAGGAAGGATTGAGTCGACTGGACCTGTACGCGCTGGAGTTTAGAAGGCTGAGGGGTGTTGTTATAGAGACATACAAGATAATGAAGGGGCTAGACAGGGTAGAAGCAGAGATTATTTCCACTTAGAATCGGAACAAGAACTAGAGGGCACAGTCTCAAAGTAAGGGGAAGTCAATTTAGAACAGAGTTGAGGAGGAACTTCTGCTCCCAGAGGGCAGTGACTCTTTGGAATTCTCTGCCCATTGAAGCACTGGAGGCTACTTCTGTTAAATGTGTTTAAGTCACAGGTAGATAGATTTCTGACCAACAAGGGAATGAAGGGTTATGGGGAGCGAGTGCGTAAGTGGAACTGAACCATTATCAGATCAGCCATGATCTTATTCAATGGCGGGGCAGGCTCGAGGGGCTAGATAGCTTACTACTGCTCCTATGAGGGGTCGGGTAAGTGGAGCTGAGTCCACAAAAAGAACAGCCATGATCTTATTGAATGGTGGAGCAGGCTCGAGGGGCCAGTGGCTCCAAGTTCTTCAGTTCTTATATGAATCATTGGGCTGAGAGCGAGTTCCCCCAGGCAGTCTGGAGACTAGAGTCAAAGTAATCGGGATTATCCCTCTCACTCTCTGTATACAGTTACTCCTGGTAATAAATACCTCTTCAGTTACTCCACACTGGTTGCCATTCTTTGCAAGATAATACATTAATGACGAGGTTCAATGGAACATTTTCCCTTTGCCGTGGAGAACAGCAGAGCAGACCACCCTCTGTCTCCTATCTGATAGCCAATTTCTGATCCAATTTACTAGATTGCCCACAATCCCATACATCTGCATTTTCTGCAGAAGCCTACCATGGTGAACCTTATCGAACGCCTTACTAAAATCCATATATACCACGTCAACTGCCTTACCCCCATCCACCTCTTTGGTCACCTTATCAAAAAACTCAATAAGGTTAGTAAGGCACGACCTACCCGCTACAAAACCATGCTGACTATTTCTAATCAATTCATTACACTCCAAATAACTATAAATCCTATCCCTAATAATTTTTTCTAAAACCTTGCCCCCAACAGAAGTAAGACTCACCGGTCTATAATTCCCGGCAAAGTCTCTGTTCCCCTTCTTAAACAATGGGAAAACATTCGCTATCCTCGTGCTAAGGAATTCTTTATAGTTTTATATTGTAAATAGTTTATATTTTGTGGGTATGAGTTAATAAGGGACTTAAAAGGGGAGGGATAGAGTAGACAGCCCCTTTAAGGAGTGAGGGTTTTGGAGGGTCATTCAGCCAATCGGGCCAAAGCGCGCCAATCCTGGGGCTGAGCACAGGTACCCCAGGCAGTCTGGAGACTAGAGTCAAAACAATCGGGAGCATCTCTCTCACTCTCTGTATACAGTTACTCCTGGTAATAAATACCTCTTCAGTTACTCCACTCAGTGGCTGCCACTCTTTCCAAGATATTATCAAGGATTGGAGAGAGAACAGAGGAGATTCACAGGGATGATTCCACGGATAAAGAACAGTAGCTATAAGGTTAGATTGGAGAGGTTGGGTCTGTTTTCGGTGGAGAGGAACAGGCTGAGGGGACACGTGGTGGAGATATTCTATTAGTTACTTACTTGTCCACCAGCATTCTTCACTGGATATAATAGGGACTTTGATCCATTGATTATGTGACTACATATCTGTATCTACACCTTGCTGCTATTGGTGTTCAGGATGCAGGGTACTCTGTGTGATAGCTACACTGAATTGTGGTCTATTGTCCTGTGGTATTCCTGTGCCGTTCCCAGCTCACTCCTCTACAGGTACATTGAAGAGCCACTTGGCTCACTGGTGATGAAGGAGTGAAGGCCGGTTGTGATGCTGCACAATTCTGCTGCTGTGATGGTCCTTAATTCCCCACTTTGGAACTATTAGACCCGCCCTTACTCCATCTCACTGACAGGGTCCCCCACTGGGATTCAATGTATTCCTGGAGGTTTCATCACACGATCTTCCCCCACGTTCCAGCCACTAGTCACCAACACATCCATCCCTGTGACCTACTGCATTCCCACACCAATTGGAAAGCAGAAAGACTGATCACCCAACCGGATAACTGTCAGCCAAGCAGCCTTCCCCCATTTTCAATGTTTTTTATATCTGTGAAAGAGAAATGTGGAAAGAAAATGGGAAAAGAAACCAATCTTTCTGATTGTTCTCCAGGGTTGGACACAGCAGTGTCCTGGAGATTTGATCCTCAATTCCTGGAGATCCCAGGCCAATCCTGGAGGATTGGGAACCAGTGGACTGCACTATATGCTGATGTCATTCCATATTCCCCTAAATCTAACTTTCAAATCCCGCAGAGAGGCTCCAAATCAAACTTTCTTTCCTGGAACAGACTTGAGTGGGCGCATTCGCTAAAGTGTGATTGGGAGCTGGAGAGAGGCTGAGAATTGGAGCTGATTGAAGAGGCGGAATCGCTTCCCGAGTATCCCGTGGGACAGGGAGCCTCTGCAATGGGATTGCAGCTGGATTCCCGGCTAGAAAACGGGCTGGTGTTTGCGGGAAGTGATTGTCCTGATTCCCTGGCCGGGATGGGAGCTTGGCTGCTTTCTTGGGCTCTCTGCTTCCTGGCCGCCTCCTCACTCTCAGGCCAGCCGCTACTCCTGGGGAGGGATGATGTTTGTGTCCCAGAGGCAGGCTGGAGATTTGAGTGCGGTCACTCCGGGATCAGCAGCGCTGAGTGTATCCGCCAGGGTTGCTGCTTTGATCCCCGGAGCTCCAGCCCCCATCGCTGTTTCTCCAGTCTGAGAAAGAGCCCAGGTAACAACAAGACTCACCCCCCCCCCCCCCCCAGTCTAGGGGAGACAGAGAGAGGAGAGAATCTAACTGGGAAATGGGGCATTTGTTGCTGCCTCACTGGGTGAAGTGTAGGAACGGAGGGGATCCTCAGCTTGAGTGAAGGAGCTAACTGAGTGGTTTGGATGGTTTTAGACCGAGTTCTGAAGGTGGGAGGCTCTGTGACTGGAGTTAGAGAGAATCTCCGGCATGGGATCAGCAAATGTGCTTCAGTTTGGGAATATTTACCCCAGTTCCACAATGAGTGACCCTATCCTGATAGTGCTCACCCTGAGACATCCCAATGGGCCAGTTTAACCATGTCTATGATTGGCTGTCTAATTTTGGGAGTGTGGGTAAGTTTGTGCAATGATGTGACTTGGAGCTTTCTGTAGACCCCCAAATAGTGGGAGTAGCAGAGGATCAACAGCCACAGGGAAATCATGGGGGGGGGGGGGGGGTGTTGGAGGGTGGGTGTTGTGTTCACCAGAACTTAACTGACATGTTGGCCCAAATGGAAAGGGGGCATTGCTGAGGTGATGTTGTGCATTTTGGGTGACTTCTAAGTGAAAATTAGGTCCCATGAAGAAATTGGCATTGACTGTAGAATAGCAGTCATCATCAAAGCTATTGTATCTGCTGTCAGTGTGAAGTATGAGATGCTGGGGGTCTTACTGGGGTCAGAGGTACAGGGTAAGGTTTGAACACTTCTAATGAGGTAGAATCTGCTACACTGGATGGTGTGACAATTGAGGCTGGCTGTGCTTGGGGTGGATGGGTCACCTGCTCTGGATGGTGTGCAGTTCCACTTGTTGGGGAAGTGGGGGTGAAACTGGTGGAAGGGTTTACTGTAGCTTTTCCTTCCTGACATGGGTGAGGTGTTGGGAGGTTTGGAGTAGATGAAATGTGACACCCACAGTGTAATAGGTAGTTATTACCCAAATCAAACCCAAGTTTGATTTCGTGCTTAGGTCACTGTGGAGTTTGCATGTTCTCCCTGTGTCTGTGTGGGTTTCCTCCCACAGTCAAAAGATGTACAGGTTAGGTTGACTGGCCATGCTGAATTGACCCTAGTGTCAGGGGTTAGTGGGGTAAATGGGTTGGTTGTGGGGATTGGGCCTGGGTGGGATTGTGGTCAGTGCAGACTTGATGGGCTGAATGGCCTCCATTGACACTTTTGGGATTCTATGGATACTAACAGGTACTTTATCACTCCTCAGTTCTCAATGACTTTATTGTGTTAGGTATTTTGAAATAAAAAGCTGATGAAGGGAAGTGGATTCTGTCTATTGAGGCTTCAATAAAGCATGAGACACCCAGCATGGAGGCTGGATAATGAGTAATGGGGGAGTCCTGTAATAACAGAAGGTCAGCAGAATGGGCAGACAAGGCTGATGGCATTTGATTGGGGTGGGGTGGCAGTTGGTGATGTCTTGATCCCATCACAAATACAATTCAGCAGGGGCTGGGAGGGACTGAATGTGCATCAGTGTGAATATCAGTGCGTATTGAGCAAGTGTAAAAACGTATGGGATGTTGGACTTTACAAGACAAGGCTTGTTCAATAACTTGACTGATTCTTGCAAAGGCTGCCAATCAACAATAATTGTTGCTTTTTGAGAGTTAACAATTTTTCAATGATCTGAGGCCTCTAACCACCAATAGGAGCAGTGGCAATAAATTCTCTCTTTGCAGCGTGCACAGCTGATGGTCATTTCATCATCGTGATCTCCAAGAACCTGACCCGTCCTGCCCTCAACCTGTCATCCCTGTATGTGAAAGATGGACAAGAGGCTGAGTGCCAGCCTAAACTAACCACCGGGCAACTTGCGGCCTTCCGCTTTCCAGTCACCTCTTGTGGCTCCAGCAAGTGGGTGAGTATTGAAGGGTCAAGGCATTCTCCCAGTAAGTGAGCCAGCTTCTTATTAAGCAGCCTCTTCATTGCAGGAGGAAGATGGAACCTTGGTCTATGAAACAGACGTCTTGGGCAAGAGGATGATTGAGACTGGGAAGCTGGGCTCAATAACTCGGGACAGCACCTTCGGGTAGGAGGATGGTGGGAATTGTTGGTATTGGAGGGGATGTGTTAATGAATGAAGCTGCAACTACTTGTGTCTGTCTGCAGCCTGCATGCCCAGTGCAAGTACAGAGGGAGGCAAGAGACTGGCTTACAGATCAATGTCACAGTTTACACGGTTTCTCCACCACCTCCTGCTTCAGAAGAAGGGATTCTGAAACTGGAACTTCGAATAGCAAAAGGTAGAGGTGCCCTGGGGAATGGTGAATGGGATTAGTGGGGATGTATCCATCCAGGGAGTGACTGGTTCTTGTTTGTCTCTCAGATGGTGACTACAGATCATGGTATGTGGACAGTGAGTACCCCATTTGGAGAATCCTTCGGGAGGCAGTGTTTGTGGAGGTTCGTGTCCTGGGTCGCAGTGACCCAACGCTTGTCCTGAGGCTGCATGACTGCTGGGCAACTCCTGTGCCAGCCCCAAACCATGAGGTGCAATGGAGTCTGCTGGTGGATGGGTAAGGAGTGTGAATGGGAGGGCTAATGGCTTTTGGACATCGGTGAAGGAGAAACATGACAAGGCTTCTTCCTGTCTCTTCCCCTCTTGCCCCAGTAACCATAAACCCACCAAGGAGAGGGTCTTGGGAATTCCAGTCTGAGGGAGGTCACATGGGCTGCACTCAGCCAAATGGATCTGCTCCCTTCAGGAACCCCTGTGACCTCTTGCTGATTTGCAGTGTCAGCACCCATTGTACCAGCTATAAAGTATTCCAGAAACTCATTGGCAAGTTGAAGGAAATGTTTTCTAATTACCTCACCTGGAAATGACAGGCAGCCTTTTTGTAGCCACCAATGACTCAATTCTCCAGGTGCAGGTCAATGAGTGGCAAGTTCTTTAAATTGGGAATCTCTCTGGGTTGTTACCCCAGTGGTTCAGGTGCTCTACAGTCAGATCATGGGCAGCACAATAGCACAGTGGTGAGCACTGCTGCTTCACAGCTCTATGGTCCTGGGTTCAATTCCTGGCTTGCATCACTGTCTCTGTGGAGTTTGCATGTTCTCCTCATCTGTGTGCGTTTCCTCTGGTTTTCTACCACAGTCCAAAGATGTGGCTTAGGACGATTGGCCATGCTAAGAAATTGCCCCTTAGTGTTCAGGCATGTATAGGTTAGAGGGATTAGTGGGTATAATCTGTAGGGATATGGGGGTAGGGTCTGGGTGGGATTGTTTGGTGCAGACTCAATGGGCCAAAGGGCCTCTTTCTGCACTGTAGGGTCTACGATGATGATCATCATTGTAAATGGCAAGTACCACTTGTGGTGAATCGTTTCAATATGTTTTGGGTCCAGTTTGTCAGAAACATTCTTGACCTCTGTAATATTCCACATGGAATTCTCCCTACGCTGAACCAAATGGTGACCCAGCTTAGAACATTGGAGTGAACAAATTGGGAATTTCTCACTGACAGAATGGGTTCAACTCACCAGTACCTCAATTGAATACTCCCTGCTCTGACACCATTTGCTGACTGTTCCAGGTGTCCCTATGAGGGTGATGACTATCAGACTCTCCTACACCCAATCATATTTTCTGGCCTGAAGTTCCCAACACATCACAAGCGGTTTGAACTGAAAACATTTGTTTTCTTGGACAGAGAGTCGGAGCAGCCTCTGACTGGACAGGTAAGTAAGAAAAATCCAAGCCTGGACTCCCTTTGTGCCTGGCTCCTTAACCGCCTGGTTCATCCAGGAACATGAAGATGCCCCTAAAATGTCTCCTTTCCATTCTAGGTTTATCTGCACTGCAGTGCTGGGGTCTGCTCACCCTCTGCTCAGGATGACTGTGTACCCAAATGTGTCCCAAGTGAGTTCTTGTTTGATCTCTCCTGAATCAGGATGATGCTTCATTAAGACAGGCAGAGATGATGTTTGAATGGAATATCTGGTTAGTGTGCTGTGACTGGGGGATTCCTCTATCCCTCAGCATCTACAGCTCCTCTATCAATGAGAGGAGCCTTTCTATCAGTGGGTGCTCCAACTGTAGGTCTGTCTGCACCCCTCTGAATGCCCATCATTGCAAACATGGGTCTGCTCTGTCTGAAACAAGGGTGCCATCAAGCCCAGTTGACAATGTAGTAATTTGTAGTGAGTTGTATCCAACGTGTAGAAAAGGGATCTAAATGTTCTTTAGGGAACTGTAGTGTCATCAATCTGTAAACTAAATTGTTAAGTGAGAAGCTGAAATATCAAACCCTAAACAGACCTTGATGTTCCACATCAGTTAGTACTCCGATCTCACCCTGAAACCTGGTATCTAATAGCAATGTGGTGAATGTGTTAGCGAGATGACTGATTTCACTAATGCTTGTGCAGTGTGGCAGAGCAAAAGACACCATTTCAGGATTTCTGCACTTGCACTAAAGTTTGATCAGAGTGAGGGTTAGTCTAGGCATTTATTGGCAAACTCTAAATTACAATCCATAATATGAAGGGAGTGTAGACAATCTGTTCTCATCACTTGAGGATTTTGGAAAATTAATCTGAATTGGGTCTGAACTGTCTGACTTTTCTCTTCCCAATAGAGAGACGCAGGAGTCCCCGTGACCATGAGGGAACATTAGTGAGTGCTCCTGGCCCCATCATCCTGGAAGATGAGGGGCTTCAGTCCAAGAAACAGCATGAAGCAAGTGGTAAGTAGAGACTTTTCAATAGTCCACCTGTGAGCTCTCTGGAATCTAATGTCTTCTAATCTTCCATTAGGTGCTGCTGAATCTCCTGCTTGGCTTGTGCAAGGAGTAGCCATTGGCTTCATGATGGTGTCCCTGTGCCTGCTGGTGGTGATGGTTACAGTGTACATGAAGAGACCAAGAGCTGTTGCTTCTCAAATGTAGTGAAATTGAGCAGTGTCGAGCCTGAACAAAAATAAACCTGAAATGAATGTGTCCTGGGTGTTTTTCTGTGAACCATGAAATAGCAAAAGTCAGCAAGGAGTCCCATTGAAATTCACTGAAATCCTGCTGCTAATGAGGGGCATGGTGTCAGTGATTCTAACATGCACCATCTTGTTTCCAGCTGGCTTATGGACAGGTATCCTTACTTTGGAAAATTAACTAACCTGCTGAGTACTTCCACTTCAGGCTTCTCTTGCACCTTATTTTCAGATTAAACCATTAGATGCAAGGAAAGAACAGGTGACTTTTCTGAATATAGCACAGAATACAACTTTAAATTGAACCCTACTGCAGCAATGGTGCTCCATCATTGTCCCAACACCATCTTGCTGCATAAAAGGCAATCCATCTGCCTACACAGCTATTTGAAAAGGCTATCCAGTTCATACCACTTCTGCACCCTAGACCTGGGTTGGGTAAGTGGACAAGATGTCCGAGGACCAGAGCACAGATGTAATGAGTGTGATTGTCAGAGGAGAACTAAGTGAGTGGCCAAGGATCTGGCAGATGGAGAATAACGTTGGCAAGTGTGAGGTTATCCACTTTGGAAGGAATAATAGTAAAATGGACTATTATTTACATAGTGAAAAATTACAACATGCTACTGTGCAGAGGGACCTTGGGGTCCTTGTGCAAGAATTGCAAAAACTCAGTTTGCAGGTGATCAAGAAGGCAAATGGAAGCGAGAGGGATGGAGTATAAAAGCAGGGAGGTCTTGCTGCAATTGTACAAGGCACTGGCGAGGCTGCACCTAGAGCACTGTGTGCAATTTTGGTCCCCTTATTTGAGGAAAGGGTATATCAGCTTTGGAGGGAGTGCAGAGAAGGTTCACCAGATTGGTTCTGGAGAAGAGGGCATTAGCTTATGAGGAAGGATTGAGTCGACTGGACCTGTACGTGCTGGAGTTTAGAAGGCTGAGGGGTGTTGTTATAGAGACGTACAAGATAATGAAGGGGCTAGACAGGGTAGAAGCAGAGATTATTTCCACTTAGAATCGGAACAAGAACTAGAGGGCACAGTCTCAAAATAAGGGGAAGTCAATTTAGAACAGAGTTGAGGAGGAACTTCTGCTCCCAGAGGGCAGTGACTCTTTGGAATTCTCTGCCCATTGAAGCACTGGAGGCTACTTCTGTTAAATGTGTTTAAGTCACAGGTAGATAGATTTCTGACCAACAAGGGAATGAAGGGTTATGGGGAGCAAGTGCGTAAGTGGAACTGAACCGTTATCCGATCAGCCATGATCTTATTCAAAGGCGGGGCAGGCTCGAGGGGCTAGATGGCTTACTACTGCTCCTATGAGGGGTCGAGTAAGTGGAGCTGAGTCCATAAAAAGATCAGCCATGATCTTATTGAATGGTGGAGCGGGCTCGAGGGGCCAGTGGCTCCAAGTTCTTCAGTTCTTATATGAATCATTGGGCTGAGAGCGAGTTCCCCCAGGCAGTCTGGAGACTAGAGTCAAAGTAATCGGGATTATCCCTCTCACTCTCTGTATACAGTTACTCCTGTTAATAAATACCTCTTCAGTTACTCCACACTGGTTGCCATTCTTTGCAAGATATTACATTAATGACGAGGTTCAATGGAACATTTTCCCTTTGCTGTGGAGAACAGCAGAGCAGACCTCGTGTACACATTATTGGAAGCATGTCTTTAACATGAACCGTGCTAAGGAATTCTTTATAGTTTTATATTGTGAATAGTTTATGTTTTGTGGGTATGAGTTAATAGAACATAGAGCATAGAACATTACAGCGCAGAACAGGCCCTTCGGCCCACGATGTTGCGCCGACCAGTTACAAAAACAATGATCCACTAGCCTATACCAATCCCTTTTCATCCATAAACCTATCTACAGATCTCTTAAACGCCCCCAAACGAGGAGCATTTACAACTGCAGCAGGCAGGGCATTCCAATCCCTCACCACCCTCTGGGTAAAGAACCTACCCCTGACATCAGTCCTATAACTACCCCCCCTTAATTTAAAGCCATGCCCCCTCGTGCTAGCTTTCTCCATCCGAGGAAAAAGGCTATCACTGTCCCCCCTATCTAAACCTCTAATCATCTTATATGTTTCAATAAGATCCCCTCTTAGCCACCTTCTTTCCAACGAAAACAACCCCAAATCCCTCAGTCTCTCCTCAAAGGACCTCCCCGCCATACCAGGCAACACCCTAGTAAACCTCCTCTGCACCCTCTCCAAAGCCTCCACATCCTTCCTGTAATGTGGGGACCAGAACTGCACACAGTACTCCAAGTGCGGCCGTACCAGAGTAGTGTACAGTTGCAACATGACGCTGCGACTCTTAAATTCAATCCCCCTACCAATAAACGCCAAGACACCGTACGCCTTCTTAACAACCTTATCTACTTGATTCCCAACTTTCAGGGATCTATGTACACATACACCTAGATCCCTCTGCTCATCCACACTATTCAAAGTCCTCCCGTTAGCCCTATACTCGACACATCTGTTGCTCCTACCGAAGTGAATTACCTCACACTTCTCCGCATTAAATTCCATCCGCCACCTCTCGGCCCAGCTCTACAACCTATCATAGTCTCCCTGCAGACTATGACAGCCTTCCTCACAATCTACCACACCTCCGACTTTGGTGTCATCAGCAAATTTACTAATCCACCCAATTATACCCTCATCCAGTTCATTAATAAAGATTACAAACAGCAGTGGCCCCAAAACAGATCCCTGAGGCACACCACTCGTAACCGAACTCTATGATGAATATTTACCATCAACCACCACCCTCAGTCTCCTATCTGATAGCCAATTTCTGATCCAATTTCCTAGATTACCCACAATCCCATACATCTGCATTTTCTGCAGAAGCCTACCATGGTGAACCTTATCGAACGTCTTACTAAAATCCATATACACCACGTCCACTGCCTTATCCCCATCCACCTCTTTGGTCACCTTATCAAAAAACTCAATAAGGTTAGTAAGGCACGACCTACCCACGACAAAACCATGCTGACTATTTCTAATCAATTCATTACACTCCAAATAACTATAAATCCTATCCCTAATAATTTTTTCTAAAACCTTGCCCCCAACAGAAGTAAGACTCACCGGTCTATAATTCCCGGCAAAGTCTCTGTTCCCCTTCTTAAACAATGGGAAAACATTCGCTATCCTCGTGCTAAGGAATTCTTTATAGTTTTATATTGTAAATAGTTTATATTTTGTGGGTATGAGTTAATAAGGGACTTAAAAGGGGAGGGATAGAGTAGACAGCCCCTTTAAGGAGTGAGGGTTTTGGAGGGTCATTCAGCCAATCGGGCCAAAGCGCGCCAATCCTGGGGCTGGGCACAGGTACCCCAGGCAGTCTGGAGACTAGAGTCGAAACAATCGGGAGCATCTCTCTCACTCTCTGTATACAGTTACTCCTGGTAATAAATACCTCTTCAGTTACTCCACTCAGTGGCTGCCACTCTTTCCAAGATATTATCAAGGATTGGAGAGAGAACAGAGGAGATTCACAGGGATGATTCCACGGATAAAGAACAGTAGCTATAAGGATAGATTGGAGAGGTTGGGTCTGTTTTCGGTGGAGAGGAACAGGCTGAGGGGACACGTGGTGGAGATATTCTATTAGTTACTTACTTGTCCACCAGCATTCTTCACTGGATATAATAGGGACTTTGATCCATTGATTATGTGACTACATATCTGTATCTACACCTTGCTGCTATTGGTGTTCAGGATGCAGGGTACTCTGTGTGATAGCTACACTAAATTGTGGTCTATTGTCCTGTGGTATTCCTGTGCCGTTCCCAGCTCACTCCTCTACAGGTACATTGAAGAGCCACTTGGCTCACTGGTGATGAAGGAGTGAAGGCCGGTTGTGATGCTGCACAATTCTGCTGCTGTGATGGTCCTTAATTCCCCACTTTGGAACTATTAGACCCGCCCTTACTCCATCTCACTGACTGGGTCCCCAACTGGGATTCAATGTATTCCTGGAGGTTTCGTCACACGATCCTCCCCCACGTTCCAGCCATTAGTCACCAACACATCCGTCCCTGTGATCTACTGCATTTCCACACCAATTGGAAAGCAGAAAGACTGATCACCCAACCGGATAACTGTCAGCCAAGCAGCCTTCCCCCATTTTCAATGGTTTTTATGTCTGGTAAAGAGAAATGTGGAAAGAAAATGGGAAAAGAAACCAATCTTTCTGATTGTTCTCCAGGGTTGGACACAGCAGTGTCCTGGAGATTTGATCCTCAATTCCTGGAGATTCCAGGCCAATCCTGGAGGGTTGGGAACCAATGGACTGCACTATATGCTGAAGTCATTCTATATTCCCCTAAATCTAACTTCCAAATCCCACAGGGAGGCTCCAATTCCCCTTGCTCATTCCCGGATACACCTTGGCGGGCCATGTTGCTGCCGGGTGGCGGAGGTCCCCAGTGGAGGTCCCTCTACAGAGGGATCTCCCCCAATTATCTTGGGGACCTGGGCTGGAGGGTGTTACACGCAGCAGTCTCACACAACCGTAAGTTATATAGGCTCAGGGGCTCCCACGCTTGCCCCTTCTGTGGCCTTGTGGAGTCCGTGGACCATGTCTACGTTTTGTGTTTTAGGTCGCTGTCTCTTTTTGTTTTCCTGAAGAACATTTTATTGATGTTTTGTTTGCACTTCAGTCCCGCGCTCCTGATCTACGGACACCCGGTGCGGAGAGGGGAGGGTCGGGATGGTGACCTCCTGGTGAACCTGCTCCTGGGCCTGGTGAAACGTGCCATCAACAGGTCCAGGCAGTGGGCGAACTGGGGTGGGGTTGGGGTGGGGGTGGGGGGGGGGGGTGTCCATCCCGACTGTCTGCCCCTCTATCGCGGCTACGTTCATGGCCAGGTGTCCCTGGAGAGGGGGCATGCAGTGTCCAGGGGCACTGTCGAGGCCTTCCGTGCCCGTTGGGCACCGCAGGGGCTGAGGTGCATTATAGACCCCGACAATCACATTTTGATTTGACGTGTCTTAAGTTTCCTTTGTACCTTTTGTTTCTGTTCGGGCCGTTCCCCCTCCTTTTGGGGAGCTGCCCCCCTTTTTCTTTGTCCGAATGTAATTTAAGTTAGTTTACTTGTTTGGCCCACCCAAAAAACCCACCCAAAAGACCGACCCCCACCCTATCCCACCCTCCCTCATTCCCTCTCTGACCCCACCCTGACACCTGGGCAGAGAGGGTCTTCACCCACCCCTCCCTCCAACCCACCCCTTCCTCCAACCCACCCCTTCCTGTCCTTCCCCACTCCCTTCTCCCCACTTTCCACCCCCACCCCACCCCACCCCCACCCCACCCCCACCCCACCCCCACCCCCACCCCCACCCCCACCCCACCCCCCACCCCCACCCCAACCCCACCTCACCCCACCCCCACCCCCCAACCCCCACCCGGAAACAATGAGGGGGAATTGGAGCTGATTGAAGAGGCGGAATCGCTTCCCGAGTATCCCGTGGGACAGGGAGCCTCTGCAATGGGATTGCAGCTGGATTCCCGGCTAGAAAACGGGCTGGTGTTTGCGGGAAGTGATTGTCCTGATTCCCTGGCCGGGATGGGAGCTTGGCTGCTTTCTTGGGCTCTCTGCTTCCTGGCCGCCTCCTCACTCTCAGGCCAGCCGCTACTCCTGGGGAGGGATGATGTTTGTGTCCCAGAGGCAGGCTGGAGATTTGAGTGCGGTCACTCCGGGATCAGCAGCGCTGAGTGTATCCGCCAGGGTTGCTGCTTTGATCCCCGGAGCTCCAGCCCCCATCGCTGTTTCTCCAGTCTGAGAAAGAGCCCAGGTAACAACAAGACTCACCCCCCCCCCCCCCCCCAGTCTAGTGGAGACAGAGAGAGGAGAGAATCTAACTGGGAAATGGGGCATTTGTTGCTGCCTCACTGGGTGAAGTGTAGGAACGGAGGGGATCCTCAGCTTGAGTGAAGGAGCTAACTGAGTGGTTTGGATGGTTTTAGACCGAGTTCTGAAGGTGGGAGGCTCTGTGACTGGAGTTAGAGAGAATCTCCGGCATGGGATCAGCAAATGTGCTTCAGTTTGGGAATATTTACCCCAGTTCCACAATGAGTGACCCTATCCTGATAGTGCTCACCCTGAGACATCCCAATGGGCCAGTTTAACCATGTCTGTGATTGGCTGTCTAATTTTGGGAGTGTGGGTCCAGTCTGTGCAATGATGTGACTTGGAGCTTTCTGTAGACCCCCAAATAGTGGGAGTAGCAGAGAAACAACATCTGCAGGGAAATCATGGGGGTTGGAGGGGGAATTTTATGATCAGGAGAACTTGATACTTTGACCCAACTGCAAAGGAGTTATTGGTGTGAAATGAGGTGGGTTAATTGGCCCAAGTGTCAATGGAGGTGTCTTGAGTAAGAGTGATTGTTGCCTTACAGGGTCTGGATTATGTGCAGGTTTAGTGGATCGTTCATTCCTGGGTGTTCTGATCCCTCTAGGTTAGAGGGATTAAATGTGTGGGGATAGGGCCTGAGTGGTATGCTCTGTTGGAGAGTTGATGCAGACTTGATGGGTTGAATGGCCTCTTGCTGTGCTGCAGGGATTTGAGGATGATGATAATGAAAATAGGGCTTTCCTCATTGGAAGAGGATTATTTAATGCTGAATTTGTCGGTGTTTATAATGGAACTGACATGGACAAGAAAATTGTAATGGAACAATAGAAGATGAAGGAAATGACACTCCAGATACAGGCTAGGCATGTCTCACGGAAGCAGAAACCAGGCTCCTTGGATGTTTAGGGGAGACTCAGATATGATGGGTGGTTTACAGTGGAAATCAGATGGAGGGACATCAGAAGTAGAAAAACAATCAACATCAAAGCAAGTTGAATCTGCTACCAGTGTGGCAGTATGAGGTGCAATGGGTCTTAATGGGGGTAGGGCTTGAATACATTAGTTGAGAGAGAATCAATACAATCTGATTCTAAGCATGAGGTGGAGCTGCCAGGAAGACTAGATAATGAGGAACAGGACAGCCCTGTGACTACTCATGGCCGGTAGAACGGGCAGACGTGGCTAATGGAATTTGAGGTGATTATATGTTGGTGGTGGGGATTTTGGCAGTTCTGAAGTCTGCATGTAGTATGTACATCAGTGCAGAATGAGTAACTGGTAAAGTACGTGGGATTTTAGGTTTCACAAAAGGTTGGAGTCATTCTCCTTTAGGATGACGGGATAGTTGGATTTTGAGGGGCCATAACTGATGGGCCTAAATCAAGTGGACAAGCAAGAACTCGTCCCATTGACTAATCTCCCTGCTCAAGGGAGTGGAAGCTGCTAATATCATTGCTTCTTAGTCAGAGTAACTAAATTGTAGTTGCTTTGTTGAACTATAATGGTCTGTGATATCTCAAAGTGCTATAGATTGATGCAGTAACTGATCCAGAATGGATAGTTTTAGAACATGAAGATTTCCAGCTCTGGGTGAATAGTTGGAAAGTTAGCAATGTTCCTGCTGGGAAAGTCTTTCTTCAACCCTCCCCCAACTCTTGTCATCTTTGGAGGCAGTGTGTTTAGTTCCAATTTTCCTGTTTTCAATTAACACAATAGTTGAACTGAGCTTTTTGTGGCTTTTAATGATCTGAGGCCCCAATAGGAGCAGTGGTAATAAATTCTCTCTTTGCAGCGTGCACAGCTGATGGTCATTTCATCATCGTGATCTCCAAGAACCTGACCCGTCCTGACCTCAACCTGTCATCCCTGTATGTGAAAGATGGACAAGAGGCTGAGTGCCAGCCTAAACTAACCACCGGGCAACTTGCGGCCTTCCGCTTTCCAGTCACCTCTTGTGGCTCCAGCAAGTGGGTGAGTATTGAAGGGTCAAGGCATTCTCCCAGTAAGTGAGCCAGCTTCTTATTAAGCAGCCTCTTCATTGCAGGAGGAAGATGGAACCTTGGTCTATGAAACAGACGTCTTGGGCAAGAGGATGATTGAGACTGGGAAGCTGGGCTCAATAACTCGGGACAGCACCTTCGGGTAGGAGGATGGTGGGAGTTGTTGGTATTGGAGGGGATGTGTTACTGAATGAAGCTGCAACTACTTGTGTCTGTCTGCAGCCTGCACGTCCAGTGCAAGTACAGAGGGAGGCAAGAGACTGGCTTACAGATCAATGTCACAGTTTACTCGGTTTCTCCACCACCTCCTGCTTCAGAAGATGGGATTCTGAAACTGGAACTGCGAATAGCAAAAGGTAGAGGTGCCCTGGGGAATGGTGAATGGGATTAGTGGGGATGTATCCATCCAGGGAGTGACTGGTTCTTGTGTATCTCTCAGATGGTGACTACAGATCATGGTATGTGGACAGTGAGTACCCCATTTGGAGAATCCTTCGGGAGGCAGTGTTTGTGGAGGTTCGTGTCCTGGGTCGCAGTGACCCAACGCTTGTCCTGAGGCTGCATGACTGCTGGGCAACTCCTGTGCCAGCCCCAAACCATGAGGTGCAATGGAGTCTGCTGGTGGATGGGTAAGGAGTGTGAATGGGAAGGCTAATGGCTTTTGGACATCAGTGAAGGAGAAACATGACAAGGCTGCTTCCTGTCTCTTCCCCTCTTGCCCCAATAACCATGAACCCACCAAGGAAAGGGTCTTGGGAATTCCAGTCTGAGGGAGGTCACTTGGGCTGCACTCAGCCAAATGGATCTGCTCCCTTCAGGAACCCCTGTGACCTCTTGCTGATTTGCAGTGTCAGCACCCATTGTACCAGCTATAAAGTATTCCAGAAACTCATTGGCAAGTTGAAGGAAATGTGTTCTAATTACCTCACCTGGAAATGACAGGCAGCCTTTTTGTAGCCACCAATGACTCAATTCTCCAGGTGCAGGTCAATGAGTGGCAAGTTCTTTAAATTGGGAATCTCTCTGGGTTGTTACCCCAGTGATTCTGGTGCTCTACAGTCAGATCATGGGCAGCACAATAGCACAGTGGTGAGAACTGCTGCTTCACAGCTCTATGGTCCTGGGTTCAATTCCTGGCTTGCATCACTGTCTCTGTGGAGTTTGCATGTTCTCCTCATCTGTGTGCGTTTCCTCTGGTTTTCTACCACAGTCCAAAGATGTGGGTTAGAACAATTGGCCATGCTAAGAAATTGCCCCTTAGTGTTTAGGGATGTATCGGTTAGAGGGATTAGTGGGTATAATCTGTAGGGATATGGGGGTAGGGTCTGGGTGGGATTGTTTGCAGACTCAATGGGCCAAAGGGCCTCTTTCTGCACTGTAGGGTCTACGATGATGATCATCATTGTAAATGGCAAGTACCACTTGTGGTGAGTCGTTTCAATATGTTTTGGGTCCAGTTTGTCATAAACATTCTTGACCTCTGTAATATTCCACATGGAATTCTCCCTACACTCAACCAAATGGTGACCCAGCTTAGAACATTGGAGTGAACAAATTGGGAATTTTTCACTGACAGAATGGGTTCAACTCTGGTACACACCAGTACCTCAACTGAATACTCCCTGCTCTGACAACATTTGCTGACTGTTCCAGGTGTCCCTATGAGGGTGATGACTATCAGACTCTCCTACACCCAGTCATGTTTTCTGGCCTGAAGTTCCCAACACATCACAAGCGGTTTGAACTGAAAACATTTGTTTTCTTGGACAGAGAGTCGGAGCAGCCTCTGACTGGACAGGTGAGCAAGAAAAATGCAAGCCAAGCCTCCCTTTGTGCCTGGCTCCTTAACAGCCTGGTTCATCCAGGAACATGAAGATCCCCCTAAAATGTCTCCTTTCCATTCTAGGTTTATCTGCACTGCAGTGCTGGGGTCTGCTCACCCTCTGCTCAGGATGACTGTGCACCCAGATGTGTCCCAAGTGAGTTCTTATTTGATGTCTCCTGAATCAGGATGATGCTTCATTAAGACAGGCAGAGATGATGTTTGAATGGAATATCTGGTTAGTGTGCTGTGACTGGGGGATTCCTCTATCCCTCAGCATCTACAGCTCCTCTATCAATGAGAGGAGCCTTTCTATCAGTGGGTGCTCCAACTGTAGGTCTGTTGGCACCCTCTGAATGCCCATCATTGCAAACATGGGTCTGCTCTGTCTGAAACAAGGGTGCCATCAAGCCCAGTTGACAATGTAGTAATTTGTAGTGAGTTGTATCCAACGTGTAGAAAAGGGATCTAAATGTTCTTAAGGGAACTGTAGTGTCATCAATCTGTAAACTAAATTGTTAAGTGAGAAGCTGAAATATCAAACCCTAAACAGACCTTGATGATCCACATCAGTTAGTGCTCAGATCTCACCCTGAAACCTGGTATCTAATAGCAATATGGTGAATGTGTTTGCCAGATAACTGATTTCACTAATGCTTGTGCAGTGTGGCAGAGCAAAAGACACCATTTCAGGATTTCTGCACTTGCACTAAAGTTTGATCAGAGTGAGGGTTAGTCTAGGCATTTATTGGCAAACTCTAAATTACAATCCATAATATGAAGGGAGTGTCGACAATCTGTTCTCATCACTTGAGGATTTTGGAAAATTAATCTGAATTGGGTCTGAACTGTCTGACTTTTCTCTTTCCAATAGAGAGACGCAGGAGTCCCCGTGACCATGAGGGAACATTAGTGAGTGCTCCTGGTCCCATCATCCTGGAAGATGAGGGGCTTCAGTCCAAGAAACAGCATGAAGCAAGTGGTAAGTAGAGACTTTTCAATAGTCCACCTGTGAGCTCTCTTGAATATAATGTCTTCTAATCTTCCATTAGGTGCTGCTGAATCTCCTGCTTGGCTTGTGCAAGGAGTAGCCATTGGCTTCATGATGGTGTCCCTGTGCCTGCTGGTGGTGATGGTTACAGTGTACATGAAGAGACCAAGAGCTGTTGCTTCTCAAATGTGGTGAAATTGAACAGTGTAGACCCTGAACAAAAATAAACCTGAAATGAATGTGTCCTGGGTGTTTTTCTGTGAACCATGAAATAGCAAAAGTCAGCAAGGAGTCCCATTGAAATTCACTGAAATCCTGCTGCTAATGAGGGGCATGGTGTCAGTGATTCTAACATGCACCATCTTGTTTCCAGCTGGCTTATGGACAGGTATCCTTACTTTGGAAAATTAACTAACCTACTGAGTACTTCCACTTCAGGCTTCTCTTGCACCTTATTTTCAGATTAAACCATTAGATGCAAGGAAAGAACAGGTGACTTTTCTGAATATAGCACAGAATACAACTTTAAATTGAACCCTACTGCAGCAATGGTGCTCCATCATTGTCCCAACACCATCTTGCTGCATAAAAGGCAATCCATCTGCCTACACAGCTATTTGAAAAGGCTATCCAGTTCATACCATTTCTGCACCCAGACCTGGGTTGGGTAAGTGGACAAGATGTCCGAGGACCAGAGCACAGATGTAATGAGTGTGATTGTCAGAGGAGAACTAAGTGAGTGGCCAAGGATCTGGCAGATGGAGAATAACGTTGGCAAGTGTGAGGTTATCCACTTTGGAAGGAATAATAGTAAAATGGACTATTATTTACATAGTGAAAAATTACAACATGCTACTGTGCAGAGGGACCTTGGGGTCCTTGTGCAAGAATTGCAAAAACTCAGTTTGCAGGTGATCAAGAAGGCAAATGGAAGCGAGAGGGATGGAGTATAAAAGCAGGGAGGTCTTGCTGCAATTGTACAAGGCACTGGCGAGGCTGCACCTAGAGTACTGTGTGCAATTTTGGTCCCCTTATTTGAGGAAAGGGTATATCAGCTTTGGAGGGAGTGCAGAGAAGGTTCACCAGATTGGTTCTGGAGAAGAGGGCATTAGCTTATGAGGAAGGATTGAGTCGACTGGACCTGTACGTGCTGGAGTTTAGAAGGCTGAGGGGTGTTGTTATAGAGACGTACAAGATAATGAAGGGGCTAGACAGGGTAGAAGCAGAGATTATTTCCACTTAGAATCGGAACAAGAACTAGAGGGCACAGTCTCAAAATAAGGGGAAGTCAATTTAGAACAGAGTTGAGGAGGAACTTCTGCTCCCAGAGGGCAGTGACTCTTTGGAATTCTCTGCCCATTGAAGCACTGGAGGCTACTTCTGTTAAATGTGTTTAAGTCACAGGTAGATAGATTTCTGACCAACAAGGGAATGAAGGGTTATGGGGAGCAAGTGCGTAAGTGGAACTGAACCGTTATCCGATCAGCCATGATCTTATTCAAAGGCGGGGCAGGCTCGAGGGGCTAGATGGCTTACTACTGCTCCTATGAGGGGTCGGGTAAGTGGAGCTGAGTCCATAAAAAGATCAGCCATGATCTTATTGAATGGTGGAGCGGGCTCGAGGGGCCAGTGGCTCCAAGTTCTTCAGTTCTTATATGAATCATTGGGCTGAGAGCGAGTTCCCCCAGGCAGTCTGGAGACTAGAGTCAAAGTAATTGGGATTATCCCTCTCACTCTCTGTATACAGTTACTCCTGTTAATAAATACCTCTTCAGTTACTCCACACTGGTTGCCATTCTTTGCAAGATATTACATTAATGACGAGGTTCAATGGAACATTTTCCCTTTGCTGTGGAGAACAGCAGAGCAGACCTCGTGTACACATTATTGGAAGCATGTCTTTAACATGAACCGTGCTAAGGAATTCTTTATAGTTTTATATTGTGAATAGTTTATGTTTTGTGGGTATGAGTTAATAGAACATAGAGCATAGAACATTACAGCGCAGAACAGGCCCTTCGGCCCACGATGTTGCGCCGACCAGTTACAAAAACAATGATCCACTAGCCTATACCAATCCCTTTTCATCCATAAACCTATCTACAGATCTCTTAAACGCCCCCAAACGAGGAGCATTTACAACTGCAGCAGGCAGGGCATTCCAATCCCTCACCACCCTCTGGGTAAAGAACCTACCCCTGACATCAGTCCTATAACTACCCCCCCCTTAATTTAAAGCCATGCCCCCTCGTGCTAGCTTTCTCCATCCGAGGAAAAAGGCTATCACTGTCCCCCCTATCTAAACATCTAATCATCTTATATGTTTCAATAAGATCCCCTCTTAGCCACCTTCTTTCCAACGAAAACAACCCCAAATCCCTCAGTCTCTCCTCAAAGGACCTCCCCGCCATACCAGGCAACACCCTAGTAAACCTCCTCTGCACCCTCTCCAAAGCCTCCACATCCTTCCTGTAATGTGGGGACCAGAACTGCACACAGTACTCCAAGTGCGGCCGTACCAGAGTAGTGTACAGTTGCAACATGACGCTGCGACTCTTAAATTCAATCCCCCTACCAATAAACGCCAAGACACCGTACGCCTTCTTAACAACCTTATCTACTTGATTCCCAACTTTCAGGGATCTATGTACACATACACCTAGATCCCTCTGCTCATCCACACTATTCAAAGTCCTCCCGTTAGCCCTATACTCGACACATCTGTTGCTCCTACCGAAGTGAATTACCTCACACTTCTCCGCATTAAATTCCATCCGCCACCTCTCGGCCCAGCTCTACAACCTATCTAAGTCTCCCTGCAGACTCAGAGGGGAGGGTCGGGATGGTGACCTCCTGGTGAACCTGCTCCTGGGCCTGGTGAAACGCGCCATCAACAGGTCCAGGCAGTGGGCGAACTGGGGTGGGGTTGGGGTGGGGGGGGGGGTGTCCATCCCGACTGTCTGCCCCTCTATCGCGGCTACGTTCATGGCCAGGTGTCCCTGGAGAGGGGGCATGCAGTGTCCAGGGGCACTGTCGAGGCCTTCCGTGCCCGTTGGGCACCGCAGGGGCTGAGGTGCATTATAGACCCCGACAATCACATTTTGATTTGACGTGTCTTAAGTTTCCTTTGTACCTTTTGTTTCTGTTCAGGCCGTTCCCCCTCCTTTTGGGGAGCTGCCCCCCTTTTTCTTTGTCCGAATGTAATTTAAGTTAGTTTACTTGTTTGGCCCACCCAAAAAACCCACCCAAAAGACCGACCCCCACCCTATCCCACCCTCCCTCATTCCCTCTCTGACCCCACCCTGACACCTGGGCAGAGAGGGTCTTCACCCACCCCTCCCTCCAACCCACCCCTTCCTCCAACCCACCCCTTCCTGTCCTTCCCCACTCCCTTCTCCCCACTTTCCACCCCCACCCCACCCCACCCCCACCCCACCCCACCCCCACCCCCACCCCCACCCCACCCCCACCCCCACCCCACCCCCACCCCCACCCCACCCCACCCCCACCCCCACCCCCACCCCACCCCCACCCCCACCCCCACCCCCACCCCCACCCCCACCCCACCCCCACCCCCACCCCAACCCCACCCCCACCTCACCCCACCCCCACCCCCCACCCGGAAACAATGAGGGGGAATTGGAGCTGATTGAAGAGGTGGAATCGCTTCCCGAGTATCCCGTGGGACAGGGAGCCTCTGCAATGGGATTGCAGCTGGATTCCCGGCTAGAAAACGGGCTGGTGTTTGCGGGAAGTGATTGTCCTGATTCCCTGGCCGGGATGGGAGCTTGGCTGCTTTCTTGGGCTCTCTGCTTCCTGGCCGCCTCCTCACTCTCAGGCCAGCCGCTACTCCTGGGGAGGGATGATGTTTGTGTCCCAGAGGCAGGCTGGAGATTTGAGTGCGGTCACTCCGGGATCAGCAGCGCTGAGTGTATCCGCCAGGGTTGCTGCTTTGATCCCCGGAGCTCCAGCCCCCATCGCTGTTTCTCCAGTCTGAGAAAGAGCCCAGGTAACAACAAGACTCACCCCCCCCCCCCCCCCCAGTCTAGTGGAGACAGAGAGAGGAGAGAATCTAACTGGGAAATGGGGCATTTGTTGCTGCCTCACTGTGTGAAGTGTAGGAACGGAGGGGATCCTCAGCTTGAGTGAAGGAGCTAACTGAGTGGTTTGGATGGTTTTAGACCGAGTTCTGAAGGTGGGAGGCTCTGTGACTGGAGTTAGAGAGAATCTCCGGCATGGGATCAGCAAATGTGCTTCAGTTTGGGAATATTTACCCCAGTTCCACAATGAGTGACCCTATCCTGATAGTGCTCACCCTGAGACATCCCAATGGGCCAGTTTAACCACACAGTGAGCACGTGA